>MTSC01000001.1:1017-346776 GCA_002368545.1 Ramichloridium luteum | reverse complement strand
ACGGGCCACTCCGCCGGCGGCGCCGTCGCCAGCCTGCTGTACATGCACCTGCGCGCGACGCGCTTCCAGTCGCCGCTGAACTACCTCGCCCCGTTCTTCCGCCGCATCCACTGCGTCACGTTCGGCGCGCCGCCGGTGGCGCTGTTGCCGCTGCAGGCGCCGTCGCTGCGGACCCCCGCCGAGGGCCCCGCGGCCGCGGAGGCGAAGAGCTTCTTCCTCGCGTTCGCGAACGAAGGCGATCCGGTCGTGCGCGCGGACCGGCAGTATGTCGGCACGCTGACACGGCTGCTGCGGGCGCCGAATCCGAGCGGCAGTGGCAGTGGTAGTAACAGCACCTCCCTGCTGCGACCGCGCCGATCAGGGTCGACATCCTCTCGCCCGCCGACCTGGCCCGTCCCGCCGGCGACGCTCTCGAATGCCGGCCGCCTGGTCCTCCTGCGCATCGTGCCGGGCCGCTCGAGCACGGTCGAGGCTGTGCAGGTCGTGGATCGCGAACTCCGCGAGGTCGTCTTCGGGGACCCGGCGATGCATTCGATGGTGCGGTATCAGCGGCGCGTGGAGCGGTTGGCGATCGCGGCGGTGACGGGCGGCGCGGTGGATTGATGTGATGGTATTGTTCGATCCACCGATCCACCAGGAAGGACAGGAGGACAATCGCGGAGGCCTCAGACACATCGCCAACTTTCCCCCACGAACAACTCATCGCACGACTTTCCTCGCGTTTCACGCGAAGCTCAGCAAAGCGTCGTAGCAGCTCCGACCGCGACAACTGAGGTGGCAGTCGGACTCCTTCAGACCTGTCCCGTTCCACCGCTTGTCAGATCAGGATGGGGACCAGCCATCGCCAGAATTCTGACCATCGCCCCAACCCCTCCCTGCCCCCGGAACATTCGCAAGTCCCAAGGTCTCAGACCATCGATCGATCGCCCGTGTCGAAAGGGGGCCCCTCACACAGCCGATCGCCCGGCGCGCGCGCGCACGCGGAGACAACGGGAAGCAAACGGTTGAGCCAGGAACAAAGTCGATCGTCGTCGCCCGGGGGAGCGGGCAGGAGGATGCTGATGAACTGCGCGAGTCAGAGGTCTGAGAACACTGTATTAGTGAGGAAGGGAATTTTTGAATTTGTTTCCGCCTTGTATGCTCACCACGTTTGTAGTCTAGGATTTCAATGCTTGGTTAGCACGATGGGATGACTTGATTTCAGCATTTTCTGTAGTTGAGAACATCACACAACGAAGCGGTCATAGAATATGAGACATGATCACAGTCGAACGAACGAATGAATGATTGAATGAGTGAAAGTACGAGACTTTTTGATTTGTGTTGACGGGGCCGGTGAACCCAATATAGGATACATGTGAAGAAAGGCTCAGGAACAAAGCCTTAGACCAAAATGGTCTCGTTCATTTGGAAATCAAGCGCAGCTCGATTTTCTTCCTCTTTTCCCACCTAATTGGTTCGTACAGATTGGCAGCGATGGCCTTGATTTTCTTTTTGATATCGATCGTGATGGTCGTGAGGAGCGCAGCAACAGATGGTCTCTGCTGCACTGTGTGGAACCCCGAGTCCCGATTTCTCCGCCTGGTCAGAGGTCAACTCGAATGGCCAAAGCGAAGGGGAAACGAGCCTGAGGTGGGCGCGGTGGACCCGCTTAGTTCCACTCCCAGGTGAAGCCGTGGGCACGGCCGTCGGCGGGCTTGCCGGGGCCGCCGGCGCCCATGGTGACCTCGTTGAAGAAGGGCTCGCCCATGTCGAGGTCGGCCTCCTGGCAGCCGACGCAGCGGTCGACGACGGTGGCCTGGTAGGTCTGGCCGTCGTAGCCGGTGATGGTGATGGTCTTGCCGCAGGTCGGGTTGTTGTTGGGGTTGGCGGTGCCGTACGCGTCGAAGATGGTCTTGGAGATGGCGACGACGTGCTGCGAGTCCGTGTTCGTGATGCCGCAGGAGCCGAGGCCGACCGAGTAGTAGGTCAGGTCGCCGGTGTACTTGGTGCCGGCGGCGGCCATGCCGCTGGAGAGGCCACTGCCACTGGCAGAGCTACCACCGGCGGGAGCGGCGGCGGCGGGTGAGGCGGCGGCGGACGAGGCGGCAGCGGGAGGAGACCACGTGCTGGAGGGAGCAGCAGGAGCAGCGGGAGCCTGGGTTGTGGGAGCCGGTGCGGGCGCCACGTAGGTCGAGCTGCTGGTCGTGGGCTCCGGAGCTGGAGCGGCTGCGACCGGAGCGGAGGTGCTCGTGGTCGGCGCCGGAGGAGGCGGCGGCGGCACATACGTGGAGCTGCTCGAGGAAGGAGCAGCGGCGGCCGGCGGCGCGTCGTGCTTGCTGGCCGCGGGCGCAGCAGCGGTGGCCTGGGCCGGAGATGCCGCGGGCGCACCAAACCCGGGGTTGGCGGGGCCGTTGCCGTTGGTCGGAGCCGCTTGGCCGGGGTTCACCCAGACGGTCTCCGTGACAGCAACGGTGACGACCTCCTCCTCGACCTTGGTGACCCAGAGGAGATCGCGCTCGAGGAGTTCGCGCTCGTGGTGCTGGTGCATGTGGCCGTGCATGGGCACGGCGGCGGCCATGGCGAGCAGCGCGCTCGCGGCGGCAATGAGTCCGGTGGAATGCATTTTCGTGATGCAGGGAATGAGTTGTTTGGAGAGAGCGAGGGCGATGATTCGAGAGGCCGGTAGACTGCTGCTGGATCCGAGAAAGGACTGTGACTGGGGATCGACTCGCGATGCCACCCAAGAGCTGACTGAAGGGAGTGAAAGTTCTGGACGATTGCAGCGAGGCTGAAGCGAAACGGATCTGTCAAAGATCAGGGAGCGACTGGAGGTTTAAAGGAGTGTCGGTGAGCGATGTCCACCAGGTAAATGAAACGTGTGAGACACGAGAAAAAAAAAGAGGATGCAAAGTGAGAAGCAGAGCAAGAGAGAGTGAAGGGAGCGTCGGCGTGATGTGCACATGCGATGGTGAAGGTTGCCCGTCTGTCCGCGGCAGGGGGCTCCACCCACACTTTGGGCCTGTTGGAAACGTGGAACGGCACGGCGCTGGTGTGTCACGGCGTCTCAGCGTCTCAGCTGTGCCGGGGTAGGGGGGGGGGCTGTTGGTGCGTGCCTTTCTCGCCCTCACAGCCTCTGCACGGAGTCTTTTCCTGCCTGAGCGGCTGCTGCGCCCAAACGGCCGGATCCTCCTCGGCCGGCTGCACGCGCCAACGGGAGCTGCTGACTGGTGGGCTGTCCCTCCGGCGCTCCAGCCAGTCACCGCGCGGTGCCTTGCGACTGGCGCCTTGGGAAGGCACGAAGACGCTGCTCCGGTCAATGAGTAGTGCGCCAGTGCCTGACGGGAAAGCCCTTCCCGCATGCCCCTTCCATTCACTCTCTCTGGCTCCGGTCGTGTCTGCCGGCAGCCCGACGAGGCGGAAATCTCCCTGCAAACAACCGCAATGGCTGTCTCGGGCTTGACAAGCAAACAAATACGACGCCTCGGAGTGCCCACTGCCCCGTGTTGCCCGGCCCCCACGAGAAGAGTCTTTGCCTGCTGCAAGGTACCCGCGCCTGTCCTGACGCTGGATGCCACGCTGAAATCATGCCGGCCACGCATCTTTGACGCCCTGCGCTCGCCTTTGTGCGCCTGTGCACGTCAAGCACGCACGCCGACACGCCTCCAAGCGCTGGCGAGCGGCCGGCGAACAAAGGAAGTACTGTCGCACAAAACGCACGCCCTTCGCCGTGTTCCCGTCATTCGCATGTTCCAATACAGCACATCCCCGCTCGCCGCACCCTCACGTCCTCCATTGCATTTTGCCTAATAGGCGCTGGAACGCGGCGGTGGAACTGCCCCGACAACAACGCATCCGCATTCCTTCTCAATCCTTGCTTGACGTGCTTGCGCTTTTCCTCGCCGGTGATTGGGCAAGTCGCACAGCAGCGAGGAGGCCCGACTCGTGCGAACCATCGCATGCCACGTCGGTGCTATTACTCCACTAGGTAGAAACGAACATATGAAATTTTTCCTTCGTTGAGTCGTCGTGCTCCACCGCAGTACAGTAGTGAGTTGCACTGTCCGTGTGCTGGAGGGAACGAGACTCCGGTATACAGAAAACGCGGCATCGGCAGATGCGGCGATCGATCTGTTCCAGTTGACCCGACTCGCGCAGAATTTTTTTCCTGCTTCGCGAACGAAAACGAGAGGAATCGCACTGCCGGAAATCTGGATCATTGATTGATCGATGGTGAACTCGGGAAACTCGTTTTCGATAGTATCGTACTCAAGTGATTGCAAATGCCGCCGGCATGGCCCGTCGACGCACCCAGATCAGTGACTATCGAAGCATAAATGAAGAAATAGAACGCCGGGAGAGCCGGGCGGGAAGCGTTGGGGCGGGTGCGGTAACTTTACACGGGACAGTACGAAGAAGCGCGCGTGTGCATGTTACTGCTGAATCGTGCAGACTACAGTAGCTGGTCTGCCTCCCGTCTCTTCTTCACACCTTCTACTGATGTCATGTGGTGCGAGAATGTAACGAGTCGGCATCCGGCGTCGGCCCTTCAGATGACTGAGATGTACGACTCAGGTACTCGCTGTCGATGCGCGACTCAGTTCGCGGGACCGACCTCCCTTCTTGCAGGTGAACCCCCGCGCCGCGCAATGCGGGTGAGGTTTCGCGTGACAACCCCATTGCAACACGGTCGCCCATCGATCCTACCTCTCAACGGTGCAACATGAGCCATTCCTTCCTCAATGGCTTGTGATTGTCGTCGTCCCGATGTGAGAATGTGATGCGGAAATGGGTACTGTAGACCGTCGATGGTGGCCTGACATGGGCGGCCGTCAGCGTTGTGAGATTGAAGTTAAAGCACAGGCAATCAAGCAAGCAATCAATGAATGGTTCAATCAAGAATCGGCGCTGCGCAATATATAGAATTCATATGCAAAATCCCCGCAGCAATATGCAAGCACAACGTAGAACTATGCCTTAGAAACGTAGAGATACAGCCACACCGGTAAATCAGCCCTACTGCCGGGGCCCATGCACCTCGATCGTCGGCGGCGGCGGACCACCCGCAAGGGGCTCATTCCGATACGACGGCAACGCGATTCTTTCCTCCTGTTTCCCGAACGACAGACACCACTGCTCGAACAGCTTGGCGAACTTGATCGTCGGGCGGTCCACATACCGCTCGAAGAGGCCGCCGGCGATCAGGTTGATCACGATCGCGGGGCCCATGCGCAGGATCCAGACGCAGAGCAGCTGGAAGTTCTCCTCGCGCTGGTCCCACGGGATGAAGGGCGAGCCGACGACGCCGAAGTAGAGCGGGTCGAGCAGGCCCAGCCAGGCGCGGATCGGCACGTGCACGAGGTAGAAGCCGAAGGAGATCTTGCCGAGGTACTGCACGCAGCGGGCCTCCATGAGCGCCTTCAGCGACGCCGTCTCGCCGACGCCGACGAGCACGCAGATCCCCGCCAGCGCGTACAGGTACTGGTCGACCTGGCGGTGGCCGGCGTAGAGGCCGAGCCAGGCGAGCGGCTGCGCGACGAGGTCGAAGAAGGGGCGCGACTCGATCTGCCACGAGTCCGCGCCGGGCACCGCGCTCGCCTTCGGGTGGGACATGGGCAGCCCGGCGAGGAACCAGCCGAAGGCGAAGACGGCGTAGAAGAAGATCCGGTGGGTGCGGGCCGTCCACCGCCGACCGGGGGCGTCGGGCTGCGTGCGCGCGCGCCTCTCGCGGTGGATTTGCGAGTCGGCGAAGCACAGGCCGAGCAGGAATTGCGCCGCGCACCAGTCGTCCTTGATCAGGCTCAGGGCGATCATGGCGCCCACGAGGGCCTGGCGGACGGCGAAGGAGCGCGTGCGCGAGACAAAGAGCAGCGCGCCGTACACGACCAGCGAGCCGTAGTACTCCAGCGAGATGGTCCAGGTGACGTTGCCGCTGAAGTGGTTCATCAGCGCGACCCAGCGCTCCGGGTAGTTGATCGGCAGCAGCATGTCCATGACCTTGCCGGCCCAGTAGTAGATCTCGCCGAAGAGGTTCGGGTTGATCTCGTACGGCTCCGGCTTGGGGAGCCACGGGTCGCAGAGCCAGCAGACCAGCATGACGATGAAGGTCCAGATGGCGGCTGGGGTGAAGAGACGCAACGCTCGGCGGAAGGTGGCTGAGGATAGCGCTGCGTACGCTTGCTCATGTCGGTTCTGCGAGTACAGCGTCAGGACGCGATGGGAGAGGACGTAGCCCGAGATGGCGAAGAACACCGCCACGGCCGTGTGGCCGCTGTTGTAGAAGGTCCGAATGAACGGGAACTTGTACCAGGCTGGATCCGTAAAGGCCGTCTTCTCAGGACCCCACGCAGGATCTCTGTCGACCCATTCTCGTGCGTAATGGTAGATGAACACCTCGAATGCTGCGAGCCCACGCACGCCATCCAGCCAGGCGGTGCTCCGCAGGTCCATATTCCGGTCCGGGTAGTTGAAGATCGCCTTGACCGTCCGTCGGAATTTCGATGAGCTATACTGGGTTCCCTCCGTGGCCGACGGCAGCGATGGCCGCGCACGTGAGAAGCGCAGCGCATTGCCGAGTCGATTGAACAATGATGGGTTGCTTTGCGTCGCGTGGCTCGTAATGTAGTCTTCGTTGTCGAAGGATCGCAGATCATGTCGTTCTGATTCTTCGAATGGCTTGTCTTCTTGAAATGAGGAACCCTCGCTGATTAATTCGCTGCCTTGGAGATCATCGTCATCTGACCGTCCGAGCAGGGCATGACGATCGTCGCCATCGCCATTCTGCCTGAGACGCTGCATCGTATCGCGCTGCGTGCTGTGGTATTAGGTGGTTATCTAGCCTCGGCTTTGGCTTCGAGCAACCAGCACCCTTCAATTCGAGACCAGACGACCTGATATCCCGGCCAACGCAAACGCAAGTGCCTTGGTGTTTCGACGCAATAGTCCACCTGTCACGCCTTCACGTTCCCAGCGGCCACGAGACGGACATTGAGTGGCGATGCGAGGAAAACCAAACAGGGGCAATGTCGAATCGTTACCCCGGACACTAGCCCATCCGGCAGTTGTGGAGAAACGCCCGCTTTAAGGCAGCCCACGTGACCTTTCTTCACGTGTGCGAGACTACTTATCGTTATTATCATGTTCATCACTTCATCATCCACATAATATATCAGAAGTATTGACTGTCATCGTTGATCGTCTTTGAATTGATAATTGCTAATTACTATTACATATCTCATGACCATTCTTATATGCTGCACTAGCGGAACAGTCCTCATCATAACGCCGCCCAACCCTCTTCCTTTTCCCCAAAATCACCTGCTCGCGCCCGCATCCGTGTGATCCTCCCCACAGAGCACCCCGAAGATGCCCGGCGGCAGATCGCGACGGACTTTCGCTGCGGCAGTCTGCGTCGCCACGCTCGACTGCAGCGCGAGCCACCAGGTCGGCGGCGTGGCCTGAGCTGCTCCGCTGCCTTGATCTCCCGTCGGCGTGGGTTGTTGCGCGGCGCCGGCATCGGCTGATGGCGCTGCTGCAGCCTGCGAGGCGCGTGTCGCGAGTGTGCTGGGCTTGGCCGGTGCGGCGGCTGGTGAGACTGCCGCAGGCGTGACTGCAGCGGGCGCAGCAGCAGTCGCAGCAGCTGGTGGTGATGGTGGTGGTGATGCAGCAGCCGCAGCGGCGGGCGGTGATGCTGCAGCAGGCGAAACTGGAGGACTCGGCGCCGCTGGCTTTCCTGCTGCTGGAGCCGCATCGCTTGGCCGCTTGGGCGTGGCTGCTGGGGGCGGTGTGGCAGGCTCGACGGTAGGCTCGACGCAGGGCATCGTGATGTAGCTCGTCACTGTGGCTGTCGGACCAGCAGGGACAGGCGGCGGGAATGGCGGTGCAGCAGCAGCGGGAGCGGCTGGCGACTGAGCTGGTGGTTGTGGCGGAGCGAATGGGGGCGGCGAGGGAGGACCAGCTGGAGGACTAGCTGGTGCTGCATCTGACGGAGCATCAGGCGGTGATTCTGGTGGAGACTCAGGCGCCGCAGAATGGGAACCACCAAGGCCATGCGGAAAACCGAAAGGCGGCGCTTGCGGAGGCGGGGACGGTGAAGGTGGAGAGGCCGGAGCTTCAGGACTCTGTGCCGGTGGTGAGGGCGCTGCGAAGGCGAAGTTTGTGGTTCTGCTGATGACCAAGTGTGTCGTGACACTCGGAGGAGGTGGTCTCGCTGGAGCTGTGTTGATGGGCGAGAACACCGGCACCGGGTGGTCTTCGGTGACGGTCACCAAGCTGGTCGTCGGTCGTGGAATCACAACAGTGTTCGGCGGTGCGACTTGTGTGACGGTGACCGGTGGTGGGGCCGGCTTATCGGCCGGGGGTGCGTCTGGGGTCGCAGGTTCCGGAGCGATGTGGAAGAAGGTCGTCGGAACTGCAGGTGGCGCCTCCGGTGCCGGGCTCGCACCACCGTTGACATCGACGACAAGGTACGTGTTTTGTGGTCTTTGGAATTGTGGCAGAGCTGTGGCGCCAAAGACGAACAAGGAGCCGACCAAGGTGGTCGACAATATGGTAGAGCCCATATCAGGTAGGTCTTGAAGTGACCAGCAGCTGGATGTACAAGTTGCTACGGGTGATCCAAGGCAAAGATGACGTCGAGGTATGAATCGAATTGGTCAAGCAGGAAGAGATCAATGTTGCGCAATTCTTGTGATAGTGTTTGAGCTAATCGAAACTAGAGACTTGAAGTAGCTATAATTATAATACCAAAACTCAGAGGTCTGCATCCCATCCAGTAATGGCTGGCCAATATCAGATAATTTCTCCATCGTTGCTGGTTGTTGAACAACGTTGATGGCTGGGGGATCGTTGTGGCTAGAAGCATTGGAACGTTCGGCGCAGAAGTGCGGGCCGCGCCCGTGTTGCTGCGAACTGCCTTCTGAAACAATTTCAACGGCTTCAGATATCAGCGATGGCAACACACCTTGCCCTCTACTCGTTCTCTCCCAGGCTCAAGCTTTCCTCCTGATTTGCGTGCCCGTTATCATGACCAGCCCGACCCAGGATCCGCAGCCGGCGGGTTTCCAGCTTATCCAGTGTTTCACAAGTTGCCATGCCCTGCCACTGTTTTTATGCTGTATCAACAGCGATCAACTCATGCCAGCAAACGCAGAGCAATTCGTGTGAGGATCATCGCTCTCGCTATGTATAATGTTTTGATTTTAAGTGGTGATTATGATTTTGCCATGAAACCCACAACTTCCGACCCCGTCACATAGAAACCCTACGGTTTCTTTTATTATTGTGTACTCCGTACACTTTGTATTAAGCGGAATGCCTACGGCTGCAATGAATAGCTTTCGCGACATGCATTTCGTTGCTTGCAGATTCTTCAGTAATGCAGCTTTGAACCAAGATTGGAAGTACACTTAGGTAGGTATGCAAATGTACAAATATCGTAATAAGCAACGATCTGTCGAGTCACGTGGGGGTGTAGCATAATGGATGCTTTCAGCACATATCAGGTGGGAAACGTGGCACGGCGTGCAAGGCTTGGTTGAGTCCAAGGAATGAGGTGGGTTTCTGCGACAGTGGATTCATGCATGGTTACACATGCATGATTATAATAGGGCATTCCTACTTCCAGCGGCATGTCTCCGAACCTCGAAGTCGTCCATGGCCGTCCACGCATTACCTGGCCATGACGACGATGGCGATCGGACACCTGCAGCGTGGGGCAAGGCGTAGCACGCCACTTTCCCGTCGTGCCCGTTCCCTTGCCACAACTGGTCAGATTACAGCGCGACCCCTCCTCTCACGATGACCTACAGACATCACAGGCTAGAAACTCTTTCTCTTCCCTTCACTTCCAAGATCGACTCCTGTCACCCATAACACAACAGGTATGTTGCACAGATTTCGTCCTCGACAGCAGCACGCCATTGCCCTCCGAACTTTGTCCGCAGAAAGCCCCGCGATCACCTCGGCGACGTCGAGGGCGCTGATTTGCACATCATTAATCAGCGCTTTGTCCGCCCGAACAGCGCGCTCTGTGTGGTCCCGCAGAGAAACATCTTGAATGCGCGTCACATTATTCATCACAATCCCTTGATTCCATATCACAGTGCCGTCGTTCTTGTATATATACCTTTGGCCTGCTTCATACTCACAATGCCTGCCTCCAATTCCTTCCGCCGTACACTACTCACCACCACACGATCTAGATTCACGACTGCGTCGACTTCAATATCAACACCTTTTCACCGCAACTTTTCAAACACTACCAGCAAGATGGTCGTTCACAACCTCAAGAGCAAGGCCGAGTACGATGCTGCTCTCAAGGAGCCGGGTGCGCTCATCATTGACGCCTTTGCGACCTGGTGCGGTCCTTGCAAGGTCATTGCACCGAAGCTCGTAGAGTACGTCATACCCACTGCACCGAATGGAAGAGTCCGAGGAGGAGGGTTCACCGTTACAAAAAAGCGCTACATACTATTCGAAACCCCGATAACAATATACTGACGATCGATTCTTGCAGGTACTCCGAGAAGTATGACAGCGTGCGCTTCTACAAGATCGACGTCGACGAGGTTCCCGACGTTGCGCAAGAGCTCGGCATTCGCGCTATGCCGACCTTTGTCCTGTTCAAGGACGGCGAGCGCGTCAAGGAGGTCGTTGGCGCCAACCCGCCGGCCATCGAGGCGGCCATCTCCACCATCAACGCATAAATGGGAGACGATTGTTGGTCGGATGGGAGAAAATAAATATACAGCACGAGGGAGGCTAGGATGCCATTATTGATACCGAATCATAAGGATGTGAATCACTGCCATGGGTCTTTTCGCTCCGCGTCCATCGATGCAGGAATTCCCATAGAAAATGAAATCGTAATGACTTTGTGTTGTCGATTGATACCCTCTCTCGCTTTGTGATGGCATGGTATGGCTAGTTCACGCTGTGTTGCAACATTTAAAGAATTGTCAAATCTACCACGGATTCCCAACACTTCCACAGATCCTCTGGTAAGGCAAGTATGTCTGATATCGATTCCAGTCAATGCACCCGCTTCCCTCATTTCATACGGGGCTTTCTGAAGAGGATGCCGTCACTGTAAAGGGACCTCCATCAACCTGGTATATCTCACCATCTCACCCTCGGTACCCAAGTACCGTTGGGAGTGGAAGCTTTGTGCGTGTGTCAGGCATGACCATTTCTCCAATGTTGGTGACCAGGGCAAGGTTCTCACCTCCAATGCAGAGTCCCCACTGCAACATGACGGCACACTTCAATGAACCCATGCACATCCCGATCGGATTCACTGCCCCAAGATGGAAGCTTGCAGAAGTTCTCGTACCATCGAACGTAACACTTTTCAACCATCGCTCCGGCCTCGTCGACTGCCTCCTGAATTGATGTGCGATTGGCCGCCTTGACTAGGTTGATCAGGTTGTAGTTGATGCCGGCTTGCTGTGAAGTATGGATCAGCGCAGAGCTCCAGCAAACCATATCTGGCAAAGCGTACCAAGTCTTTGCGGTAAGAGACGATGTCGTTGACGCTGGCCAAAGCGGTCAGTTCTTGGATTCGGCAATGGTGCTACCCTGGACTCACATGATAACCAAATCACAGGCCACTGCCATGAATTCTTGTATAACCGGGTGTCGCCTGATGTGGTCCGGGATCTGTACGCCCAACGTGAAACTAGCACATCGAATCAGCCATCGAGGTAAGCAGGAGGTGTCAAAGCACTGACGCGGCGATGGCAATTGAAGGCATGACGCCGGCGGTCCGACGCCTCATGTCCATGAACTCTTGCACATCCCGGGCATACGCCCCTTGGGATTCCTTCGCAACCTGAACAAGCACACCGTCGAAGTAGTGCTTGTGCGTGCTAATGAAGAAGTCGTATGCACCTGGTTGATGTCAGAATGATGAAACTTTCCAACCACGATTGCGGCGCGCTCACCATCCGACGAATTCTAGGACGCGAGCGTCTCGATCAGCAACAAACTGATCTTGCGAGTTGACACCCTTTTGTACATCTGAACGTTGGAAGCCCTACCTGACGAACGCGGTCGCAAATGTCCTGGAAGATGACATGCGTTGGGTTGGCATCCGGCCGGATCCTGTCGCCTTCCCCAAGGATGATGTTCCTGGCTGTGTCGATCTCCTTTTGCGCGGCTACGAGATCCTTGCCGGCAGGTCCGTCATCGATGGCTGTGTGAAGCAAAGCAGGGCATGAGACGAATCTTGTCGTCGCACTGTCGCGGGTCGATCGACCTACCATCATCAAAGAAGAACACCTGGACGAGATCAGCGAAGTGCCAATGCAACTGTGATACACCACAATGATTGTCTACGAACCCAGTAGCACCACTCCACGAGTGTCTTGAGGTTCTGCTCGCTGCAATCTGGGGACCAGAGCGAGGCCATGTACGGCATGTTCGCCTTGAACATCTTGTCGACAAACCCTTCCGGAGCTCGTGTAAGTCTAGGATGGTACGTCAGATATCAGCTGCCTGTGTGCGACCCAGGCTAGTCTGCATCGTGTGAGCAAAACTCACTTCGCCAACTTGAGGATGCTGCTATGTTTGACGGATTCATAATGTGGATTGATGGTCGGTCTCTGTGCCATCAGGGAGGTGAACAAGTCTGGGATTCGAATGAATGTCGATTTCGGAGCGCAGGCTTCGTCTTCCGCATGCTCTTGCTCCTGGTTATTGGAGACGCTGAAACTTGATGACATAGTACTGATGGTCGATGCTCCGCCATCGACGGGCGAAGATGCCGCCAGCGATGGCACAGGCGATGTGAGAGGCGTGGAATCGCCATTACTTCCAGAGACGTGATCGGTGTAGATACTGGCAAAAGTCATGATTGGGAATCTTCGTATTCTCGACGCTATCTGCTCTGGCGAAGCTGAATGTTGGGCATAGCCTTAGTTGCTTCCTATATCTCAAAACCAGGACCACGCCCCGGTCGCTGTATCGTCATCGTCTTGAGGCCACTGCATGATACGCGCGATACCCAACACTACTCAGGTCTTGAACCAGACTCCTGCGGTTATGTTGTGCCAGTGGCGAACTCAATCTGTTGGGTCGCATCCACTTGCTCGGCAAAACACTCTGAGTCTTCTGATGCTGGTCGGCCTTACACGTCATCTATAAACGCTGAGAGCTCAGGCGGAGGAGGATCGTGGTGAGACATCTGCATGACGTCGCCCACAAGTGCGTGAACGGAGTACATTAAGGCTGAGAACTAGCCTCGAAACTCTCCGAAGTGCATGGTTTCTGTCTCACTGGCTCGGGGCCAAAATGTGATAGCTCACAAAACTCCAGCGTTGGAAGATGACTGCTCTTAGATCTCCAAAGTTACGACACTGCCGAGATACGAGATGCACGAGTTCGCCCATAGCGACAAGCGTCCTGGACCATAATGCATGACCGGAATATGAGTTGTGGTGTCACGGCTTGATCTGATTCTTGACGATCTCGCGCCCAGACTCCTTGGTGAGCGATTTCAATACGCCTTGGGCGAATACGCAATGTACAGCTACGATTGTACCGGGGCTCGCAGATGGATTGCACGCTCGTGGTGCTGCGCCGCTTCGGAGCACCGGCCGGTGTTACGAAGCGCCGTGACGGAGTCCACGTGCGATGATCCCTGGGATGTTGTCAGTCGTATTTGGTCGTTCGAGGACAACAGCGCTCTTATCGAATGGACGGCCCACTAGCTGAGGATATTCATCATAGCCACACCTGCCTATTCCGCCATGGCTGCTCTCGTCACTCACGCTATTGTTGCCCGATGGTGCTATAGCCGCCTCAGCGACCCGATCGCCGCCCACGCATGCAGCGATTCGTGACGAAAACTCGCAAATATACCAGCCGACGCTTCCGCAGCCGCCGCAGCCGCCGCCGGTATGACAGCCGAGCGGATTGCATCTACCCGTGCTGATCTCACCTCTGTCTTGATGGGAAGAACTGCCGTTGCATACTCGGAACGCCGCTATCCGACGTGATCGACTTGCCTTTTGAAGAAGCGGACGAGCATTTCACGGGAGATGGCTCGCGAGATGGCTCGAGAGGACCGCTGCAAGCGAAGCGATATGCCGTGCGGCTTGTATTGTCTTTAGAATGTTTGGGACAATATCAAGAAGTAAGCGGTCTTTGAGGTCATATTATCTACCAATTCCATGCATGATGCTCGATTCAAACTGATCCTTGAGGGATAAAAGCAGGCCACAGGATAGTATTCGGAGTTTGGTCGTCATGCTTGTCTGAAGATCTGCAGTGCTCAGGCAGGCGGTCCGGCCACTGTCACTTTGAGCATCATCGGACATCTGAAAGCCTTGGTGGCGTTATCGCTCCAATCATTGATATCCCATGCGGGATCGTCAAGTGCAAATTCAAAAGCGAGAACGAACTTCGCCAGGAGGAGCCGGATGTACGTGTCAGCCAGGCTGATTGCCACAAAATCGTTCGTCAGCATACTTCATTCAACCGCGCCGCATGAGATATGCCAACACACGTCCGGCGTTGATATGGACATGGTACGTACCTTCTGCCGATGCAGCGACGCGAACCCTCGGAATAGGTGACCATATGCGGGTGCAGTAGTTTGCCGTTCTCGCCCGCCCATCGCGCAGGCATGAAACGATGTGGTTCGTTGAAGACCGCAGGGTCGTGGTTGGCCATGCCGATGAGCCCACCTACGATTGTCTATGAAGAAGGTGATGTAAGTCACGCGCCAGAACATTCGACGAGCTGTAACGACTTACGCTGCCGGGGATGTGGTCGTCGCCGATTCGCGCGCCACCCTCCGGGACCCTGCGTGGGAGGACGCTGGTGACAGGGCTTCCCAATCGCAGAGCTTCTTTTACGAAGTTGTCCTGAAAGAGTGTAAACGGTTAGTTGAATGGTTTCAGAACGTCGTAAACGAGGCAACTAACCAACAATGGCAGGCGCACGGCCTTTAGCCACGGGTATTCAGGATCGTCAGGATCGCCAAGCTCGCGAAGTTCCTTTCGAAGCTGATGTTGGTACTCGCGCTGCTCGCAAAGATAATATGTGATGCATGTGAAGCTGACGGCGGAGGTTTCTGTGCCGCCAAGGAGGAACACAAATGACTGACCCACGATATCGAAGGTCGGAAGCGCGTCGAGGTTGGCTTGCAGATCCATCTCTTTGGATACGTGGGATGCAACGAGCCTATCGATGATTGTCTGCCGATGATAGTCGCCGCTCAAGCCGCCTTCCAAGACGTTCTTAGCCGCCTCACGAGCCAAGGTGATTGTCCGCTACAAATCGAATGTCAATGGAGAGTACTGACGGGAAAGCTTTGATTCGAAACGTCCTACCTTGCGAAATCTGGCATATCCTGTCAGAATGGGGCCAATGATCAATTCGGGAAGTGTAAGTGCGATATTGCGCAAGCGCGGGAAAAATGCCACTGATGAGATGAGTGAAAGTCCTTGGTACTCCACCGTCAGCAAAGTGCTAAACGTACTATATTTGATAGTCTTCATGAACATCTCGATCTCTTCCAGAACGAGTGCCCTCTCGCGAAAATTGTCGATGAGTTGCGGATCGGTGCCCAAACAGATTACCGATATGGTATCCCACTGATTGATATTATCATTTCAGATTCAAAGTCAAGGCTCGGCGATGTAACTCACCATGACACGTTGGAAGAACCTTTGTATGTCAACCACTTCACCGCGCTCAGTGACGCCGTAGAGAGCGCGGCATGCCATGTTTGCCTTAGAAACCAGGATATCGAGCCGTTGCTCAATTGAGTTCTGTCTCAAGACTGGGTTGATTTGCGCAGCTTGCTCCTGGTGGCGTCGGGGATCTGTTTCGGAAACAATCGAGCCAGCTAGACTCATATTGAAGTAAAATTCAGGATCCTTGAGGAGATGATTTTGATTCCGGTAAATGCTATACTCAACCGTGGTTAGTCTCGCTGCAGTGTGGGTAGGACAACAGCCAAGGCGCCTGTGAGCTGATCCACCGGGCCAGGATCACGTACTCATGATAGTGCCGTGCATCACCGACATGCAAATGATTCGGACCAATGCGGATGATCGGAGAGCCTGCAACGCAGCCATCAACTTCGTTGTCTTATGACGGTCCCTGATCGAGGAAAGACAAACCATAAATCTTGTGGAGTCGTGGGAGGATACAAGCCATTTCTTCGTAATGGTAGAATCGCCATGCTGTAGTAATCGCTGCTAGGCGAGGCCCTGGATACTTCGCTAGTGGATGCAATAGCAGCTGATATGCAACATAAGCTGAGGCGAGAGCAATCAACCCACATAGGAGAAGTGAGAGAAATGGAAATGCCTCATCATTCAAGAGGACCGATATGGTCGTCATGGTCAACAATGATGGGAAGTAGTAGTAGAGAGGACGAGTAGAAGAGAGAGGAGCGCAGACAATGGCTTCTCCACCGCAGACTAAAATACCATTCTTTCACAACCAACGCGGGCATACTCGCCGTCGCGACGTACCCATTCAGCATGGAGCCGTGCGTCGTCATGCTGGCGCCACTATCAGAGACGTATACTCGCCGCCCGATGGATCCGGTCGCAATGATGATGTTCTTGCTTTCGGTGGTGGCGTGTGCCGCGGCGCAGAGCATTGCCACGATTCTGACGATTCAGTCATTGGCGCGCTTTGCACGGTGGCATGGATCAGAAATGCTCAAGATTGGGGTAATGACATCGAGGATGAGGACCGATACATGCCTAACGCTCAGTGTGTGGTCCATCGAAGCCTACCATGCGGAATGTGATCGATCACATTCCGCATATCCCATCCGCCATGCTGCATCCGGGCTCGAGCCAGGCCCGTTCTCAGAGCTAGTTGTAGGTCTGCAGGGGGGCAGGTGGAGCTTCGGGCTTACTTGCGTTCGAAGTAAGCTCCTAGGGATGGTGATCGCAGAGGTCTAGCACTGAAGACATCATTCGCGCTGTCGATGAAAGATATGTCGGGCGATGGGGGCAAGTTGCCGGGGATTCCATCGCTTTGACGAGCGCACTAGATGGCGCGATCCAGGCATTCGCGTCGCCCGGCAGGGGCGAATATATTTATGTCTAGCTAGAATGCTCGATAATGGAAATGGCGAACCCTTCGACCCCTACCAAGGATAAATGTTTGACTCTAAACGCTTCTCGGCCGACCTTTGGATAAGCACGATCGGATCAGCTCTATTGTCACCACTACGGTGGGAATGCAGGCCGTAAAGAAGACGTAATTCACGTATTATCTTTTCGCATAACCCCCTTCAGCCGTTTGAGGGTGGAATCCTCGTGTCGAACGACGATGTTATTGTAAATGGGAAGTCAACTAAGAAGTTGAGGGACCTTGGAACGCATAGGACAACATTGGAATACTATAACCTTAAGCCTGCGATCTTCTTTGGATCCTTTCAACACAGACAATTAGCATGATAAGTTTTCTGCTGCCCGAAAAGGCTGCTGCTGTACCTGTTTTGATGGGTAGATAATGCTTGCATGGTTTTCCGTGTTGCGAACCCTGCCCCTCAGCAGTGCCTTCATTCACTTGAATCGATTATCCATCCTACGCGAAACGGCACAGCATGCATCTTTCTATTGCGACGACCAGAAACGAATGTAGCTTTCTATTATGAGAATTACATCCCCAGCTGATCATTTCGAAGAACAATTGCAATAGTAATTGTGCATAGGATGAGGATCAAAGTGGCGCACCAAACTCGTCGAAATCGCTCTCTGTAGTTGACCTTTTTTTGGAGATATGTTCATTGTATTGGCCGATCATCTCACTAACGCAAGAAGCGGATCACCATCAGAAGCGCGTCAGCCATTGTCTGCGCTATCTATAGCTACTGAAATGCCCATGGAATCAGTGCTTCAGGGCATATAAGGCGGTGGGGGCGTCGGCGTTCGTACTCTTGATCCCGAAGCTCGTCCGTCGAATGCCCTGATCCGTGGCTGGGATACTAGAACGTCCACCAAACGGTCTAATCCCGTTCGAATGAAGTACATATCATTCACCTGCGCCAGGTCCACTGAGTCCGAGCTGGCAGGCTTCACTGGAGACTGCATAAGCTGATATCACTGCGAATAGGATCGAAAGCATTTTGGTTATACGTACCTTGGGCAATATACTTGCGAGCATCGTCCAAGCATTGGTGAATATAACCAAGGTCTCTACTTCGGCAACTAACCTCTTGATACGTAAGCCGAATAACTTCCCAGTCATTCACACAACGCGATGCAGTGGAAGAAGCTTTTTCCATCGCGTGAGCTTGGCATTCAACAAATAAATTGAAGAAACGACCAAACGGTGTCTGGCATTGGTGCCGTCTAGCATTGGGATAGGTAGTCTTTTCTTGTAGTTGCTTTGCGATCAATTTGAGAGGCGGGCCGATCTCATCAATCAATGAGAGGATGGCCGATTGCGTTTCTTCCGCATTAGAGGCTGCTTGCAAGTGCTCGATGTTATTGTTCTTGGTTGCTGTGTCGGCCTGCGACATAGTGTCTGGAGCTCAATGTACTTATGCAGAATCTTTTAGTCTCTTAGAGAGCATGTAAATGCGGATATTCTTATCAAGCTTCGAGTAGTGCGTTTATAGTCGATGCTCTTTTATAAGACTGAATTAATGCATGCCTTTTCTTCGTATCGTACCAGCTAATAGTCTTTACATTCTCATATACCTTTGTATCATCCAGGTTCAAGAATCTTTCAAGAAGGTTGAAATGTGCATTCCATAGCAGAACAAAAATGCGATCCACTAAAGCACGAATTGCGGACTGTGCTGCAATCGAAGCCCGCGGTGTTGTTGCCTATAGCTTGCAACTAGTGAAATATGGAACTATCAATGCAAACATGAAAGGGCACTTTGGAACACAGTAAGCCTGAATTCTGAATTTCATGCTCACCATAGATTTGCTGGTTGTTTGTTATTTACGTTTGTGCTTTGATTGACACTTATACTTCTGATAACGCGAGTGATGACGACACGTAGGCAGGATCAATAAATATCGACGACCTCTTTGATAGTGAAGCGATCGTAGATGTTTATCAAACAAATTAACAAAGAAAGCCTTGCAGCTTTCAAATACTCTACTTTCCCTACTTTCAGCGATCAAAAGGATAACCAGAATCTAAAGCATTAGTGTTCCTTGGAATCTACTCGCCAACATGTCGAACATCCAGACAAGTGGCTTCATTATGACGGCAATCTCTTTCTTCAGCCTTTCTGTCCACACGTTCCGATGTATGTGGGATATCAAACGACGCTTTCAAAACTACCGTGCAGGCATGGCGGAGCTCGAAGCCGAGGTCAGAGATATTCAAAGAAGAGCAAAGCGGTCGATCAAGCGAGCTCTTCGATCTGTGGGCCACGACAAAGACAATTGGCTCATCCTCGCGAACGATCCGTTGATTCAATTCCTCAGAACTCTGGAACCCGTACAGCCACAACGATCGAGTGATGCTCAAGATTACCTGACGTCGATCGCGAACGAAGTCGAGAGATTTCTGGTATGGAAAGATAAACTAATCCGTGAGCTTGATCGACAAAAGGCGGTAAGAACCTGTTATCCCCACCAAAAGCCCTCCACTCTCCTCAGTAGCGTCAATCTAATCAAGGTGCTATAAACTTCAATTGTTTTCCTGACGCTTGTTCTAGTCACCGGAGGAGCTTGAAATGTTACCGCAGCATGCGCGTGACAGCGCTTGGAGCACGAGCGCTCTTGAAAGCAAGAAGTCGGATAGTTTATGGCAGATTGTGGCCTATGCGTCTGCCGGAACTGCCGTGGACGGCATTGTCGCTGCAATGCGCACCTGCCAACAGGCTATCAGCGCGGAAGCGAAGGAGCTAATTGAGAGGACGACGGGCGACAAGGAAGGACCAACCTTGGCAGCAATTGCTTGATCAACGCATGCTAGAAACAACGCCAACATCGATCAGACAAGCCGTAGCTATATGTAAACTGGAATTTCTCGTTTGGCAAAGGATAAGTGTGTAAAGAGGTACAATTTCCGTAGTATCGAAAAGGCCTTTGTCAAGCGTGCTTCTCATTGGACAAATAGTATAAATAATTTCGAGCAAAAACGTGCTCTGAGTATTTGTTGAAGTTGAAGCAGAGATAGTCATACGCGAAGCTGGATGCGGCGCCGAGCGCTGGACATGCGAGTCATTTGTAAGCAGTTCGAAGTGCAGGTGGCCACTGCAGGCGGGGTGGACCTGCGCAGCATTCAGATTCAAATTCAGTATCTATACTGAAACAGATCTATTGCGTCAATTTGTAATATAGATAGATAACTCCAAATTGAAAATCCAACATTCTGAAAACCCGGAATTTAGAAAGGGACTGGACTGTCCCGGATTCCTGATTCCCGCGCTCCCCTGCTGTCCCTCCTGTCGCGCGGCTCTCGTTGCCGTGCGGTCGATGCTGCCGTACCATTCTTGTATAAGTACGACGACGACGACAACGACAACCACAGTACCACATGCGTATGACAATGACATGACCGCACCAGTGACTGCACACGCATGAGCAACAGCAGCGACGACACACGATGCCATAATCATGTCAGAGTTGATGGCGATAGATATGGTGATCCTGATGCTAGGTACTCACAAATACGATCTAGCAATAATATCCCATCACTAGACCGCCGTTGGGTTGGAGCTCTTACAGAACCATGCAGTCTTTTGATCATCAGTCTCCACAGGCCACCACGCTTCAGTGAATACACTCCCATTAGGTATCCAAAATACTGATGAAACGTCTTCGACTTGTGCATCCTGCGCACCGTTCCGGACGCGGCTGCGCCTGTTGCCTGATGCAGAAAACTACATACGTGCAAACTACAGCAACCAGCTCATCTCGCAGTGAGCTGGCGGCTGGGTAGACATGCTCATTCTAACCGCCCGGACGGCACGGGCACGGAGCCAATCAGCGTGGGCGCCACCCTGCATACCTGACGGTCGCCTGTCACGCACTCGCGCATTTTCCCTAGGGCTTGGCTCGCGCTCCCCCTGGTTGCGTGCGTAGGACTGGGCATTTGCTGCGCAACTTTCAGCATCGCACCGTCCTATGCTTTGCAACAGCCCGGCTGCGGTGAATTCGCGCTGCCCCATTCGCTGGGGCGCCCTCGCTCCATCACTCATCCTCGTCCTTCGTGCTCCTCGGACCCATCATCTCCTCCACCTCTTCTTCCATCGACCTGCTTTCTCTTTCTTCTTCCGCCACCTGTTCACGGGTCCGATCCGTCGCCGCCATCGTTACGCACTTCGCCGTCCGCTTCGGTTCATTTTCGCCCTCATATTTGCGCGTCACCTCTATCTGCATATTTCGACTGCCGCGCCGCGATCGACCGCCCGACTCCTACTGTTCCCGGGACGACCGCTCTTACTACTGCTGATTTTCGCGCATCTGGTTCGACTATCGCATCCGATCGCAGCTTGTTCTCTTCATAATACGCCTGGTGCCATCTCGCCCTCGCCCTTTGCGAATTCCGCATCGACGCTCGTGACCAGCCCCTGCCCGCATCGCTGGTGTCGCAGTTTCTCGTCCGACCGTCCATCAAACCGCCCGCTGTCGCGACCCGCCGGTCTCGTCGCAACATCAGCCAAATAAAATCCAAATCTACATCACGCTTTACGCGTTTCAGATCACCTGCTTGCACTTGATCTTCCTCGGTCTCAGGATACCAGCCAAAACTCCCAGATAACATTCTCTGGTGCTCAGTTCCACCAGCCGATTAGAAAGCGGCTGCTCCACTTCGAGTCACTCCTCTTCTACCCACAGCCAACACTCTTGTGTGGCTTTTATTTTCTGCATCGACAGATCGAACTCTACTTTCTCTGGACGAAAGATTGCATTGCTTTCGGGCTTTCGACTGCCCACCTTACGACTCCCACGCACACACGCAAAAATCACATACGACCAAACGCACAATCGTGGCAGCTGGTTTAACTGCCCACACTCTTGAAGCAAGAGACCAATTTTGTTAATCCCATAATCTGTTCTGTACCTTGTTCGACTTTCATCGCCCTTGGACCGCCGATCGACCTCGACTTTAGTCCCAGACCGCACTGTCAAATTGTTTAATCGACTCCGCCAACACAACTGTGACCCTGCTTGTCTTTCGACTCAGAGTCTCTGGTTCGCACTCACCACTTGTTACCCAAGCATAGAGTCCTCGAGGCCCTCTACTTCTACCATACATCTTAACACTTACGCTCTAGCTAACATGAGCTTCCAATCCATTCCTGGCAGCAATGCCAACGGTTTTCAAGCCGGCATCGGCGCTCCCACGGCAGGCTTCGGCGCTCGTGGCTCTCGCTATAACACCAAGCGACTGAGCGTGGCTCTCCCGCCCAAGGTTGCTTCCATCAGCGAGAACGCTGTCGAAGCCCCGACTCCGCGTACCAGTCGCTCTCATCTCCTGGCAGGCCTGCGCACTCAGCCCAAGACTCCAGCTGTTCCTGCTTCAGCGCCGTACCACCAGACTCAACATCAAGTTCAGGGCTTGCACGCCTCGCAGTGGGCCGATGCTAACTACTCCATGCCTGGCCGTGCCATGCCGCAGACTGCTACGGCTGCCACTTTCGACCTGCCCATGCAGCATGCGATGAGCGCTGGACGTCAGATGTACTCCCTGCCGGAGCAAGTCCTGGCCCCTCCAGTATACGAGGCGGCCGAGGAGATGGATCCGTCCGTTCTGCAGCAAATGCAGCTCACCAGCATGTTCTTGGCCCAGCGTCAGCAGCAATTGCAGATGCAACTTGCTAATCTGACCGCTTCGGCCCAGGGCATGTCGCTGAACACTGCTGTGCCGCATGTCCAGTACCAGCAGAGCCCGATTTCTGCGCCGGGTGCGCAGCATTTCTACGGGCAGCAGGCTGCTGTCCAGTCTCCTATGGAGGTGCCCGGTCAGCCAGGCGTCTATGTGGTGTACAACCCTGCCATTCAAGCCTACACCTATGCCTACGATCACAACATGCAACAGCAAATGCAGCAGCAGCAGCAACGCGTTGTCTCGCCGTCCCAGCAGACGCAGATGAGTGCTTTCCCTCAATCCTATGAGCCTGCTGGTGGTTTTGGTGTCACGCCGCCAGCCACCAAGCGCTCCACCCCGATCAACGGCCGCTCAATCACGCCTCCCAAGAAGGCTCCATCGCCTCCGTCAACCCTCGAGCATGTTCAGCCGCTGCCACCGCCATCTGCCACTGCCTTCCGACGTGGTCACAAGAAGGCGACTTCTTTGGCCATCAATCCATATGCTACTGCTGCCGACGGACCCAAGACTTCATCGAATGCCACCTTTGGCTCTCAGCGCAGCGTCTTCCCGCAGCCACCGATGACCGGCACTTTCGGTCCTGGCGCAGCTCGCGCTGGCGAGCACCCCACTCGCCAGCCGCGCGGTCCGCCTCCACTTGAGGAGCTGACTGCCGCCCCGACCAGCAAGCACGAAGGGAGCAAGAACTTCGCTGCACGCCAGCGCCGTCGTGCCCTGGACAGCTTGACTCGTGCTGGTAACGTGCGCCGCGGCGTCTCCCGCTCTTCGGGAGGCAGCCCGCTCAGCGACGCTGAGTCGTACTTCCCGCTTGACGGCGAGGATGGTCCTGGCGCTCAAGGCTGCCGCAAGATGAGCCCGATCGGGTCTGAGATGCAGGAGAAGCGTGGCAGCCAAGGCTCTACCGACGGCTACTTCGGCCTGATCTCCTCTGCGTCGAGCTCCGATGAGGAGGCTGGCATGTTCCGACCGCCGCCGACGCCTGCCACTCCTGTTGGCGAGCGCAAGAAGATGATGCTGGGCGTGCTTAACGCTGCGGAGAAGCGTAAGAGCTTGGCGGTCTAAGGAAGATGACTCTGGAAAATCTCTCGTGTATCGAGATTTCTTTCTGTCAGCTTCCTTATTCATGCTTTGTGCTCGCCATCGTCGCTCTTATGCTTATGTCTCTCTGTCCTTTTCTCGCGCTCCTTTGATCGAATGGAAGTTTTCTTCTTATCTACTGGAACTTCGAACGAAGTCCGCTGTTCTGTTTGGATTCGAACAGATCAACACCACTTCCGGGACCAGGTGCTTACTTTCTTAACGTCGTCTGCGGCAACGGTGGCATGCGCTGAGCGCATGCCCGGTCCGTCAGTCTTGAACGACAGGGATATAAGGAGAAAGTGGGAGGAACAATTTTGGAATCGGTGGACTGCAACCTAGGGGCTCATACAACCCCCTTGATTTGTATTCTTTTCTCTCATCCTTGTTGTAGCTCTATTATATGACGGCCGAATCATGAAAGCTCCCTACGGGCTTATATTATTCATCAACTCACATTGCATTATGCTTCCATGCCGTGACAATTGTTGATGGACACTTTGGCTACCAGAACCTCTTGCCAGTAGATCGTGAAAAGCGTATCTGGGTACCTAAATGGTAATAAGATGCGATGAACAGAGGTCGGTTTATTCGGCAAATTTCACGTCTCCATCTGGCTCCTTCTCATGACTACAAGGCTTCAACGACACATCACTTACCGTGATGGCAGTCGATGCTGACCTCGCTCTCGTCAGAGACAACCCCTTTCCGTGCTCCCTCACCTGACCTGCAATAGATAGATTGGAACCATCGTGGCGTGAAGCAGAAGCAGCATCAAAAAGTCATACGACCAAGTCGGCAATTCTTCCCTATTACGCAATACGATCATCTCTACAACCACACACCTTACGCGCCCGTCTGCGCGCGCGCCGAATCGACAGGAGACCTTACTCCCACAACGGCACGCGGCGGCGATTGACTGCGTGGGTCATCGCGTGTGTGTGTACCTATGACAGAATCTGCAATAAAGCAGAATCGGAGCGACCATGAAAAGGTCGACTGGCGCACACGGACAGCAGCGCCGCCGCCGCCGCCGCCGCCGCCATTCCATCGTCATACGAGACGCCGCGGGCGCTCGCCCACGCTCGAGACCGAAGCCCTGTTTGATGTGTTTTAACGATATTAGGCCAATTTCCGCGCAACACACGCAAGGCGTTTCGGTTTCGAGTCGCCGCCCGCGCCGCCATGCTCGGCCAGGTGCGATCGTAGTGGCAAATCTTTGTGACTCGATTCGATGAACGTGGGTCTATGGTGCTGGGAAGTCTCGACAGACGGACGGACAGCAGATGACGGTGAGGGGGTGGTGCAATAGGAGGTGCCGCATGGAGGGTCTTCACGTCACAGACGCGTTTGACGCGATAGGTGGTGAGGCTGTTTCGTGCAGGCAGGCAGGTAGGGGGGCAATCCATACTGGGGAAACCCTCGTCGACTCGACTACTGGATGAGGTCTGTTTCACTCTGAGGCTCGACGGCAGCAGCAAATCATCTAATCAGGGGCCCTGTCATCAACGGTAGCCGACCTTCGTGTGACCAGACGAGAAAGCTCCAGAAGCAGATATCCCAGCATCTGGACCGGTGACCCTGCTGGCTGGAATTGCCATACCGTGCAGGTAATGACAAGACGATTGTTCACCGCGCGCGCCGTTTAGTTGATCGCCAGTTCAGGCCCTAAGGGCCGGCGGGCGGATTGTGGAGAAGCGAGAAGCAAAAAACTCCGGGGGGCGTGAACTACAGCAGGTGATGAAACGCGCCCGCCGGTTGTGTTCTAACGGAGGCGCGCGCGCCCTGCGCGGGTTTGCACATGGCTAGCGAAGTAAGAGTGGCAATGCGAGCCTGTAGTGAAATTAATCTGCTCGAGGCCATCTAACCTTACATGCGCGGACAGACATGCCGTCCATCCACACTCATCTTGATTGGAGTCAAAGTCGGGCAGCGCCGCAGCACCAGCAGCACAGCCAGCGGCCGCTGCTGTCCTTGAAAATGACTGTTGCATGCAGGCCAAGGCGCCCCCCTGGAGCCATCTGTAAGCTGCTGCTGCATGTACGGGACGGGCGGCCGGGTGGGTGCAGCGTGATGACAGGAACAGGAACTTCGGCAGGAGAATGTGGAGGACAAACGAGGCGTCGGCGGGCCGAATGAGATAACGACGAAACATCCCGCCAGCTGCGTGCGTCTTTATCCGGCGTGTGACCCTGCTGAAACTTATCCTGAGAATAGTGATGCAGGAGCATTTATTCAACGAAACATGCAATGCATTCAACAGAACAGGGATAAACATTTTGGTTTCTTGCTGCTAATGATGTTGCTGGTACTGTAGCTGCCAACACAGAAGGCGTGCGCGACCGCGATGAGTAGTACATTGTCGGCACAGGACTATTTCGAGGTTGCAACCAAACTTGGCTGGTAGGCATAATTCGATACCAACATCTGGGAATGACCATAAGGAGCCGCCGACGAGTTCTGGGCCCTGTCGTGACAATAGATGCAAGTAGGTGACTGTTGCAGAGCGGCTCAATGATTCATTCCCGTGTCACTGCCACACAGCCCTGGTCCTTGACCAAGCACAAGTGCAGCGGCTGCAGCGGCCACCAACAAAGCCGCGGCGGCGGTGGCGGTGGTGCCTGGATCGTGGAAAACCCAGGGAAAGCGGCTGACGCAGGCACAAGGAACGCGTGACATGATAGGAAGAATGAGATCGACGCACATTCGGGGTATGGATCTGCTACAGGGCATGGCATAGGGCATGGCATGAGGCAACGTGAGCAGATCTTGTCCAGGGTGGGCATCTTTCGGGGTTTTGAAATTGCGGCGACAAGAATAGCGAAGAAACCCTGAGAAGAAAAGGTGCATGGCAAATCGGCATGGCATGGGACGACCTTGCCTCCAGATGTATCTCCAGATTCGGGACTCCAGGCGCGCAGGGCTAGAGTGGTCAAGAAGCAAAAAGCAAAGAAGAGAGGTTCCCATGAGCATGGCAAGGCGTGCCAGGGAAAGATCGATCGTCTCTCCACCTCTAACGACGATCGACACAGCCTCATCTTCAGTCCGAGATGTACCCTCGATAGCTGCATGTATCGTCGTATTGGCCTTGATGATCGTTGTAGCATTTACAGATCACTTAGAATTGGAAATCGCATTGAGCATCGTCAGGTTTACTGGACCAGAAGGGCTAGGGCATACAGGGTACAGGTGTACATTCTACGACACATCGCTCTTGCATCTGGTCACCCCGTACCGAGTACTCAATTAGCATGGCCGACAATACGCAACATCCCAGGGACGGCAGCAAGCGGCCGCGAAGGATTGTACTGCCAGCGCGAAAGTTGGATGTGGTGATGTGGTTGCGTAGTCCACAGCGCTGTGTGGACAACATCACCTCTGGCTGGCCGTGCACGAATCACGATGCGAGTCATTCCCAGCGCCGCCGGCAAGCACTTGTACCTGATGATCACCGGCATACGCCATAATAATTCCCATTACAAACCTTTTTCACGACTCATCCAGCGCCCGTGAGCTCCTGGTGACAGGGGTGCGCAATTGCACCGTTGGCCGTCCGTCAGATCAGCTTCTTCCGCCTTGTCAAGCTGCCAGAAAGCCAATCCCCGGCCTGCCGCAGCATCCGGAAGGCACGGCACCGAATAGACCTTGTTCATGATCATCGACCGTCCTAGACCCACAACGGGCATGCAAAGTCGCATCTCGCCGATCTCTCACCTTGGCGCTCGGACGGAAAGGTATGGGGCAGCTGGGGCAGTCTTGGGTTTCGCTTCTTGTCCGTCTGTCACCTGTCCACCGGCTGTCGTCCGTGCACGGCCTCTCTGCGGCTTATTTGCCCGGGAAAACTTGATGCTCTCGCGTGGGCCCAAATGGTCATTGCGCTGCAAGATGGTCAGGGGCAGCGTGATGAGAAGCTACTGTAAAGCTCCCCCAGACCGACCAGGGACGGGACCATCGAGACCACCGCTCAGCCAATCATGCGTCCAGCAGCAGCGCGCGCGCCAGACCCCAAGCGGCTAAACAATCTCTCTCTGCACTAACGATGGCCTGCATGATGCCCCGGATTCTGGCGATGGCGCACTTTTTTCGCTCACCACCCGCCCCGGCGTCCGTTTCTCGGAGCCAGCTGCATCCCAGTCCAACAGCACGGACGGGCCAGTCGTGCGCGAAGCGTGCCTGGGCCGAGCCGCTGCCTGGAGAGCCGCTTTCGCGCTTTCTTCTTCCCTTCGCTCTCACACGAGGCTCAAAGTGGAACCTGTCACGGGACGTCTTCCCCCGGCTTATGCATGAGGCAGGCAGGTCAGTGCCACATCTGGCTGTGCCCGTGCGCACGGGCGTATCTCCGGCGCCCTCGTGCGACTTCTCTATCGAGGCATCACGGGTGCCAAGACCAGGCGCGACCAAGGCCGACGGCAACCCGATACGCCAGGGCTGGCCGCTGTGTTGTCTCTTCTGACAGTTACTGAATGATCTGCCATGTGCCAGAAACTGCGCCAGAGCCAGCCGGAAAGGGAGGAAGGTAATGGCGCAATGACGCTCGCCATGGAAAGCAGCCTATACAAGCCATCCGTGCTCCGATGAGACCTTGCACTTTCGGCTGCTGCCATGTCTTGGTATGCCGTCAGCGGCCATGGCAAGCGATCACCTGCCGTACTGATTCGCAAATGCTTACTGCACGCCACCCGCTATGTATGAGCATGGAAACCTGGGCAGCCTTCTTGTCTCCTGTGCTCACCCCTGACACCAAGTGGATACGAAGCAGTATCCGCTTGATCAGCCTTCTCCCATGACTCGTTCTTCTGGCGGCGGTGGCGAGAGCGCCGCCCGCGGTCCGTGTCATCAACGATCGGAGAAAGCTCAGCGCATCACGACACATCGGCTGACGATGATCGCCTTCGAGAGGTCACACGGGCACGGAAAGGAGCTGTGTGTCGCGTAAACTGTGACGGCTCTGTGACAGTAGATGAGTGCGCCGCAGCCCTTCAACTAGCTTATTGTGACCCTCTGCCGGCGGCCTGATGAGGCTGATTCGGGACGCGGCGCGGGCGGAAATTCTGTGACAACGGCTTGCTCGCTGCGCCGACGGGTCCGGGGGAGCGTTCCCAAGACAATGTACCGGTGCTGTCTGAAGCTTCCCGTCTGGCCTGAATGCATTGCGGGAAGGCAGCCCCTGCCATTAGACGGGAAGTCAATAATCAGCCGCATCTGCAACTCTGATCACATCGAAGATTTTACACATATGGACTCATGCAAGTGCGAGTCTCAACCAAAAAAGCAAAGAATTTGGAAGGGCCACTGCTAAGCGATGGACGAGCTTTACGATTGAAACAATCCCCTTGTTGCGTCACAACCAGGAAAAAATAGCTAGGCTGGCTCACAGCCGTATTCCGTGCGAGAGCCCCCGCCACGTGATGGCGATCACCATGATCGACATGCTCACAAGTTTGGGCGCGCTCAGCGCGGCTTCCGAGCTTGCCAGCGGGATGGATCTCATAGCATGATGTTCCGTTATGGTCCCAAGTGCGGCATCGATATGCCGGAATGGAAGATTCTCACACCGCCCGAAAGTCCGGTTCCCAGATGGCACGAGAGCTGGTGGGCGGCAATGGCCGCGCCTTAGCCCTGATGTAGCGACGACCGGAAGCTGGAATCGCCCGAAGAGTACGGCAAGTTACTGTAAGTTACTCCTGGGCTCTTCCCCCCCGGGATGCCTACCGGCACGCCGCGCGCGAACGTCTGGAGTAAAACCCGTTTATGTAGTGCGGATAGGTCGGGGGCTAGCGATGATTTTGCTGTGCCTGCGGTTGTTGAGCTCGCGACCATTTTGGCTGCATCACCATCACACTCGGGCGATCGAGCCTCCAAATCAGGGCAGCGGGAACGCCACGGGAGCAGGGCAGCTGGCAACACTCCCAACTGTGAATCAATGATTCGCCACATTCCAATTTCTTGTGACAAACAAACCAGGAGCAAGCTGATGCCGTTATGGAAGCATAAACCGTTGGAACGGTCGTTTGTTTCATGTTGATGTGCAATCTTCGGATGAGATGACCACGCCCGGCGCCGTAACGGCTGAAAACGATCGTGGAGAGGTGGACATTGGCCCTACGATCGCCGTGCGCCGCCGCCGACGGTTGACAGGCCACCGGCGGAAATCCGGCTGCACGAAAAAGAAAAACGGCGGCTCTGCGTTGCATTCCAGCACTAGAAGGTAAATGGTCCACGATGGCCATCTCATCACCGCATGCGTACGCGTGCGTAGAAAATTGGTTTGCACGTTCCAACGGCTCTTGGGTCGGGATTCAATTTCCGTCATTAGATAAGTGCGCACACACACCCCGGACACACAAACACACGAGCTCACGGGCCCACACACAACCGTGCGTGCTCGACAGGCGAAAGCCCTGCGGCGATCAAACACGAGGTGGCTGCGTGTGCAAAGTTATCGATGCAAGCACTTTACGGCGGGTTCAACGTCACCATCCGTAGTTATCGCAAAGATGATTGTACATGCTGAGACCAGCGCTGTGCCCTTGCTCGTCCGTTTGGCCGTGATGACACGAAACGGTCGCCCATCATGGGCGCCAAGCATTTCCCCGTGCAGGTTGGATTTTTGATTCGCTTTCTGGTTGGGTCACGACAACACGGCTGTTGTTGAGAGACGGAAACCCGGAAAGAACTGATGCTAATCCTTCGTCTCGCGGTTGGTCTTGCGGTGCGACCAAGCTCCTTCACTCTCCAAACCAGGAACTCCAATGGGAATCGTCTGTAAGTGAAATGCGATTCCTAGCGGCATGCATGGCGTCGACCCGCTCGCCTTCGAATTCTCGCGCGCGCGCAGTAGGCCCAAGTACGTACCTCCGGAAAGCTCTCGTGAAGCTCTTGAAACCTGGCCGAGCTCAGGGAGCTCCAGGAAAGCTCTCCAGAGTCCGGCTGTGATGCGGTGAGCGTAGTAGCTAATAAAGGACCAAGCGAGCAATCCCAAGCATGTCCTAGAGCGTCTGATTGGCCCTGTCTGCCAAGTGCTCTTGACGAGGTTTGTTGGAAATTTCGTTTTGATGGTCGATCGATCGGGGCATCAGCAGCAGCAGCAGTCGGCGGTCGGTCGGAGCTGTCGGTCGGTTATCACGTAGTCCCCGGGGTGATTGATTGCTGGTCGGTATCCTGCAGGTGGTCGTTCCAACACAGCAAACCCGTTGACCAGGCGCACGCAACGCCAGGTACTATCTGGTCCAAGCGCAATGCAGCACTGCGTGCGCATATGCACTCCGGACAGTTCTCTTCGTCGCTGCGATGGATGAGGGACGGCGAGCGAATCACGCACCTTCCCCATAAGCCCAAAGCTCCCAGAGCACCCCTGCCCTGCCGATAGAGGGATGACAACTGATCGGGTCGCAAGCAGTACAGCATGCTGAAGATTCCGAACGTGCATGTCCACAACCCATCCACACGGCTGCAACTCAGACAATTGCTGCAACTCAGACCCGTTCTGATCCGATCATCCCGTGCGTCCCAGCCGCGAGAGTGGCAATCCACGCCTGGCTATCCGGCGAGCAGGAGCATGTAGCCTCGTATTTCTACACATTTCCGCCGAGCTTTCTACAGTAGATTGGTCGATGATTCATTCGGGAAGGTCAGCTGCAGCGCAGTCCGCCGGGCTGGTGTAGAACGAGCCTTGCTTCAGATTGCTATCACGAGGAGATAACGAAAAGCACCTCGGCCATAACCAGAAAAAATCCTTCCATGCATGGCCTGCATGCATGCACACCTGCAGCCCACCGACCCACACCCGTCAATATCGAATTACACAGGCCAGTAGGATAATTCGTTGATGCGGCTCACCCGGCCACAGCCCGTCAAAGTCGGCCGCTGCACTCGCCTCGACGCACCCCAGAAGGACCCCCCGGGCGGCGGAGACCACCACATGACAGCCAGCCAGCCCGCGCCATCGCCGCTTGCGGACCTTGCTCTTTCTCAGCCCGACAGCTCAACAGCTCAAACAGCGCCGGCGCTGTCAATGTCGTCAGTAGGACGTGGCTGGGTCCTTGCAGAGCGTGCATTCCCATCTGGCCGCCGCCGCCATCCGGGGAAGGCGTCGTTCGCCCGCTGCGTTTCGTGTCACATCGCGCCGGTATCGCCGGGTCAGGTTTGGGAATCTGTAGAGTCTCAGGCGATGTGGAGGAGTATCGGCAAGCCCGCCAGAAATGGCGCGACTTTTCATCGGAAGGCTGGCAGGTTTGCGCCGTAGCTCGGCGGCAGTCAACTTCGTTATCGCATCTGTATGGAGGCGGGCCGGGTTAGGGTTTGGGTAGCAGAGAAATCCATTCCCATCCCAGCGACAAGCGAACAATAATGCAATGGTGACTATTTGATTGCGTATGATCTCGTGCGCTATGTTCGAGCCAATTGTTGGACGAGTGATGTTGGCTCGCTGGGGTGCAGTCTAGTATGCAACATCTGCGGCCCCGGTGTTGGCTCCGTAAATAACCAACAGTCAAGCGCTCGAGCAACCACTCTCGACGGCTGAACAATCGACAAGCCAGGTGCACACATCCATACGTGCCGCTCCCAGCCAGGTTGGATTGCGTAAACTACTTGCATATCCTGTGCGTGTGTATGCCGCCCTTGACATGTGAACGATCAAGCTGACATGTGGACGGATGCGTCGGCGTCGGAGTTTGTGATCGGGTGCTCCAGGTATTTACTCACCCTGATTACCTTTCGCCGCGAGAATCATCGGAAGCAAAAGCATTGGCAACAGCACAGATCGATTAGCCTGCGCGGAGCTATGGAGCCGCGGCAGGGCAGCGACATCTGCAAGCGAGCTTGCGAAATGCACGCGTGAACGCAGCCAGGGCGGCGGCAGAGGATAGGTGGACAGTCGTGACAGGAAATTACAACATGGGGAAGGGGCCAAGAGCAAAGCTTTCTCCAGACCCCGGATTTTCTGTCAACTGTGCCGCGCTGACAGGCTTTCTGGGGGAGTTTAGGTGGAAGATCGGGTCATGGCAGCTTTTGCGGAGGAGCACCGGGGAGAAAAAACGTTAGCCTTCCAGCTCCCCCCATCAAGCTCTCTCTTGCTTTCCGCTAAGGCATCCATCGTCATGCAACACCTGGCGCGGTCCAAAGTCAGTCCTTGTGCGACGAGAGGCGAACAGCATGCATGCGTGCGCATCGTTGACCCTCCTTCTACATGGAGAAGGAGAAGACCCGGGAGCGCACATAAGCGCCGCTCACTATTGGAAAATAGCTCTGGCGCCGCACGATCGCACGGTCGGCGCATGCATGCAGCAACACGCAGCAAAGTGTCCGACTGTTCTCTCGTGCTGCAAGGGTATCAGGGCTGCGTGCTCTGTGCTCGTACTCGCCTCGGCGATCTGACAGCAAGGCGGACCGGCAGCATGCGAGTGCAGGCTGCGGGCTGGAGGGAAACCTGGAAGCTGTGTTCTTGCAGCCCTCTTGGTGCAGGTCATGCACCAAACGCGGGCAAGCGTGGACGTCGACGTGGATGTGGCGGGCGTTAGATATCCAGCATGCGTGAGAGCATGTGCGCGCCCTGCCGCGGTGCCTGTCATCAGGGCGCGCACTGCACGCTCGGTACCTTCGTGTTTGTAGCCCTTGTTAAAGGTACTCACACCGGTACTCCGATCGTGCTCCTGCTTTTCCGCCAGTACAAGGCAATTCACACGAAGGTGACCCTGAATGATCGCGTCGTGCACCACTAGAGGATGGGCTTTCCTACGGGGGTGCAAACAAGTGCAGGGTGGCACAGTGGGTCTCGGTGTGAGCACTGGACGAACACGCTATCGTTTGAAGTCTACAGTAGCGAGCAGTCGACATCCTTGCTGGTGGGATGATAAGTCGGTCATTCTCGACAGGGGGGGTGTGCGCTTACGTGACGCACGCACACCACACGTGAAGAAACCTGGAGAGGCTCTGGTATGTGTCGGCCCGCCTCTCTGCGTATGCTCGGTGCTGGCCAGACGAGAACGACCTGAGCTGTGTGTGTCCCGTGGCCATGTGCCACGAAGCGTCCTGCCAGTCTGTATGCTGCCCTACCCTACCCTGCCTTGTCCTGTCTGGTCTGGAGATGGACCAACCTGGACGTATGGGTGTGCAAGTGTCACCCTCGCTGCATATGCGGGCGCCTGTACATCGATGGACGTTCTAATCAAGGTGTCGCGGACATGCGACTGAGCGAGAGACTCATTGGAGCCACAGCCATTGGAGGAAGATGCAACGTGCTGTACACGATCTCATTACTCCTCTACAGACTTCACCTGTCGATCCATCTAGGAAGGCTGGTGCGCAGGAAGAGGAGATGCACAATGCTCGGCGTATATGGTCCGGCACTCAGTTGCATCAGCCTGTTAGAGTACGTGCTTCGGGTGCTGCCACGAAGATCATCTGTCCTTTTCTTCGCAACAGTGGTAGCGCAACCAGAACTGAACAGCCCGATGTGACGCCGGTTTGGGAAGCTGTTTGAGAGATAGAGTTGGAATAGCTTTGCAATGTACTTGGGGTACGCCATCTCGGCTCCAGATTGTCCGGCCGCGTGCGGGTGTGGTGGATTTGTGTGGGCATTGTGGAGGGTCTGGCACGTCTGGATTGTGGAAATGCGTGTGTGTGGGTCCGCGTGAATGAGGCATAACGTGTCGAGGACGGATTTCGATCAAAAGTCAAATGCGGCCCTAGCCCTCTAGCGCGCCCGCGCCCGTTTTTTCCTTTCGACCCGCTGACGAAAGCAGAACTGCAGCACTAACTGGTGGCGGGGGCCGATCACCACCACATCAGTCGCCCCGTCGAGTCGGCTCCCGGGGTTCAGCCCAGGCCAGCTCGCGGCTGCTTCGACTGGGGACGGACACACACGCGCGCATGCGAGAGAAATGAGCAGGACGCTGCCGGACGCCCGACCCTCCGCGGCCGCTGTCCAGCCGACAGCGGGCATGGGGAGGCCTGGATGTGCGAGCTGTCGTTCATCGCACGTCTAGGAAACTGAGAACAGGCGTGTGACGTGGAACGAGAGCACAAGATCGCGTCCCGGCCGAGTGAGCCGCAGGCGGCATAAAAACATGTCCACCATCATTGGCTGCTGTGTGGCGGGTGCAACGGGATGTGTACTGGGTAACTGGGGAGTGCCCAGACGTCTCAAGGCACTAACAACTGCCTGTCTTGCTAGACCAGGCCCGTCCAATTGACACTAATCTTAATCCTGAACCCAAGTAGAAAGGCATGAATAATAATGAGACCGCCTGGTAGACAATCGGCCTGTGACTACTTCCACCCTGGTACATATCAAGGTAGCGCAGGCCACGGCCGATTGAGGTCGCCGTCATTGTTCCTCCCCATCCGTCGTCGCCTCTTCTTGTACTTGTTGCTCTTGATCCTTCGATTACCATCCCATTGTTCTTGCGACGAACTGTGGGGACAGATGCTGGTCATTTGCTGAAATCGCCTGTTCTGCATTCATCACGCCTCACAGACCTGCATCACCGCCAGGTTGACATTCAGGCGAGACTTCCAGACGTTGAGGTGGAAATCACTAGAATCGAGTCTATCAATATCCGGCCGCCGCAACGCTCTCTCGTGGGCAGTACCCATCGTATCTTACCATCATCTTACCATCATCTTCTGCCGCACGCGCGCACTTGCAAATTCACATATTCGATCACTCGCTTCGCTGTGTGCAGGACCTGCGCAAAGAAGAGAGTCTGTCGAACGATAGCCATCGTGAGACCCGATCGACCTGGCATATCTCAAATACAACGCGATCAACGGACGCACGAGACGAAGCCAGCAAAACCTCTCTCTTGCGGCTTGGGCCAGCTCCAGCAGCGCTTCGCTGACGAATGCGGTGATCCAAAAGCCGTCGTCTGCCCGCTTGCTTTCTTCTCCAGCTCATCTGCCACATCACGCGCTGTGCTGTGGCACATACTCCAATCATGCAAGCCGAAGTCGCAAGCATACCAGAGGTCGAGGCCGACTCGCCCACCTCCACCACACCGGCGTCAAGCTCGCTCCCACCGAATGACCTGCTCAATGGTAAGCTTCTGCACGCAACCCCGCCACCTGCCACAGGTGCGCATGAATGCCAATACTGATGCGCACGATCGTGACAGGTGCGAATGGCGGTACCTCCGCAGCCAATGGCACCGTGAATGGCGTCGTCGCGAATGGCCAATTCCCACAACCAAAGACGGACAAACCGCGCCCGCACCAATGTACCACCTGCGGCCGCTCCTTCGCCCGCCTCGAGCACCTCAAGCGCCACGAGCGCTCACACACGAAAGAGAAGCCGTTCGAATGCCCGGAATGCACACGCTGCTTTGCTCGGCGGGATCTGTTGCTGCGACACCAGCAGAAGCTCCACAGCACTGGCGGCGCCACGCGACCGCGTACTGGTCGTCGCGAGAGCGTGGCCGGCACTGCCATTGCAGGCGGCGATCGCGTGCGAAAGAACTCCCTTGCTACGCTGCCCATGAGTGCCGTGGCCGGGCTTGCTGCCAACCACGCCCGCCCGAGGGCCAATACCTTGGGTCACATCGACCTTATGCATTTCGACCCACATCACCACCACCGCATGGAGGCGCTGGGTCTGAATGTGGGGAATGGCAACATGGCTGCCGCCAACGGTTTCCAGCAGCAGCCTATGGATTTCGATTTCAACGGCATGCAGCACCACATGCCCACACACCCGCACTTCACCGGCCTTCCCAAACTCGACACCCACATGCACAACGGCGACATGAGCAACAACCTGCGCACCGCCCCGCCGACCACCAACTTTGGCGGCTTCGACGCCGAGCAGCTGTTTGGCTCAAACTCCACCATCAACCCCGCCGCACTGCACTCCGGCGATGTCGTCACCGTACCCTCGAACATGCCGTTTGGCTTCGACCCCAACTTTGCCCAGCATGTCGCTCCGGGCGAGGATTTCGGTTGGATGCGGGACTGGAACATGCAGCACATGAACGGCGGCCATGGCGACGATAACCCGGAGGTTTTCGAGGAGTCCTCACCCTCCTGCATCAGCAGCGGTGACAGCCCGGCTGATATCAACGACAGCATGAACAATAGCCACGCTACTATGCCGCCGCGGGATTTCGTGTGGCCACCGGCAGAGGGCCCCGCGCAGCCCAATGCGCCACTCGGTACACCTTTCCAGCTCGAGGCGCTCGGAAATGGATTTTCACACCTTGGTGTCATGGGTGAAACGGTCTCGCCGTCGCACCTGCACCCGGGCAATGGAGGCGAGACCTATTTTCCGCAGCAGCCGATGCTGCAGGTCAACGGACACGGCCCGGCACACCCGCACATGAACCAACATGGGCATCACGTTCCGCAGCAACATCAGCAACATCAGCAACAGCAGCAGCAGCAGCAGCAGCAACAACAGCAGGACATGATGACCCACCCAGGAGCGACTGTCTTTGGCCACCCGCTGACGCAGTTCGATTCCAACACTCCGAGTATCGCGGCGTCCTCCATGACTGGCAGCGTCAGCGCTCGTCAGAGCTCGGCCACGACACTGTCGACCGATTCGATCACCGAGTCGACCCGACAAGCATTGCTGAACACGCTCTCGCAGCCGTCCGTATACGGTGGTCACCTCTACCGGAAGTACTCCCAACCAAGTGTGAGCTCCCCGCTCTCCGGCGGAGGACGACCAACTTCGCAGCCGGCTGGTCCGAATCTTCCTAGCACGGCAGACATCCGCCGCTACATCGATGCATACATTCAGTACACGCACCCTCACCTGCCTGTCATCCACTACCCGACCCTGTCTTTCGAATCAATTGCCAACATTCAGTCAACGTCGCCAGGAAATGACCCCAACAACCCTACCATTGGCGGTGCCAAGTGCTTGATCCTCAGCATGGCTGCCATTGGCGCGCTCTACGAATATGATCACCCTGCCTCAAAGGAGCTTTTTGACGCTGGCAAGAAGATGATTGCACTCTACCTTGAGGAGAAGCGCAAGAGCGATATGGCGAAGCGCCAGAACCGCGCAGCTGCCGCGGAGCCTGAGCAGCCACCACCACTCTGGCTTGTCCAGGCCATCTTGCTCAACGTCATCTACGGCCACCACTGTGGCGAGAGACTTGCAGCAGAGGTCGCCAGCCAGCACATCTCCTCTCTCATTGGCCTGATGCGCGCTGCCAAGGTATCGCAAAATCTCGCCGTTGACGGTGACGAGGATGTCGACATGGCGATGAATGGCATGGGTGTCGACGATAACCCGCTCACGCGCCACACGACGCAGGAAGAGTACCTCCACCGCCAGTGGATGAAGTGGAAGGTCAAGGAGGAGCGCAAGCGCTGCTTCTATGCCATGTTCTTCGTCTCGAGCTTGCTCATGATCGGCTACAACCAGACGCCAGCCATCATGAACTCAGAGATCAAGCTTACGCTGCCATGCGATGATGAGCTGTACAACGCTGAGAGTGCACAGGAGTGGCACGCCCGCGGCGGTCTGGCCGCCGCCGAGGCCCAGGAGATTCCGTTCGCGCAGGCTCTTGGCATGCTGCTCTCCGCCGACCAGCGTCACCCGTCCTCCACCAGCGCCCCACAGGACCCCTCGCCGCTCGGCTCGCTTCAGGCGGCCGAGCACTTCGAAAGCGAATTGCGCCCGAGCACCTACGGTTGCCTGATTCTCATTGTCGCGCTGCACAACTTCATCTGGGAGACCCGTGCGCGACACGGCGACGGAGAGTGGACACCGCAGCAGCGCGATGCACTCGTGCAACACGTCGAGCCTGCCCTCAAGGCCTGGCAAGCTGCCTGGAAGTCCAACCCGCATCACCGCATCGAGCGGCCGAATCCCTTTGGCCTCGGTCCTCTCTCTGCGGACTGCATTCCGCTACTTGACCTTGCCTTCGTGCGACTGTACGTCGACATGGGCCCTGCTGTCGAAGCTTTCTGGACTCGTGATTTTGAGCGCATGGTTCTGGAACTGTCCAAGGAGAAGACTGGCACCGCGACAGGTGCGGATGGCACTGCTCCTGCCCCGATGTCTCCGGCCTCGCGGGTCGCTGCCACCTCGCACCGAGAGCGCCATCTGCGCAAGGCTGCCTTCTATGCCGCGGACTCGCTCTCGATCGCCTGTCAGTACAATCTCACATATGCTGACCAGACTGCGCACGAGCTGCCGATCCAAGCGGCTATTTGCTTCCTGGACTGCGTGCACGTCTTGTCTCAGTGGATCGCCGCCGTGCAGACTCGCGTGGGCCCGCAACTCGGTGTCCTCGGCCGTGCACCCTGCACCCTCGAGGTGCTTGAGGCGGCCGCTGCTGCGTCCAGCTCCTCTCCGCCGCCTGCCAACGGTGCCAACACGCATGTCGCCCTCGCCGCCCGCCTGCTCACGCACGAGGACTTCACGCTACTGCGCAAGATTGCGGATATCTGTAACCGCCTCGAGCAGAAGCGTCTCGCGCACGAGACCCTGCTCGCTGTCGAGATCAACAACTTCAACCCGGCCCATGACGGCGCGGTTGTCGATCCTCTCCGCAACGAGGTTGATCTATCCGGATATGGCTTTGCTGGCAAGGTCGCGCGCGTGACGTCGATGATGCTGGAGAAGGCAGTGATTTGGCCGAGTAAGTTCATGATTATACCATCGCCAATCGTTCAATCATACTGACCGAGATTCTTTGTAGTCACACATGAAATGGCCAAAGCCCTCGAGGTCGAAGCTCAGCACATGGATGCTCGCGTCGAGGCCTCGTGCCGTGCGCCTCCTCAGTGAGCGCAATTCGACTTGACCTATATGAAACGACGACGGGGAAGGCATCATACCACGACGACGAAACATCAACGACGCGCCACGGTTCTCCTTTTCTTCGTCATCTGTACCACCACCATCTACAAACGACCAATCGACTTGTACATTTCTGGCTACCGCACGGGATCCTGCTTGTCATCACATTCGGCGTTTACTGCTTCTCGGGACATTCGCGTTGCTATTTTTTTTTTGACATATACCCCCTTCTTTCCGTACCTGCGCACAGCAGCAGCGCAAATGGAACTACTCATGGAAGGAAAAGAAAAAAAGTCGGCGGCCACAAGGGGTCGCATTTCTCTGTTTTGACACGTCATTTTACCACCCAAAAACCAACTCCGCGATTGCAGTATCCGGAGTTTACCATTTACTGGCGTTGTACGGGCTTTTGCTTTTGGATACTTTGTCGTCATACGCTTCAAATATTGTGGGCGCACAAGGGATGCTGCACAGGGGACATCCAAGTGGCAAATGTATGAGCTGCTGAATGCGCTCTCTCAAAATGGCTGGGGAAATTTGGAAAGGACATGTAGTACATAGGTTATATCCTCCTACATCCTTAGGGGACAATCGGATCCTCTTCAATCATTGGGCTGTTTCAGTGAGCATAACCGATGCCTCCGGCTGACACGTGGACTGAAAATGGATGTACCCTGTGAAAGGAAATAAATGCTTCTGTAAGGTGCGATGTGCCTCAGATATCCAGCGTAAAAGATCGAAAGCCCACTCAACTTGATCTGCGTATTCGATTACCACCGTTTTGATTGGCATTTCATAGGAAGTGCTTTTTGTCGTGCTAACCTGGGCCACAGCAGAAGCTAAGAAGCATGGAGGAACGAAAGAAGAGAAGGAAGACGGACCATCAATGGGAGGGGAAGAATTCGCCAACGACGCTTTTTTCCGCATCGTTGGACCAAGAAATGAATGACTGCCTGCCTATCTGGTTTGGTTCACGGATGTGCAGCAAAAGTCTCGGAAGACTTTTGCGCAGTCCGGTGGTAACTCGCAATGATTTGAGGGTCCGATATAAGATCGGCCCCAACTCATTCGGAAGATCATCAATCAAAAAGCAAAAACATTGCAACTGCAGCTCATCTCGAAACGTTCGTGGATCAGTAGTGGTGATGCCACTCAAGCGCTCGCGGCCGCAGCCACGCGCGGCTGCTGCTCCTGCGCGTGCTCCTGGGTCGAAGCACCCTGCGCGGTGGCCTCGGCCAGCTGGGCATCAGTCCACAGCGGCTCGACGACCTCAGCCTCGCTCTCGGGCACGCCGACGCCGAGGAAGCCGCCCTCCTTGGCCCAGTCGCTGGTGCGCTTGATGCCGAGTTCCTCCCAGACGCTGGCGATGGCCTGGACGAGGTGCTGCTGGAAGCCAGCGGTGTGACCCGGGGTCGGGGTGATGCGCAAGCGCTCCTGGCCGACGGGCACGGTCGGGTAGTTGATCGCCTGCACGTAGATGGCGTGTTTCTCGAGCAGCAGGTCCGAGGCGCGCTTGGCGAGCGCGGCGTTGCCGACCAGTACGGGAACGATGTGGCTCGGGTTCGGCAGCACCGGTAGGTCGCGCGCCGCGAGCGCGTCCTTGACTTGGCGCGTGTGGCGCTGCTGCAGGGCGCGGTCTTGGCCGTGCTCCATCTGGTACTCAATTGCAGTCTGCGCACCGGCCATGGTGGCTGGGGGCAGAGAGGTAGTAAAGATGAATCCGGGGGCGAGAGAGCGGATGGTGTCGACCATGGCAGCCGAGCCGGCGATGTAGCCGCCAACGCAGCCGTAGGCTTTGCCAAGAGTACCCGTGATGATGTCAACACGGTCCATGACGGTGCCCTTGGGGTTTTCACCGCGCGCGTAGACTTCGTAGTCGAGGTGCTCGGCCACACCGGCGCCGTTTGGCCCGTACATGCCCACAGCGTGGACTTCGTCGAGGAAAGTGATAGCGCCGTACTTGTCAGCCAAATCGCAAATCTCCTCGATCGGGCCAACGCTGCCGCACATGCTATAAACGGATTCGAACGCGATGATCTTGGGCTGATCAGGCGGGAGCGAAGCGAGCTTGTTCTCCAAGTCTACAAGATCGTTGTGCTTGAAGACAATCTTTTGTGCGCCCGAGTGACGGATACCCTGGATCATAGAGGCGTGGTTCATGCTGTCACTGAGAATGACACAGTTCGGCATCTTACTGCCAAGAGTGGCGAGAGTCGCATCGTTGGCGACATAGCAGGAGGAAAAGACCAAAGCGGCCTCCTTTGCGTGGAGTTTCGCGCAAGCCGCTTCCAAACTCACAGCGTGTTGGTTGTGACCAGAGATGTTACGGGTGCCGCCGGCGCCGGAACCGTACTTGTCAAGAGTCTCGTGCATCTTCTGCAACACCTGCGGATTGCGACCCATGCCCAGGTAGTCATTGGAGCACCAGACATCTACCTTCTCGTGCTCGCCCGCCATGTGAGCGCGCGGGAACTCCTGAGCCAGGCGATTGATGTTGTTGAAGTAGCGGTACGACTTGTCCTTGTGCTTCTTGTCCAACTCATTCTGGTAGAACCGCTGATAGTCGAATCGCGGCGCGACCGGCGGCGGTGGAGTTTGCGACATGCTTGGCTGCTGCTGGCGAGCGGTGTTGGCTGCGGCCACGGGGGCACCGCGGACATTGAACGGCACATGCTCGCGACGGAAGGCGGGCATCTCGACGGCGCGGGCTTCCTTCGGGCTGGTGGTGTGCAGGTTGGCACGCGGGACCTTGGAGTGGTAGCCTCGCGAACCACCAAAGGCACCGGCCAGGGCGGAGCGGGCGGACTGGACAGTGATGGCCTTGCCCATGACGGGGCAGCGACGGGCAATGAGCTGGAGGTTGCTCATGGCGCTGCCGCCCGGTGCCGCATGCTGAGCGGTGGTGCTGGTCGACAAAGTGCGCAGAGTGGCCGGCGATGTCTTGTTCAGGAAGGGACACATGGCCCGGGACTGGCGAAGGAGCGCCTCCATGATCGATTCGGTGAATCGATTCACGTTCGGCGGACGGTTGGACTTGTCAGCCGGATGAACGGTAAAAATTTCGGTCCGAATTGAAGACCAAGAGTGGCGAACAGAAAGCGAATCCAAACGCAAATTTCCAATGCTGGGGTTGTCACGGAAGTCAGAACAACTTCAATGGCAAGGAGGGAAAATTGAGAACTGTAGGGAACGAGGAGAGGGGAGGGCGAGTGAGGCAACGTGGTGCTATATTCCTAGTCGGACGTCGTTTAGGGAATAGTTAACGCGAGAAACCGAATAATGGAGTGCCATTCGGCTTGTGCCCTCTCCGGCAGGAAGCCACGACAAATCGAGTGACCCCGCATTGCCGCCAATTGGATCGCGACAGCGGTCTGCGCCCTGAGTCAGCCGGAAGCGTGGTACGACGGCCATTCACAGCGATGGGATTTCTAATAGCGGCCCTCAGTCCACGGCTGTCACCAAATCCTATGCACGCCATTGACGGCGTCCTGGCGGCGGTGTCTCTGAGTGGTGTGCCGGCCTAGCGGATCGTTGCTTATCGGACGATCATCGCCGGGCTCGATCACGACATCAAGCATCTCCGGCTTCCAGACGGGACGACGAGGCTGATGGGGGGTGGAAGACTTTCGTCGGCGAGTCAAGGGTCTAAGGTCAGTCACGGTCAGTCTAGACGGGCACGTGATGGCTCGCGACTGGGGAAATTTGAACCCTAAGCGAGCCCGAGCATCCTGGAGAATTATGTAAGCTGCCAATATCTTGAATTTATTTTCCTACTGACGTCGGTGTGTTCGAGAGCGTCTCGAGACGAGCAGAACTTACCACGATGGCCACGAAAAGACAGGCGCCGGACGACCGAGAGTCCCACGGGCCATCGTCCTTCAAACATGGCCCAAAACGTCGCAAGCCAAACTCCACCACGAAACCATTCCAAAAGGCGCATCCGGTCAACGACCTGAAATCACAAATCCGCTCGCTCAAGCGCCTACTTGAGCACAACAACGATCTTCCTCCGGGTGTTCGGATAGAAAAGGAACGGGCGCTGCAGACTGCTCAGCATGAATTGGCCACGGCGAATCGCGCAAAACGGCGCAGCGAGATGATTGGTCGATATCACAAAGTCCGATTCTTTGACCGACAGAAGGCCACCCGACGTCTGAAGAAAGCGAAGAAAGAGCTGCGGGCTTATGAAGGCGCTGACGAAGCCGAACGGGCACGTTTGGCGAGTCGCGTGGACGAGGCGGAGACCGAGATCAACTATGCGCAGTTCTACCCATTGGAGAAGGCGTATGTACCGTTATTCCCCACCCGAAGGAAGACCAACGGAGAAGATGCCGCTGGGGAGGACTCGAAAGCAGAGGATCCAGTGGACCGGCAAGGAGATTTGGAGATGTGGGAGACGATTAAAAAGTGCCAGACGGATGGGACGTTGGAACTCCTCCGTGAGGGCAGGCTCCTTACAGACGGTGACAACGCGGGCGTGCCACCAGCTCCGGTTTCGAAATCGAAACAGTCCAAAGCAGAGAAGGCTGCCAAAGCTATTGAATTTGATCGTGCAGCGAAAGGGAAGCCTGCTGCAAAGGCAAAGGCTGAGCAGGAACAACAAGCGGCTGACGATGACGACGAGAGCGATGGAGGTTTCTTCGAGTAATGTGCTTGCGCCTTTGCACAGGGAATTCATGCATTATACCCATAAGCATTCAATGAGACATTCTCAAACCGGGAAGATATATTCTATCTGATTGTGGTGGACACCAATTCCCGTCATCCACGTCACCGCTTCTCCGAACCGACAGCCACGCCGGAATCCTGCTGTATCCACCCCTCAATGGCGCCTGCGACCTCGCCGACCATGCGCTCATACCGCTGATCGACGAAGAACAACCCACAGTGCGCGCCGACCTCGTCTACACCCTCCATGAACACGCACACCCAGCACGGATCTCGCTGGCCCTGCGAATCCTTCGGCGGGAGATTGCAGAATTTGCGATCCTTGGGCGGGCCCTTACTTTTCTTCTTATCGGAATCCCTCGCTTCTAAACTTGGCCGTTGAGTGCTACTTGACTCGAGTGATTGCTGAGGAGTCTGCGTGCTTGCCGAAGGCCACTCTGACGAAGGAGTCGACTGCAACGCTTCATCAGCGTCTCGAGCAATCGATGTCGTCTCAGGGGCTGGCGTCGGCGAAGCTGGAGGCACCTCCGGCTCGCCGCGCATTCGTCTCGCTTCGGCTTCCATGCGCTGACGCTCTTTCTCCAGTCGGAGCTCTTCCCTTTCAGAGTGCGTCATCTCGGACTCCGGCTTCGCGGCTTTCTTCGCTTTGGCTGCTTGCTTCTCTGCCTCTTCGGCAGCCTTTTGCGCCTTGCGAGCTGCTTCCTCGGCTGCCTTCTGCTCTTTCCGCGCTGTATCTTCAGCAGCTTTCTGCTCCTTCCGCTTGCGCTTTTCGACCAGTTTCGCCCGATCCTGGATAGCCTTTTCGCGCTCCTTGATGGCTTTCTCGTACGTCTTGACTGCTTTGGCATGTTCTTTCTCCACGAGCTTTCGAGTGTCCTTGTCCTGGATGAAGCTTACGTCTAAAGGTGGTGGAGCTTGTGGGAGTTCTGGTAAGGGTGGGAGGCCTTCGATGTCGGCAGATTGGGACTCTGCTGGCTCTTCAGTATTGCCACGAGAGTCCTCAGGTTCTGCAATCGGATCGATGTGTTCGAGATCTGGAGTCGACGGGCCACTGCCCTCAGGTGTAGGATTTGCCTGGGTTTTGTTTGAGGGGTCGGCGTGGTCACCAGAAACGAGCTGGGTCTCTGACTCTGATGGAGTCACTGCAGCATTCGCGTTCTTGTCTGAACCCTGGGACTTGGCCTTCGGTCTCCCATGACTAGCAGTGTAGTAGTTGATGAATCGAACGCGAGGCACATTGTTCCCTTTCACGATGGATTTTCGAACTTGCTCATTCTCCTCTTCGAGTGATCGTACGCCCACGTAGCGAGACTTCAATTCCGACATGTTCGCCATCGCACCGCCGAACTCCATGTGTGATTGAACTAGCGTCTTGGTAGCTTGAGTCAGATTGTCGGAGTGCTTGTTGATGAAATGCCAAGCGTTACTCCAGCCTTTTCGGATCGGCAGATTGACGTCGTTTTTATACGCAGGGTTGTAATTGGGATCGTTGCTGCTCCAGAAGGTATCTGTGTATTGTCAGTATAGCGAAACCGCTAAATAGACAATACTCGCTCCCCAGAGACGACTTCGCACTTACCCGAGGGCTCCGGCGTCCATTGATCTTCATGCGTCTCCTCCGCCGGCTTGAAAATGCTCGCGAGACCGCTCTTCACAATTCCCGGATGCAGTCCCAAGAACGGCACATCAAAGTTGATCACTCCTAAGATGCGATGCTCGAGCGCGCGGCCCTCCCGGCGCCTCGCCTCCGACGTCGCTGGCAGCAAAACGACCTCTGCCGCCAGCAACCCACCCATACTGTGCCCTAACAATACGACATCCGTCTCCGCGTCCTCATGCGGCTTGAGCCACGCCGAGAAGTCATCGCGCGCGACCCGCAGGTGTCGGCGCGAGCGGTAGCGCGGGTAGATCTTCGTGTGCACGACGTGGCTCGGCGCCAGCACGACGGTCAGCAGGTTGTGCATGTGGGCCGGGAAGCTGCGGAAGCTGGCCTCGTTGCCCATGAAGCCGTGGAGGTAGATCAGCAGTAGTCGGCGCCGGCCCGCGCGCTGGCTGGCGTCCGTGGCGGCATCGTCGGCGGGCACGAGGGATTGTTGCGAGGAGGAGCGAGGGTCCCGGCGCGCCCAGTCCGGGTCGGAGTGTAGGACATTGTGGGCGACGCTGTCGTAGGGTGGAGGTGGGAGGTCCGATTCTGCTTCGTTGGTATCTATGCTCGTCTGGCTGGGGCGGTAGGGTAGCGGGGGAGGCTGCTGTTTCGAAGGGCCGGGAGAGCTCATCGTGAACACGGAAGACCACGTCTGCTGTGGTCGACACTTGAAAGATCAGGGAGACATTCTGTTGGACTTGTATGCGGTCCCCGAGTAGACCGGCCGGGCCACCAGCGTCGTAACACAGCTTGAGGCTTGCATCGTGCTGGCGCTGGTAGGTCCACGTTCAAGCTGAATTTCTGGATCGGCGACAGCTGCGGCGGAGCACTGACGTCAGCCAGCAGGCGCAAGCCAACGAACACTTTGACGATCGAGAGTATCAAGGAATGCCTACTAACAACGAAATAATGTAGCGGTCCTCGCATCTCATCCAGAATTAAAAATTATTTGCCTCATTACGTAGTTACTAAATGTGTTCGAACCCAATCATGGTGGTCTCATCCGCTGGAATGTACACCAGAACAACAGAAAAAACCCCTACCCGCTTTGCTTCCAGAAAAGACCTGCAATAGAAGCTCAATAATCTGCTTGGTGTAGATCGTTTGTGTTGGTTCTCGCAATTCCGTGGTACTGATCATGTCGAATCACATCTCCGACTCTCCTTTCGCCCGCAAGGACAGAATCTCGGAAGCGTTGCGACATCTTTTCTCTGTCTGCGAGGGTTGAAGAGGGCGCTCTGGAGAGATCCGGCAAGCCCAGCGTCAGTGAAGACAGCCCAGTGGTGCCTGTAGCCTCATCGTCATCCCACGCGCCCACGGATTTCGAGCGAATCCGCTGCAGCGGCTCTTCAGGTTCATCCTGGTGACTGTCATGGCGCTCAGCATCTGCGCTGATGACCCCTGCGTGGCTCTTCATCCGTGTCCTTTCATCTGCAGGTCCACCGGCAGGAAGAGCGTCCGGTGGCGCGAAGGAAGAAGAAGGACCGGAGTCGGACTTTGATCTTGGTGTTGGCTCGTACTCGTCCACCGCTGAAAGGCTGGAGGCGCGATCCCGTGCTTTGCCGCTCCCGAAGGATCGAAAGAGTTTGAGGAAGCCTGGTCGTTTTGCGTGTTGAGGGTGCTGCGAATGGCCTGTCGCAGACTTGGGTGGATGAAGATGCCCAAGCGCTCCACCCTTCGCGCTCTTCGCGGATCCTGGCCTTGACCCTGGCCTGCTTTCATCGGAAGCCCCTGCCAGCACCTGTCGACGAACCACACTATCTTTCATCGCGTTCTCCCTGTTTTCACGACTGATGTTCTCCAGTGCCAGCTCCACCGCACGGAGGTATTGTGGGTAGTTGTCATTTTCTGGTAGACATACTTCCCGCAGGAGTTTCAGCTTTGACACATCAAGCGCCACTCGCGTACGATCAGGAAGTAGATGCCAGCCAAAGGAACGGATGTCCATAGTGACGGCGCGGTCGACTGCCTCTTCGACTTGTAGACGCGAAACTAGCAGGTCGACTTTCTCGCGGGTTAGCGAGACAAAAGCGGAGAACTTCGTTACGTCGACGATCTCCCAGTTCGTATGGATCAGAGAATTGGCGCGAGGTGTTATAACCCGCGTATCGAGGTGAGCATAAGATTCCGCCACTTCTCGGAGCAGATCATGGCGTTCGCGGAAGGCCTCGAGGCGGTTCGGGTCAAGCGCTCGAGCGAGATACGGGGTGAATTTCTTGGGCGCGCGCAGGCCGTAGCGGGCCATCATCTCATCGCGAGAGTGTTGGCCGGTGGCGGTGCTGCGATCCACAAGCGCGCTTAGTGTCTCCTCGATCATACTGCGAATGGTAGGTTCGTCCAACCGCGGATCGCGGGGCGTGAACCAAGTCGGCTCTTCAAGATCCGGATAAGCATTACTGGGGTGTTTTGGGATTGCGCGATTCGTTACAGAGGCGGGAGGCGAGGTAATGCCAACAACCGAGCCCCAGGCGAGAAGGCGGGCCTGCTGCAGACCCAGGCGCGCAAGCTGACGCTGTTCATCTTTGTCCCATTTCTGCGGCGTAGGGTGGACGAGGCCAAAGGCTTCGACGCAAGTGCTGAAGAGCGCGGCGAGAGCGACTGCGCCGGTCAATGCAGCTTCGTGTGAATTCGTGTCCTCGACATGGTCGACATTAGGTTTGCTAGTGCTGAGGTCGGCCATTGTTGGATTTTTACTTGGACATATTCTCTCTCGAAGTTGTTGAGTTTTTCTGAGATCCAATCTTGCAGCGGGAATGGAGTGGTGAAGTACTTTCGGGTCACGATGCCAGTGGCGTCCAGCTGAGCTGAGGGAAAAACAGAAAATTTCGCCGAAGCGGCGCAATAAGCAAAAGGAGCATGGTGACACGACGGCACAGAATACGAACCTACCTTTGTGGCTGGAAGCTATAGTAGATAGCAAGACGCTGTCTGGAACAAGTACCTGATACCTTGCGGCACGCAGAGTCATCACCTCAGCCCGTCGTGTGATGGTGGTGTCGGTGTTGGAGGGAAGGGAGCTGTTGCCCTTGCCGCGCGTAAAGCATGACCCTCGATCAGCGCAGCCATTGACGCAGCCCGCCGTCCCCGCGCATTTGGCTGCTGTGCTGCACAGCACGTCGAGCTGCAGGGTGCTTTATCTCGCTGCTGCTGCCGCTGCTGCGGCTGCTGCTGCTAGCCCACTCCCTTCACTGGGTCGCTGGCAATAATCAGCTCTCCGCCAGCGCGCCGGGCCTCCCCGCGCGGCAGTCCAGCCGCCACGCTGCCCTCAAGTGTGGGTTGTCAAACAGCTGCAGGTCTAGCCAGAGAGCAACATTGTTGATACGAAGACAATGCAGAATTCAAGAAGACCAGGTGACATATTGCTTCGATATCCTCGTTAAATGCTGTTCGACCGATGGGTGCCTCAAATCCCATCTTGCCCTCGTCATCAGCTTGATCCTCCTGTCGATCACGAAACTGGGTGCCTAACCATGTTTGTAGCGGCAAACAAGCGGCCTGATCATTTCAAAAACCATCATTCAACAAGAACGTAAACCACCTTCTCGTAGTGATCACACGGAGGAACCCTCATAATCCTCATGGCACTTTCTCGGCATCATTCAGCACTTGCTCGGCCACGAAGCGTGGAAGAGATCGTGCGTGAAGCGGATAGCTTCGAGTTCAATACCAATCGACCCCTTCAGCAGTGGATCCGCTCAGCAAAACAACTCTTGACAGAGGCAGCTTTATCTGAAGACGATGGCAATCTGCAGGTTGCGTACCTGTATCTCTACCGGTATGCCGAGCTTGTGGTTGGCAGGTTTCCCAAACATCCAGAGTATCGAGATCCCCAGTACAAGAATGAACTTGCTCAAGCTCGTAAAGCAGCCGTGAAGACTTTGCAGAAACTTGAAGAATGGAAGCCACGAATCAACCAGGAGCACCAGCGTTACCTGCGGGCAATGGAAAGGCGGGCCGCAGAGAAGCAGCGAGCCCAAGAGGACTATCAGAATGATCAACGTCGACGCCGCTCAATCGATCCGACGAGACGGGTGTCTCGTGGGCCTGATGTCAGCCCTCCAGTCAGCCCTACGTATGCCCTAGATCTGGACCTGAATGAGAACCGACAACTGGCGCTCGACTTTGCTCAACGGGAACTGCAGCGCCGCGACGCATCGAGGTTGGCAGCGCGGAAGCTCGACTATCCTACAGAAAGGAGACCCTGGCAGCGACGAGAAGTCACTTATGAGCGCAATCCCAGATATGAGGAACCGCCTGCATACGACGATATCCGCGAGCTGACAGAGCGAACCAAGCGATTATCTTCAGGCGGCCAGCGGTCAAGTGGTCCATCTGCTCAAACATATGCCTACCCTAGCGTTCCGCAGAAGCATTCTCCTTACGATTATACCCATGCATCGAGCCCTGTTCCTCGATATAACCTGCCACTGGACACGGCTCCACCTGCGCGACCATCCAAAGAGCCACTTGACGACTACCAACCCCCCGAAATCCCAAGCCGACCCAGCTGGAACGAGGCCACCGCTTCCGCCACAAGACTCGCAGCACCACCAGTCCCCAGCAAACAGGCCCTCGACCACACCGATTCCGACACCGGCTCTGCTTCCCCAAAGTACACCTTCAAGCCCTCCGCCTACACCGAAGCCGGCGACCCGCTGCGCCCCATGTTCCTTCCCGCCGGGCTGCGCATCGAATTCCTCACCCTCGCGGCCCGCAACACGGCCGCGAACCTCGAGACCTGCGGGATCCTCTGCGGCACGCTCGTCGCCGGCGCGCTGCTCCTCACGCACCTCGTGATCCCGGCGCAGACCAGCACCTCCGACACCTGCGACACGACCGAGGCCGGCGACGCCGCGCTGTTCGAGTACTGCGACGCCCACCGCCTGCTCGTCTGCGGCTGGATCCACACGCACCCGTCCCAGTCGTGCTTCCTGTCGTCACGCGACCTGCACACTTCCGCCGCTCATCAGGTCATGTTGCCGGAGGCCATCGCTGTCGTGTGTGCCCCTACCCAGACGCCGGATTATGGAGTCTTCCGCCTCACGGCGCCGCCGGGACTGCGCCACGTGTTGGATTGTCGACTTCCGGGACTGTTTCATCCGCATTCGGAGAAGAATCTGTATACCGATGCGTTGCAGCCCGGGCATGTGGTCGAGGCACCAGGAATGGGGTTTGAAGTGGTGGATTTGCGGTAGTGGCTGTGAGGCTCATGTCAAATAACGAGGAGTAGAGGATGAAGCGTTAGTTCTGTTGATCAAGATCGCTCCTCCTGCAGCATCTCATACGGTGCGCAGCAGATCTACATCGTACGAGATATATCAAATAGCGTCACAAATTAGGCTCGAACTAGCTGATAGAGTGTATGAAAATTCGTGCCTGAATAGAAATATAATATCATGCACGAGGGATGTTTAGTCCTTGATAAAATAATTCAAACAATTGCTCGTGAGTCAATAATACATCTTAGGAAGCTCGAACACAAAGGCCCGGCCTGGAGCGCTGTGAAACTCCCATTCTGTCCCTCCCGTCTTTTCGTTTTGGACCATTCGCCATGTTTCCCACCTTGCCTGCAAACGCCATTTGCTTCCGCCTCTCATGTGTGCGATAGGCGTACAGCCTACCAAGTGCGGTGGGACAAATTGAATCATACAAAATCCCAGACTCCAGAATATCAAACCCATTGTGTGCATTACTGAGCCTTCATGTAAGCGAAGACTAGACTGGCATCATTCACTGCCCACGCCGCATGCGATCCGCACTGGTGGTGTCGATATTGCCCCTTACCGTCCCAGCTGTCCTCGCACGAGCCGCGCCCTCAGCAGCAGTGTCCACGACGTTGGAATCGTACGTCATGCCATCGATCAGACGAGCATCTTGACCGCCTCCGAGCCCGCTGCGCACACTACCCACGCCACCGGTCGGTGTATTCCCTCCCGGGGTGCCGGTCGGGGTGCCTCCAGCCCCGAGCACGCTCTGTCTCGCCGGCGTGCGCGCGCCCTCACCAAATGCCACCAAACTCGCCGCTCCTTCATCCGACATGCCACCGACGGAGCGGGCGTCCTCCATCATGAGCAGATCGAGATCTTCATCCCCGTGGCCCTGGCTCTGGTCCTCGCTCATGCGGTCGAAGTTCGAGATGGTGTCGCCGGCGTCGCTGTTCGTGCCCGCACCCCAAGTTGTGCTCGTCGTGTGCTGGCCCACGCTGCCGGTCGCCGAGGCGCTGCCGACGGTGCTGCGCTCCCGCGCGATCGCCGGGTTGCCGGAAGAGTCGAAGTAGCCGTGTACGGGCGGGCCGCTGGCGGGGCCGCCAAGCGGCGCACCTTGTGCAGCACCGCTGCCCGGCGCGATGTTGGTGGGCGTTTGAGGGTTGCGGGCGGTGGTGACGCGCTCGAGGCCGGCGAGGCGCGAGATGCGGTCGGCGCGCTCGGCGTCGAGTTGGTGGCTCAGGCCGGAGGCTTGGTGCTGGGCGTGGTGGTGTGGGAGGTGGCCGCGGTGACCGTCTTTGATGGCGACGGTAGAGAGCTCGGACATGGAGGTGGTGGTCGAGTTGGGAGTGCCGCTACGGGAGCTATTGTCACGGCATGAGCGGGCTTTTCGAATCATCCTGATTCTGTCCGGGCGACTCTCTGTTTCACAACTTACGGGATATCTAACGGCGTCATTGGCTCGGACGGAGGTGGTAAGGGATTGACGAACGTCCCGGAGGTCGACATGATGGATGAGCGGTACGTTCTGAGAATCTGGATGTTATTGCAAAAGGCACTGAATTGTATGAGAGCTGGTTTCTTCTGACCCTGCTGGATCACGATAGAGCTTCGACCCCGCTGGTCCCTGTCACTGCACAAAGCGCGGAGATGAGGTCACCCAGGCTTATTCCAGGCTTCAACTGCGATATCAAGGTCGCTTTAAGAAGCAGGAAATTGTCAAAGTCTGATAGCTGTAGGCTGTGGTATTCTATCGGGAGAGAAGTATTCCAGTTACATCATTTCATGCATCGCCAGTGATCCTGCCTATGAACTCACAGCATTTGAGTGGGGCTGCAGGGTGCAGCTGTGACTGAGACAGCGACTGGACGTGACGAGAGATTCCTACAACTCATGGAGAGGATAGATCCGTCGTGTTAGTCACGTGAACTATGCCGCACGTGATGAGTCCGCGACCACTGCGGCGGGCTTCATGACATGCGTGGCGGGCGCAGGGCCCCAATCTCTCTGCAGCGTACATGTTTGCGTGTAGACTTGCGATCTGGAACTGTGTCGCGCTGCGGTACGTGGGTACTTGGCCATTGGATCTGATCTCTGTGATGGATCGGCCGCTTGCTCGCAAAGGGCCGATAATTTGCTCGATTTGCCTGAACTCACGACGACATCACTTGATACTCCAATGTTGTTGCCTTCGATCATGGAAAGGCATAAAGAGCCAGTGTGGGAGTCAGAGATGCCGCGGTTGTGTGCCTGGACACCCGAAAGAGTCGTCCGCCGTTGCGGAATTTCCTCCTGCTCTGCCGCGGATGTGACGCGCTGGCCAGTCGGGAAATGAGTTAGGAGGACTCGTGACACTAGGATGATGGATCATGCGCATTTCGCTCGGAAGCAACCACGACTGCGCAACTGACAGCAGCCCGTTGCTTGCGACGCCTGCGCAACGAGAAGGGAGTTGGGGTTGCCAGTCATGTGCTGTGTGCTGGTGTCGGGTGAATGTGGAAAGGATTGGCGAGGGCTTGCTCGGGACCTCTCGGGCGAACGTGTCAAGGCGGTCCAAGCAACGAGGGCCTCCGTCAAGCATTTCCCATTCCTCTCCCGTGCGTTGGCATGATCGCAGCGCATGTCCGGCTCCCATGCATGTGTGCGCATGTCCCGTGTCCCGGCTGTGGCCTGCGTGCAGAAGAGGTACTTCCAGGAGGTACTGCGGTCCTGTACTTTACTGTTGTACCCGTCGCTGACACGTGCAAACGGATGGATCCGCTTGACAGGTCTATGTATGTCGTCAGGAGGATTGGCGAAGATCTCTTCACGTGCCCAATGCCACCTGAACGCGGTTCTTCCATTTTCCACAGGAATGCAATGATGAAGGCGAGCTGGCTGGCATTGCAAGTCTCATCGCACCCGAAAGGATATGGTCGCAATCTTATAATTCCTGCTGGTCACAAGGATTGAAGAAAGCATACCCACGCAGTTGCGCGTTGTGTCTGGCTTGTGACAGCGAGACGCCCAGTCGATCCCGACGTCGTCCGGGCGTTTCCTCGCGCTGCTCCGAACTCGCTCTCCAGATCCACTGCAAATTTACCGCCCGTCACAAGCGAACTGGCAGCCTGCCACGCTAGATTTGCTAGGTCTGGGAGTCGCCCCCTGGTCGCGACCACTCAGCTGTCACTCGTCCTCGTTTCGAGGCTTGTGACAGCGCGCCCGTGTGCCGACGCCGCTGGCCGGTCTCCCCGACGTTGCCGACGTGGGATGACCTGACGCCCGGGCCAGATGTGGTCTGATGATCTGATAAGACAACAAAGTTGCCGCCAGCACTCGTTTTGGGAGACACATCCCCATGATCTGGGGTGCTTTGCACCCTCCAGGGCCCTCACTTGGGCGTGGAGACATCGCTGTAATCGGCGAGTGCATTATTGGATGCCCTTGGAGTCTTCCTGACTCTGTTTTGACCTGTCAATCTCAAGTGTTGTCACGGTGGTGAGGTGGTCTCGTGATGGTCCTGGCATCGCCACCGCGAAATTTGTGGGCGAGTCTATGCATCACCAGGCACCAAACGCGGATTAGTGACATGGGTACCTCGGCTCATTTTTTGGAAGACCTTGGGTCACGATGTTCGGCCCAAGGTAATCGTCGCGGTTATCGATGACCATTCCATACCGAAATCACTATAAAGTTGAAACTGTGGAGCAGGAAGCTAACATCACGCGAAGAGAAGGTCTCGGTTTCTTTGACGCCCCCCTCTTGATTGTGCCGACGACGTGTAGTGTTTAGAGTCAACAAGTCCGTCAATCCGTCTCTCTTCCTCTTTCCTCTCTTCTCTCTTTCATCATCATCCACACTACCACTCGTGACAGGGTCGTAGCACAACAACACTCTCTCATCCACACCCAGTTGTCTCGTCGGCGCCCGCCATGAGCCAAGTTCCTCACTGGGTGCGCGCCCTGACGCCCTCGGGCCCGCAGGGCTCCGAGCTGCTCGCCGCCGAGCGGAATTCTTCCAACGTTGACGTCGCCAAGCTCAGCACAGTCCTCTTCACTAAAGAGGTCATGGAGCGCAAGCGCAAGATTCTGGCGATCTTGCAGTCCGAGAAGGTCTTCGACCGTAGCCAGGACTGCTTCAATGGCCGTATCGACAAATTCGAAGTCGCGCTGGCTCGCGGCAAGCGTCTTGCGCAGATCTTCGCTGAGCAGAAGTGGGATGACACCGACCGGCGATTCGCCAACGAACGTGAGTTCGACCCTTTGTTGATGGCTCGGCCAACTGCCAGATGTATTTGAGCAATCCCTCTGACCTTTCTTGCACCATAGTCCTCAGCGAGCCGCTGCCTTACGCCCTTCACGAGTCCATGTACCTTGTCACACTCCGCAACCAGACGACGCCGGAGCAGCAAGAGAAGTTCCTCAAGCCGGCCGAGGCCTACCAACACATCGGTTGTTACGCCCAGACCGAGCTTGGACACGGTAGCAACGTACGTGGTCTGGAGACCACTGCCACCTGGAACCCCGAGGACAAGACCTTCACCATCCACTCGCCTCACTTGACCTCGTCAAAATGGTGGATCGGTACGCTCGGTCGTACCGCCAATCACGCGGTCGTCATGGCCCAGCTCGTCATCGGTGGCAAGCCGTACGGCCCGCACCCCTTCGTCGTCCAGATTCGTGACCTCAAGACCCACGAGCCGCTTGAGAACATCTACGTCGGTGACATTGGCCCCAAGTTCGGCTACAACACCATGGACAACGGTTTCCTGCTGTTCAACCATGTCAAGGTGCCGCACATCGCCATGTTGGCCCGGTATTCCTCGGTCGACATCAAGACCAACCGCTACGTGCGCCCGGCCTCGCCGACGCTCGTCTACGGCACCCTGACCTGGGTGCGCAGCACCATCGTCATGCAGTCCGGCTCCGTCCTCGCCCGCGGTGTCACCATCGCCACCCGTTACGCCGCCGTGCGCCGGCAGTTCCAGGACCGCGATGCGCCGCCGCACGTCAAGGGTGAGAACCCCGTGCTTAACTACACCATGGTGCAGATTCGTCTGCTGCCGCTGCTCGCGACCTGCTACGCCCTGCACTTCACCGGCAAGGGCATGATGGCCCTGTACGAGGCCAACCAGAAGACGATGGCGCGTAGCGCCTCGGCCGACCAGAACGGCTCGCGTGGCTCTGGCCCCGAGCAGACCCGCCCCGGTTCGGATCTCCTCGCCGACCTCCACGCCACTTCCTGCGGTCTCAAGTCGCTGTCCTCGCACACCGCCGCCGAGGGCCTCGAAGTCTGCCGTCGTGCTTGCGGTGGCCACGGCTACTCCTCGTTCGCTGGCATCGGCCAGTGGTACGCCGACTACCTGCCCACGGCGACGTGGGAGGGCGACAACTACATGCTGACGCAGCAGGTGGCGCGGTACATGCTGAAGTCGGCGCGCGCGGTGCTGCGCGGCGTGGAGCCGACGAACGACACGACGGCGATCCTGTCGTACTTCCTCAAGCGCCAGGACGTCGGCGCGGCCTTCGACATCATCGGGCGCGACGAGGACCTCGTGGCGGCGTTCGGCTGGCGCTCCGCCTTCCTGACCTTCGAGGCGCTGAAGCACCGCGACGAGCAGAAGAAGTCGTGGAACTCGCTGCTCGTCGCCTTCTACCGCCTGTCGCGCGCGCACTCGCAGTACATCGTCGTTAAGTCCTTCTACGAGACGCTGCACTCGCCCGCGCTGCAGGACCAGCTGGACCCGAACACGCAGGGCGTGCTGTACAAGCTGTTCCGGCTGTACGCGCTGCACACGCTCGAGAGCGAGGCGTCGGAGTTCTTCACGAGCGCGGCCTGCACCGTGCGCCAGATCCAGCTCGCGCGCACGACGGCCGTGATGAAGCTGCTCGAGGAGCTGCGGCCGCACGCGATCCGGCTCGTCGACAGCTGGGACTTCCCCGACTACCAGCTCGACTCCTCGCTCGGCCGCTTCGACGGCAAGGTCTACGAGGACATGTTCTACCGCGCCGCCGAGCTGAACCCGCTCAACCGCATCACCGTCAACCCGTACCCGAGCAGCAAGACGCTGTTCCAGAAGAACGAGTCGGCGGCGCTCAAGGGCAAGCTCTAGATGATGGTGTCTCGCCTTTCTTGACTACGGTCTTGAGAGATGTTTCGATAGAGGAAGAGGGATTCACTTCGACTTGTGTGGGGATACATATACTACTGACTTAACTTGCATGGAACAAAACATCATGGCATGATTCAATGGAATGGATGGTGAATTCAGGTGGAAGGAAAGTGAAGGACGAAAGTTGCTGGCAGGCGGGTTGAAGGAACGTGCAACACCTCGACCGTTCTCTTGACCGCCTGTGTATTGCCTTGTGTATTTGGCTTCGACTGGATTTCCTTTGTTCCGTTTGGTTTTGCGAAGCGAGTGTTAGCAACGCTCTGCCATCTCAGCTGGGCAGACTAGAAAGATAGATTTGGATATAGAAAATTTCTCGATCATAATCATGGTGCATCAAGTGAAGCTTCATTGTTGCCACGCCACATGCGTGCCCAGGTGAGGACGAGTTGATCTTAGGATGGATTTTTGTCTTTGTCTTTCAGGTCGGCTAGTCGGTGGCGCAGGTGTTCGCAGGACGCGTCGAAGCGGTGGGCAGCGTTCATTACGACAGATTCGTCGTGGCGAATGATGGCTAGCACGAGAGTCTCACATTGATATTGCTCGTATCGTGTGTAACTGACCAAGCGTCCTAAGATGCTGAGTGGTCGGTACACACAGTATGTGTTCGCCTTGTCACGAGACGCCTGGCGGAGATATTGCGGGAAAAGCAAAGTATTTGGCATGTAGACGGGAAGGCATAGAGGGGCATTTGGAAGACGACTGCGTACAGCAGGAACGAGTGCGCCACAAAGGCCTAGACGCACGAATGAGCTACGTCCCAACAGCATTGCTATCGAAATTTCTGGACGACCTAAACTGTCGCCGCGGCGATCGAGCTTGCTGTGGCGGCGACGGAGAGGGTAATGGATGATGATGCTGATATCATCGAGCACGTTATTCTTTAGGCGCGATGCGATTGGGCCGTCCGGCTACCATTCGACATGGTGGGGAGCTCCGCGCCGCGAAGGACTGCCCATCGGCCCGTCCAATGCAGGTTGGCCCGCTCTGCTTTCGGGCACCACTGACTGCTCGGTTTCGGTCAGCCGATTGAGGGTCGGACAATTGGCTCCTGCGTGGTGTGTTTGGGTCGCGATCGAGCATGGTGACATGTGTGACTGGAAACTTCTCATGGAACAATTCCTCGAACAAATTGAAATATTGTAAACACTGGTCCACCATCTGCGAGCGGCAGTCACGCGCGGGAAACTTTCACCGCTTGCGTCCATTGCGGTACTTTGCACAAACTCGCCGGACCCTGCAGTGGAGGGACTCGTCGCCTTGGGAGCGACGACGACGTCGCCAGAAACGAGGAAGTCCAGCGAGCAAAATGATGCCACTAGACCGAAAGAGGGGGCATGATGGCGAGATCAACCCCGCCACGCCCACTACTTACACACCACTCGCAAGCTCGCTCGCTCTTGCTTACCCACCACGCCCACCAAGTGCCCCGCTTGTCGACGTCAATGCCCTGGTTACCTAGCCAGAGCCGCGCGGGTAACAGGGGCAGAAGCAACACCAGGTCGTGCAGTTCTGCTACCGAACGTGGAGCCACTGTGGTTGAGAGAGCGGAGGTGCGTAGGAACACCCTGCTGCCGTGCCGTACGATGGAGGGTCCGATAGCAGACACCGAGAATACAGAACGGGGAAAAGTCGTCAAATGGGAACGCCTCCATTGGCTACCTACTGTGAGACGTCCGCGCGATAGCTCGATGTCCAACCGGCATGCGGCAGTCGGAGGACTGTAGCTGCTGTAACACATCCCTCCCCGTTCTCCGACCAACGTTCCTTCCTCGTTGCACCTCACCATAGCTCGCCATTCTAGATCCGTCCATTTATCTCGACGCTCATTCGCTCATTTGCCATCCCGCCACGCTGCCCATAAGTGTACCTATTTGACATGACCAGGATAATAACTACCCGTCTCCCCCTCTCACGCTCCTCTTTCCTCTCTTCCACACATTCTGCCCGTGTTGGCATCACATCACCCTCACTCTTTACTACATCCAGACTTAAACCACATCGCAACATGGCTTCTGAGTGCCCCATCAAGCACGCTCCGGTCGCCGGTGGCGGTACGACCAACCGTGACTGGTGGCCGTCTGCCCTGAACCTCGACATTCTCCGTCAGAATGCCCCCAACACGAACCCCTTCGGCGAGCAGTTCGACTACGCCGAGGCCTTCAAGTCCCTCGACTACCAGGGTCTCAAGAAGGACCTCCACGCCCTGATGACCGACTCACAGGAGTGGTGGCCCGCGGATTTCGGTCACTACGGTGGTCTCTTCATCCGAATGGCGTGGCACAGCGCCGGCACATACCGCATTGCGGACGGCCGGGGTGGTGGTGGCCAGGGTCAGCAGCGATTCGCTCCCCTCAACAGCTGGCCCGACAATGCCAACCTCGACAAGGCCCGACGACTGCTGTGGCCGATCAAGCAGAAGTACGGCAACAAGATCTCGTGGGCCGATCTCTTCCTCCTCACCGGTAACGTCGCCATCGAGTCGATGGGTCTGCCGACCTTCGGGTTCGCTGGTGGCCGCCCTGACGTCTGGGAGTCGGACAAGTCCGTCTACTGGGGTGCCGAGGACACCTGGCTCGGCAACGACGACCGCTACTCCGGCGGCCACGAGGGCCACACCGCTGGCCAGGGCACCATTGACGGTGACATTCACAAGAAGGGCAACGCCGACATCCACACTCGTGACCTACAGCAGCCGCTCGGTGCGTCGCACATGGGTCTGATTTACGTCAACCCTGAGGGTCCTGACGGTATCCCCGATCCCAAGGCTGCCGCCCGCGACATCCGCACTACCTTCGGCCGCATGGCGATGAACGACGAGGAGACCCTCGCCCTCATTGCTGGTGGCCACAGCTTCGGCAAGACGCACGGTGCCGCCAACTCGGATAACGTTGGTGCGGAGCCCAATGCTGCTGGCGTTGAAGAGCAAGGATTCGGCTGGCAGAACAAGCACGCGTCCGGCAAGGGCCCCGACGCCATCACCTCCGGTCTCGAGGTCATCTGGACCAGCACCCCGACGAAGTGGAGCAACAAGTACCTCGAGTACCTCTACAAGTACGAGTGGGAGCTCACCAAGTCGCCGGCGGGCGCCAACCAATGGGTTGCCAAGACCGACGACGAGATCATCCCCGATGCTTTCGACCCGAACAAGAAGCACAAGCCGACTATGCTTACCACCGATCTTGCCCTGCGCTTCGACGAGGCCTACGACAAGATTGCCCGACGATTCCTCGAGCACCCCGAGCAGCTTGCCGACGCCTTCACCCGCGCCTGGTTCAAGCTTCTCCACCGTGACATGGGCCCGCGTTCGCGATGGCTCGGTCCCGAGATCCCGAAGGAGACTCTCATCTGGGAGGACCCGGTCCCGGCGGTCGACCACCCTCTGGTCGAGAACGCTGACATCCAGCAGATCAAGAAGGCCATCCTGGAGACTGGTCTGTCTGCGTCGGAGCTCATCTCCACTGCCTGGGCGTCGGCTTCCAGCTTCCGTGGTGGCGACAAGCGTGGCGGTGCCAATGGTGCCCGCATTCGCCTGGCCCCGCAAAAGGATTGGGAGGTCAACAACCCGCGCCAGCTTGCGAAGGTCATCAGTGCCCTCGAAAAGGTGCAGGCCAGCTCGCCGAAGAAGATCTCGCTTGCTGACCTCATCATCCTTGGTGGTAATGCTGCCATCGAGCAGGTCGGCGGCGTTGCCGTGCCTTTCCACCCTGGCCGTACCGATGCCAGCCAGGAGTGGACCGAGGTCGACTCCTTCGCTGCCATGGAGCCCAAGGTCGACGGCTTCCGCAACTACGGCAAGTCCAACGGCCGCGTGAAGACTGAGCAATACCTCGTCGACCGCGCCCAGCTCCTCACCCTTTCCGTCCCGGAACTCACCGCTCTTGTCGGCGGTCTCCGCGTCCTCGGCACCAACTGGGACAACTCCTCGCACGGCGTGCTCACCAAGCGCCCGGGCACCCTCAGCAACGACTTCTTCGTCAACCTGCTCGACACCTCTGTCGCCTGGAAGGCGGCCGGCGCCGACAAGGAGGTCTTCGAAGGCTACAACCGCTCGTCGGGCGAGAAGCTGTGGACCGCCACCCGCACCGACCTCATCTTCGGCTCGCACCCGGAGCTGCGCGCCATCGCGGAGGTCTACGCCTCGGCGGACGGCGCCGGTCGCTTCGTCACGGACTTCGTCAACGCCTGGGCCAAGGTCACGGAGCTCGACCGCTTCGACCTCCAGAAGAAGGCTAGCCCGTCTTCGGCCATCCTGTAAGCGATTCGCTGCAATTGGATGAGAACGCCTCCTACTCAGAGATAAAAGAAGGGATATGATGATGGATATGATTACCAATACTTTTCTTTTGTCATAAGAAAGAATGGTCGATAAGGACCTGTCAGAATTTTGTGGGAGGAAATATACTTGCTCCGTAGCTTTCGAGAATCAAACGTAGTTACAGCACACATACGCTCTTAGATGATTATATTCTGCAAGGTGATGAAATGGAGATGGTGAAGGTGTTGATGTAATGACAATATGCACCGTAAATGTCGATGTAATTTGTGGAAAAGATAATCTCTTGAACTATAAAGTGATTTGTGTTATTGCCTATCGTGCGCTGTGTGCGATGTTGTGTGTTGTAGGCAATCTTACAAAGTATCTATTGGTAGTACAAACACAACTGACTGCTCCGTCTCGTTGGCGTTCAGACGTTCCAATCACCCATTGTAAAAAGGTAATGGCGAGAGGGAGTGCGGTCATGAAAGCCACCTCCGCACCCCCGCCCCGGAACCACGAAACCGACTTCCCCGTCACGTGTCTCCCAGCCGCCATTGCTGTAACTTATCCGTATGGGGGAACCTCCCACCCAATCCGCATATTGCCCCCGAACGAGAGCGCGCACGCCCACGACCGCCTGCTTGCTGCTGCTGTTGCTGCGCATGCAACCATGGCCGACGCGACGGCGTCGCATTCTCAGCCCAAGCCGATCCCGCGGCCGTCCAACAACCAGAGCGCCGGCGTGCCGCTGCCGCCGCCGCAGCTGCAGCAGCCGCCCACGAGTATTGCGATCCCCAGCGCAACCCCCTTCCAGCAGCACGGCCGGCTCGCGCTCGAGACGCTGTCGCCGGTGAACAAGAATGGCAGCTTTGAGTTCGATCGCATCATCAAAGCCGGGGAGGTGCTGAAGCGGACGCGGAAGACGAAGGTATGCGGATTCGTCGTCGGTCCTGGGAGACTGACGCAACGCGAAGGAGAGGGAAGGGGAAGGGCTGATGGCTGACATTCTTTTCCCGCACTGCAGCAATGGAAATCCATATACATGGTCCTACGGCCAAACTTACTCTCAATATACCGTGATCGCCACGAGGCCAAGCTCCGGCACCAGATCAACCTGTCGGAGCTCACCGCCGTCGCGCGCCAGAAGGACCCCAAGCACAAGGAAAAGCACATCTTCGGCCTGTTCTCGCCCTCGCGGAATTACCACCTCGAGGCGCCCTCCTACGCCGAGGCGCAAGCATGGGTGGAGCTGATCCGGCAGAGCGCGCGCATGGACGAGCAGGAGGAGGAGATGTATCTCGCCAGCCCGGGCGGTGCGAGCATGGCATACCAGGGGTTCGAGCGGAGCATCGACGCGCAACTCAGCTCGTCGGCCGCCATGGCGGCCGACTACAGCAGCTCGGATATGGAGGCGCTGGGCGGCAGTTCGTACCCGCGGTCTCGCGACTGGGCGGCGTCGCGACCGCCCGGCACCGCGAACGGTAGCCGACTCTCAACGGCCGAATACTCCGGCATTGAGCACGGCTCGTTCTCCGACTTCTCCGATTCCGCGGCCTTGTCTACCTCCGCGACCGCACGGCTCTCCGCGCTCTCCCTCACACCGAATGACGGCCGACCGTCAACGAGTAGCACGCGGCCGCCGCCCTCCAACGCCGGGTCCGTCTACGGCTCCACCGCCGTGGCACCGCCCGCCTCCTCCACCGCGCCCGCGCCCACGCGACCTACGCTCGGCGCCCGCAACCCGAGTCAACTCTCCGGCATTGCGCCGGACAACACAACGCGGCCGCCGCCCACGAATCCACCCCTGGCGACTTCCATTCCACCGCCCCTGACCCTCGCGACAACCACCATCGACGACCCGGAACGCGTCATCTACCAGGGCAGCTTGCAACTGCTCAAATCCTCGCGGGGCGTCCGGCGCTGGCAGAAGGTCTGGATGGTGCTGCGGCAGAAAGGCCTCGCGCTGTACAAGAACGAGGACGAGTACGCGGCGCTCCTCGTGCTGCCCGTCGCGGCGCTGATCGACGCCGTCGAGGTCGACCCGCTCAGCCGCAGCAAGACGGCCTGCATGCAGGTGCTGTCCGAGGAGCGGAATTTCCGGTTCTGCGCGCCCGATGAGGAGGCGTTGGCGCGGTGGTTGGGCGCGTTTAAGAGTTTGTTGGCGAGGAGGAAGGGGTGAGGGCGGTCCCTGGACCTTTGCGTGGGAAGAATCCACGATTTTTCGGGACGTTCCCGCATGCTATCGGCGAGGGTGAGACGTTTTCTCTACAAGGCCTGGATCATTTGCCTGGAGCATGGCGAATGCGATCTGGACACGGAGATCATTCGCCACGACCTCATATCGGTCTGTCGGCATCAGAAACGCTCGAGAGACGGAGTACACCTACTCAACAGACTTTTTGTTTTCATCGGCGAACCAGGCGCAGGGATTGCGGGACAGGCTTCCCATAACAGTTATTTCTTTTGATCAGGCTGCGAATTGGCGCAAAGGTGCCAATGGATCGTAGCCTTTTATGAACAGATACCTCATGTACAAAATAAAAGCAAGAATTACGACCCCCTCGAAGGTTTTACCATTCCCTGGCCGACAATACATTCCCGCTATAGTTGGGCGCAAGTGACGCCGCGGTCGTATACGATCGCGGCTGTACTACTGAAGCGTAATACGTCCCCAAATACGGTCGTCCTTATGGAGACACCGCCACGACCCCTTGATATTACTAGGTTGTCGTGGTAGTGCAGGCATCAGCAGAACGACGCTCTCGATTCGCAGCGCGATCGCGTAAAATAGAGGCCGCATATGTTCGCAGGCCGCTCAGTGAACCGGGCCATCAGCGCCTTAAACTCGCCAGGCGCCGGCTGCCCCGCTATTCATGACTGCAGGGTCCAATGAAGCGAAGTGGGCGGCGGCGGCGGCGGCGTAGAGGCGCCCATCAGAGTCGCGCGCGCTAGGCATTGAAACCAGAAGTGGCAGAACCGTCGTGCCTGATGGGGCCGCGAAGCGTGACTAGGTATAATACCGTCTTGTAAGAAGTCCGACCACTGCGCTCGTTGGTCTGGTGAAGCTACACTTCGCGCTCTTGTCCCTCAGTCTCGCCCTTTTCTTGGTCTTGTGAAACTGGTCATTTGTCGTCTGCGGAGGCTCTTCCTTCAGCTGCTTGAGTCAGAAGAGAGACGGCTTCCCCCACCAAATCCAGCCCGCCAGAGAGGCACTCGCAAACATGTCGTCGAACAAGCGGTTAATGAAGGTAAGCATGCGCGCGCTTGGCTGCCTCGAACGCCCCGCCAGGTCTACAGACTGACGGTCCACCAGGAATATGCCAGCGTCACCTCTGAGCCACCGGCCGGATGCTCCGTCAAGCTCGCCAAAGAAGATGACCTGCTGGTCTGGGACGTCGTGATGGACGGGCCCGAGAAGTCACCATACGAGGTCTGTCGTGCTCACGCCCAACTTACCTGTGCCTTCGATCGTGTTGCCCAAAGCTGACCATCTCTCCCTCCTCAGAGCGGCAAATTCCACCTGCAGCTCACCTTCCCGGACAACTTCCCCTTCAAGCCGCCGGTGCTCTCCTTCCGCACCAAGATCTGGCACCCGAACGTGACCAACGACGGCCGCGGCTCCATGTGCCTGGGCATCCTGAAGTCCGACGAGTGGAAGCCGGCGACCAAGGTCGCGGGCATCCTGGGCCTGGTGCACGCGACGCTGGTGGAGCCGCAGCCGGACGACGCCGTCGAGGGCCTGATCGCCGAGCAGTACAAGAACCACCGCGAGGAGTTCGATGCGAAGGCAAGGCAGTGGACGAAGGAGTTTGCGAAATAAGGCATAAGGCCCAGGAAAGAAAGGGTCTTGGTTGGAGATTGCGTGAGACAAGAAGGCAGGCAACAACCATGACAGCAAGCTGGGACCTGGCAGAGCATCTGATCAGGCTATACGTGGAGTCCACAGGCATGACAGGGAATGCAAGGGAAACCATATTGAATGGCGAGATCTTCTGCATCGTGCGAGAATCCCGCATCATCGATCGCATCATCACATGGATATTCTCGAAGCGAGGCGTTAGTGGCGAACTTTTCTTTGGGTTATTAACGAGAATGCAATCTGAATGAAACATGCTGGGTCGCAGCGGATTCACTGCTATCTGCTATCAGAATCACGAGTCGCCGCGAGTTTTGCAAAGTCGGGCCAAAGCACCCGTGCTATGAGACCTTGGCCTTCCCGTCTGTGGATTTCTCCTTCTTCGCGTCTTCACCGGTCTTCACTTCCTCTTCTTCAAGACCTTCAGTGAAGTCCCACATGATGCCAAGCTCGCCGCGGACCCAGCTCATGCCCCATAGGCTAGATAGGACCGCGGGCACGAGATACAGCAGTGCTGGCTGGGCGTGACGGGCGACGTGCATGGCAAGAAGCGTGACTACGAGTCCGACGATATAACCGGTAAGTGCAGCGGTGAAGTATGGTTTCGGAAATGATGCTGCGGCGGTCAGTGATGTCGGCAGGTGTGACTGGTCTGCGCTGCGAGTGAACAGTCTCGTGCCCCAACGGCCTGTAACCGGAATGTATGGCGCTTTTTGGACCTCTGCTTTGGGCTCATCGTTCGTTACCGTATCAGCTGAATCCTTCATCGAATCCCTGACCTGGCGCTTCTTCTGGAGCTTCAGATAATGCACATAGAGATCGAATCGGAGCGCCATGGCAATCATCAGCCCCGGAATGACAATGTCGCCGAGGCCAAGCATGCTGTATGCACGCGCACCGCTGCTGGTCGACCGCGGGAAGACCAGCTTGATGGGCACTTCGAGGCTCGTGGCCACAGTGACCATGAGCGGCGTGAAGAAGACGGCCCAGATGTCGTAGGCGAAGAGGGCCATCAGGACCATGCTGCCGGTGGTGAATGAGGTCGGCGACATTAGCTGCAATGCGCCGTAGGAGACCGCGAAGCCTTGGATGTTCGTCCAGTACCACGCATCTGGCCCTGCTACGAAGTTGGCGAAAACGACTACAGCGGCACCCGTGAGGCCCGCGAAGACGTTGTGTCGGGTCAACGATGAGCTGAAGTCGAAAAGTGACTCGACCGACGCTTTTACGGCATATTTCTTCCGCAAGACTTCGCGTTGCCGCCAAAAGAAGTTGCGAATAATTGCTGGAAGAGGTAGAGTACCGAGCCATCCGACTAGAGGTGAGTTCCGTGTGATTTTCGGATCAGTCGTGCTCCGGGCTTGACGGCGACTGGTAGACACTCGCCATAGCGTACCACCTTGTACGTAATAATCCGGCAACAGAAGACCCCAAAGCGTCAACAGTGCGTCGTTGAAGAATTGGCCGACGCTGTAGACGCCCACAGTCACGAAGTACCATCGCAGGATGAAGTTGATCATATCGGCGCCATACCGCTTGATGAGAAAGTACAGTCCTGTGAGAACGGCACCGGCCATCAGTGGGAAGACGATGGCATCTTCGGGAGACAAGCCTTCCATCTTCTGAGGGATTTCATCTTCGCCCGCATCCTCGTCCTCGGAGTCGTCGCCGTCCTTGGATTTGGCTCGCTTTTGTGGTTTCGCAGCTGAGGAGGGTCGTGAGAGCGAAGCATACGCGCCAGTATAGATTGGGAAGAGTGCTGATGCGACCACGTGCAGATATACCGGAGTCAATGGGCGGACATCTTTAGCAAGATCGAGGAGGATAGTCGCCCACTCGGTGCGATCCGGTTCGGCCATGATTGGTTGTTGGTGACGGAGAAACTGAGGAAGGTCCTTGAGGAACCGCGGCGATCGGCTCACGTCGACATGACGAGGTCCGTTTTATTTGTCAACGACTCTCGATCAATTGCGACGCCAGAAGACTTGTCTGGATGATCCTCGACGAAATTCGAGGGGCTGAACTTAACAAAGAAAATAGGTTCATCTCAACGTGTCGAGAATGGTGTCCAGTTCAAGACGCTTATGTAACGTGTGCGCATCCGTGGACCCCCCGGCCCGTCGGGAGCTTTATTACCGTGAAGTCATTTTCCTATGAATTGACCCGGTTGGTTCGGCGTTCACCTCCGCTCCCATTCATATTCCCAAACCAATATCAGATTCAATTGTAGATACATGCGTACAGCCGCTCTTTCTCTTACTAGTGATACGATATCTCTTCATGAACGATTACTGAAGAAGTTACAACCAAAAGACTACTGACGGAGTTACAGCGAGTTTCAGATCCGCGTAGTGCCTGACCCGCCCGGGCATTAAGTTTCCCTTGGTTCCCCGTCTTTCTCGGACATGACGGCCAAGTTCATGAATATTGCAGCAATCAGCATGTTGTCCGGTGTTCGAGCTGAAATGATTTGGGAGAGGATCGTCCGCAATAGCCTGCGTTCTCACGCCGCTCCTCCCTCGCGACTTAGCCCGCGCTGTCCGATCTCGCCGGCGCCTGGCATTGTGTTCCGTTCTTATACGAGCAAAGTAACTTCCACAAGAGCAACGACAGATTCTCAACTCCCGCTCAAAGGAATCACGGTCGTCAGTCTGGAGCAAGCGATTGCTGCCCCATTCTGCACACGGCAATTGGCTGATCTAGGCGCGCGCGTCATCAAGATCGAACGGCCCGGCGCAGGAGACTTCGCCCGAGCGTACGACACTCGTGTGCGCGGGCAGGCATCGCATTTCATATGGACCAACCGATCCAAGGAGAGCCTTGCCCTGGACCTGAAAAAGCCGTCGGATCTGGCGGTACTCAAGAAGTTGGTTGCCCGAGCCGATGTCTTGGTGCAGAACTTGGCACCTGGCGCGGCCGAGCGACTTGGTCTCTCATACGCGGCGCTTCATGAAGGCCAACCGTCTTTGATCGTATGCGATATCTCGGGATATGGTTTTGGTGGCCCCTATCAGAATAAGAAGGCATATGATCTTCTCATCCAGAGTGAGGCCGGAATGCTGTCCGTGACAGGATCCGAGAATGCTCCCGCCAAAGTCGGCATTTCGATTGCCGATATCTCAGCAGCCATGTATGCGTATTCTAGCATTCTGGCCGCCGTTATTGAGCGGAATAAGACGGGCAAAGGAAAACGCATCGATATCTCCATGCTGGAGTGTATGACGGAGTGGATGAGCTTCCCTCTCTACTACACCTTTGACGGTGCAGCGCCTCCGCCGCTCGCAGGAGCGGCACACGCGACGATTTACCCATACGGCCCATTCCAGTGTGGTTCTGGGGGATCCGTGATGCTTGGGATCCAGAACGAGCGGGAGTTTGACAAATTTTGCACAATCGTGCTGCAACAAGCCAGTCTTGCCTCCGATCCTCGTTTTATCACGAATTCTCTGCGGGTGCAAAATCGCCAGGCACTTCAAGACATCGTTCACGAGGTCTTCCAGAAGCTCTCGACGACAGAGGCCGTTGAACGATTAGACAACGCTGGAGTCGCCAACGCGACTGTCAACGACATGCAAGGTGTTTGGGCTCACCCCCAACTACAAGCAAGGAACCGTTGGACCAATGTAGACACTCCAGCGGGTACAATCCCGGCTCTATTGCCCCCAGGTACAGCGGAGAATATTCGTATGGATCCGGTTCCTTCGGTCGGTGAGCACAATGCTAAAATCCTCGCGGAGCTCGGCATATCAGTAGAGTGAAACCTGATACTCTGTACAGCAGTGCCACAAAAAGATCTCTGAATGTGCAAGAGAAGATATAGATGCTCATTTCTTGCACACCTATGTAGCAACCTCAATGTTCACATTGTGTAACATGCCATAGCTGTCGGTGCGGCAGGGGTGAAGGCTCCACCAATGAGGCGCACAGAGAATACTAAACCAATACCACAATTCATGTAAATCGAAAGGTCAAGCTCGCTCCTGAGCCCATACCGGCCCGTGGTCTCCACTTTGATCCGGATCTTCCATCAAAGACTTAATCTGCGTTGCTGCATAGTGATCTTGTCGAATCACAGCACACGCCCTTTGCATATTCACTCCTTTACACTGCTTCGGATACGACAAACTTCCTTGGGTTAGAGAAATTTGTCTGGCTCATGTAAGAGCGCCCGCATATTCGAAGCAACCATTAATGGATGAGCGAAGTATATCGCGATTATGCGCCAAAGATGATGTCTCCGAATTTCGTAGGCTGGCCACCGAGTCAAGCGTTTGTCAATGGCAATGGACACGACTTTTAGGCGAAGCTTCCAACCCCGACGCCGTCAATATTGCTGAATTCTGCGTTGACCAAGGTGCAAAAGTCGGTATATCAACTGTCGCCTCTATTATTCCCGGCCGCGCCATGCTCCACACCGAAGATCACGTCCAGATCGAACAAGATTCCAGATAGGCGATGGCCTGAGAGCAGCAGTCATTAGGAAGAGCTATGACCCGGTCAAGTTCTGTCTTTCTCGCCGAGCACGTCCCGATGATTCTCAAGCCATCGGGCCACCGTCCCTTTTTGGGTGAGGTAGCAGCTTGGAGCACGATCGATATCATAGACCTGCTGCTGTCTTATGGCGCTACAGTGCGCAGAAGCGGAGCCCTGCACCACGCTGCGATGGAATACAGGAAAGACGTTGTTAGCTACTTACTTGACAAAGGGTTCGATCCGAACAAACTCGGTATCAAAGATGAGCTCGACGACAGATGCGATATAGATATAGGAACACCTTTGCATAAAGCTATCGCAGGTGGGATCTCGCACACTGAAATTGCCGAATTATTGATGAAGGAGACTGACCTTACAGTGCGAGATGGCCGGAGTCGAACACCGATTGAGTTGGCAGAAGAGCTGGAGATGACTCAACTCCTCGAAAAGATATTTGAGGGTTACGACCGTTGACAAATCTTCTTTCGCGACATGATGATTTCGAGCGAGCTGTGTCCTGGTCCCAGAACATCGTTGTTCGTATGATTCAAGTTCCTAGATTCTGAGCCATATGCTTCCGGTCGCAATGAATAGTGAACTCGGTTTGACCACTACACATTACTTTTGATTCCAGTGTATGAATAGATCGCCATGCTTTCCCATGATTTCTGGTGCACGAACGTGGACTCTTCTCTACTTCGTCAGGGTCCCATTGCTTAGTGTTGCTCCTTGGCCAGAACCGAGTCCGTCATAACCTCGCTAAGACCAAGATAATTAGCAGGATCGCACAGACTTCGTACTTCGGTAGCGCTGATGCCGGTCGCCATGATCTCTTCGTCTGCGAGCAAAACTTCCTCCAGGGGCTTGCCATCCAAGAGCGCTTTGCGACAGAGATCGTAGACCTTGTCATGGGCGTACTGTCGCCCCATATAAACGCCCAGGCCCATCATCACCGCTTCCGATACGACAGCGCCCTTCGACAGAGCCAGGTTGGTTGCCATGCGATCTTCGTCGACCTCAACGCCTTCAAGCAGATACGAGGTATGCCGGAGACAGGTGTGGGTCAGCACACAGAGCTGTGGTAACATGATCCACTCAACCTCCCAGGGCCCAGTGCTGCGTTCGTGATCTGCTACCATGCCCTCGGTCACGCCACTAGCCATGGTGCGAACGCTGGATGCGATGGCGCAGATGTAGGCGCATCCAATGGGGTTTCTCTTTTGCGGCATTGTGCTGCTGCTTCCGCGATGCTGAACAAACGGTTCTCGGGCTTCGTCGACCTCGCTTTGCATCATCAATTTGAGATCTGTCGCAAACTTAGCGCATGTACCAGTAAGGATTGCGAAGTAGTTCGAGATTTCAGCAATGCTATCGCGTTCCGTATGCCAGGCGATCGCTGGGACCGCGAGATTCAATTCTTGTGCGAGGAGCTTCTGGCATTCTAATCCAACAGGCATTTCGGTCGATGTTGAGTTTTTGATCGAAGGTGGTTCCGTGAGCGTGGCCAACGTGCCCGCCGCCCCTCCAAATTCTAGAGTGAGCAGACGCGGCTTGATTTGCTGAAGGCGCTCCCGGTGTCTTTGAAATGAAGCTAGAAGTCTCGCCATCTTGAAGCCAAACGACATTGGGACGGCTTGTTGGAGATTTGATCGGGCTGCCATAGGCGTCGACCGATGGCGTTTGCAGAGGACCACCACAGCTTTGATAATGCGATCGATCTCGGCCTCAGCTAGACCAATCGTGTCTCGGAGCTGCATCACTACCGCCGTGTCCGTGAGATCTTGGGTTGTAGCTCCCCAATGCGCCCACTCGCCCAATTTCGGCTTCACTTGGTTTACTTTACGGACTAGTTGCTGAACGACGGGGAGCACCGGGTACCCAATCAACTGCGTCCTCTTGGCAAGCTCCTCGAAGTCGAGAAAATCGGACTGGCATGTCTTGATGATCTCGTCGGCAGCCTCTTCGGGTATGATCTTCAATTGTGCCTGGACTTTGGCCAAAGCGGCCTCAAACTCTAGAAACAACGAGGTGCGGTGCGAGTCAGACCAGATAGATCGGGCCTCTGAAGTAGAGAATGAATTGGCAAAGATTGGGGAGTCGACAATACCAGCAGCAGAGTGCATGCCTCTCGCCAATCGCAGGATATGATTCGGGCGTGCATTGCGGCGGACTTCTGACCACACTCCTACATTGCAGACGTCGCGAAAATGACGACGGCCAACAGTAACAAAGAAGGGTCGTGATGTGAGCATACGAGCTGCCCGGGCAGCCATCTTTGCGGATTGAAGGGTGCTATCAAGAGTCAGAGAATCCCTTAACACAGCCGTGTGAAGCTACTGAATGCATATGGCCGGATATTGACGGCTTTCATGGCGACGGTATGACGCAAGTCTCACTCAGGATGACTAAACGCCCAGCCCGTGAGCCCGAGATGAGTCGTGTGCATAGATATTTGCTAGATGTCAGGTAAAGAAGCATAACAGAACTGATAGCACACATGCGTGAACTGTGCAGAGCTACGGAGTAATTGTGTTGACTCAAGATCAACAAATTAGTGGTAACGACCGCCGGGCGGGAAAGGAAGTCTGCCCGAGTGCCCCTGGAGGCTGGCTTTGCTCAGCCGCCATCGCGTCAGCTACTGTAGCAAGGGTCATTGCAATGACTTTTAAGTGGTGGTGGAAATATTCCTAATTACCACAGATGCTCGAAATTCTTCGCAGAGTGCGATCAAATACACGTGTAACATAGCAATGCCACGATTGAGGCAACCTACGGTCCGGGTTCTTGGGAAGGGATTGAGTTCCTAACAGACTGTGGCCAACTTGAGAATTATCGTATTACCTGGATAAATGGACGTGATATAACGAATAAAACGCCTTTCCCAATGTGTAGTCAGAATACTACCTACATATGGCCACGACCTGCAGGTGCCTGGCATCCAATGGATTTCTTCGCCGGCTTAGTAACGCCAGCGTCATGGCAATGACTTCCGCCGCATTTCCCGCCCGTTCACTATAGCACACGACCTCACTTATCCGAAGAAAACCCTCTGTTGAAGAGACGGCCCGAGTGGACCTTCGTCAACATGCCCGGAATCGGCGCCGAGCTCCCACCGCATCTCCTCGCGAAGCGAAAGCGACAGCAAGAAGCAAAATCACAAGATGCCACGCTAATTGGTCCCAGCGCAAAGGGACCGCTACCACCGCCCGAAGCAGAACCCGAAGTGCAAGAGAAGCGAAGAGGGATGGCAGGTCCAGCGCTACCACCAGCGCCTTTAGATCAAATGCCGGCGAAACCAGCTGCGAGCGCGCAGAAGCAGGCGGGGTCGGAAGAGAGTGATTCAGATGATGATTTCGGACCCGCAGCACCTACCGCGAGCGTATGTCTACAGAAGAGCGCGGAACAGAGGACTACAGGCTAACACGAATGAACAGGCAGACACTGACGCTTTAGGTGGAGCCTTCAAAGCTTCGACGAATGGCAAAGACGAGGATGGCATGGAGGATGCAGATGAAGAACCAAAGCTAAAGCGCGACGAATGGATGACCATGCCGCCGACACAGGATGACCTTGCAGCGCGCTTAGATCCTACCAGAGCGCGCCCACGCGCATTCAACACAGGCAAGGGAGCACGTGGGCCAAAAGAGAGCGCAGATGGGGGATCTTCATGGCATGAGACACCCGAACAAAAGCAGAAGCGATTGCGTGATGAAATGATGGGTGTCGCGGCACGGACATCAGCAGCGACGGCTGCACCTACGGTGGAGCGCAAGAAGAATGAAAACCTCAAGGCAAAATTGGTTCGTTGTCCATCTACCATCCTAAGTAGAAGGAGCGACTTGCTGACATCTTTATTGCTACAGGACCAGGACAAAGGTCCATCACTGCTAGACCTCCACAAGCAGGGCAAGGCGCCGGCTGAAATCGAAGACGATCCAAGCAAACGCGCATTCGACCGCGAGAAAGATATGGGCTCTGGAGCGCGGATTTCTGAGGCTCAAAAACGACAGATGCTGAACAAAGCCGCCGATTTCAGCAGCCGCTTCTCGGGCGGGTCTTATCTATGAAGCAGCGCAGTCGAACTGGGCTACGTTTACCTTATGGACAATGTACTCAAAAGTTCCCGATCAGACCAGAGCCGGCTCCCGCTTGCCGATGTGGTTCGAGTCTGTCTCTTTGACCTTGAACCTTGCGGCGGAACGCGAGCGACGATGTGCGCCACAGCGATGAGGGAAAAGAAACAGTAGCCCTCTCAACCCGAGCTTACTGGTGGGATAATCGCCACCTCGTCGCCAGCGTTGATCACCACCCCCGAGTGGCCGTCACTGACCACATCTTCGACATCCACATAGTCGAGATTGATGGTCAAGGCCGAGCTTGAGAGCACGTTGGCTCGAATTCCCGGGTATTTTTCCTCCAGGAGCTCGTACAGCCTCGCAACTGAAAGAGGTGCAGGTAATCTGTCCTGGTCGCGCCGAGTGTACGAGGTTGCACCGGCGAAGTAGAGGATTGTGAACTCGCCGCCTGCTTTGACGGACGCGGCTGAACTCGCCATTGAGAAATAGCCTAGGGATGGCAGAACGGGTCAACTTGATTTTCTTGTGACCTTTCGTGTGAGAAATTGGCTCCACAAGTGATGAGTGTCAGGGTTTGATAAAATTTTCAACAGCGGCAGTGTGAAACTACCTCAGGTAATACATGCTTTATAAGGCATCATGCAATTACGATAATGAGAAGTATGAAGTCACTTACCTACAGAAGGATATGCAAAACCAGTGATGATGATCAAGAGCAATCCAAGATTCGAAGGATTAAGATTGAGTCGTGTTGGTCACGTGATCCATGCAGATTCAACAGTAACCTGCTTTGTTTCTCGAACTCACCTGTGCGATATCTGCGACCCGCCTCGTTGAGATTCATCGAAGGATCTGGTATCAAGATCATAGAGTGCAAGTGGTAAGCGCCCCCGAAAAGCTATTTAGACGTCATCTTGGTAGCGAACCGGTCGTCCGCATTGCTTCTTTTGGTGGGCAGCGGGTGACAAACAGTCTATTTCCGGCGGGGACTGCCGGGGGGTCCCTGGTACAGACCTGGAGGCCTCGTTCAGGGTCACCAAACCCCTCGTCGCGCTCAGCGACATATTTTATCAGTTCGCGAGGTGTCTTTCTGCATCTGTACGTGCACACTCGTCCTTGTTATAACAACAACTGTATCACGTCTGTGTAGCGCCAAGACCCGCCGCACTGCCCCCAAGTCGCTCAACGGTTGGCTCGATCTCGACTAGCCGGCTGGAGGAAAACGAGTGACCGGCACGCTCCCTGAAGATAACTTCCGCGACGGGACAGGCGATCGAGAGCTACGGCCGACGGCCGGCACCTTAACCGACCACTCCTGCGGAAATCGCCCCTCCCCCCGGCCAGACCGCACGCCTCAAAGGGCTGCCACGGCCCACGGAGCTCGTTTCATAACATGGAGTCGACGTCACCTCCACTGACGCCCGTTCGACAATACGCCTCACCTCGAGAAACATCCCCGGGCACGCTCTATCGCGACCAGATTCGTCGGCGGAACAGCAGCTTCTCTTCCACCCACGACCGCAGTCCAGTCACAGCCAAAGCGCGCCACCGCTTCTCTGGCGCGTCGCAGCTCTCGAACGATCTCAGTTACCACCACGAGGAAGGCCGCGCTGGCGGAGACTTAGGCGGCATGGGGAATCTGGCCGACGAGCTGGACCAGCTCGACGATGACTATGATTACGAGGAGGACGTTACAGAGAACACACCTAATCGTACCGAAGGCGCCGAGGACGAATCATTAGTAGACGGCGCACGGGATTCAGGCATAGATGTCTCATATTCAAAGGGAAGCGTACGGACTGGCTCACCGCACCATATTCGGAATTTCTCAAAACCTATTGTCCAAGAAGAGAAGCCGCCAGACGACGGAGCTAGAAGCAGCAATGGATCGCCGACTGCCCGCCAAATCCACCAGGATGGGGAACTTGACGACCGCTTCTCCCGGGACCTCGAGGAACTATTCAGCAGTGTCGCACACATGGCCTCGTCCACGGCCAGCACGACCGAAGACGCACTGATCCCACGCACGACTGCCCTGCTTCAGGACCTCGGCAACCAAACGGGCCTCGAGGCCGGCGTGCAGCGCTTCACTACGTCCGCCAACAGTTTCACGGCCTACGTGGGCGCACAAACCAAGACCCTTCAAGTTCTCTCCCAGAGCCTCTTTTCTCCCTTCCACGGCTTCGCCGCGCTGCAGTGGAACGTCGATGCCGACGACATCCTCCCTCTACTCGAAACATTCCTGAATGAATTACCACAACCAGATCCAGCCTCGCCCGCGCAGCAGCTTGCGAAGTTGACGCGCGACACAGCTGATGTGATGTCTGCGCTTGCCGCGCTGACGGATACGCTGCAGCTCGGCAAGCAGATGACGACGGCAGCGGCGCGACACCTGCGCACAACGCAAACCATGGTCGCCGAACTGCTACGAGAGCGCATTCGCGCAGACGAGGCTCGTGCTGAGTTGGCGAACAGCGCCTGGCCAGAGAAGGCGCACAAGCGCTTCTGTGGCGATGAGTGCCGGGATATCGTACAGGGATTTGAGCGTAGATGTGAGGAGTTGCGAGTCGGTCTTGCTGGCGAGGCAGAGGTCGCCGCGGCGGTAGTGACGGCTTGAAGGATCGGCTTCGTTTAAATTACGTTTGCGATTATTGATGAGGACATGAAGAACGGCGATAAATCGCCAAGTGCAAGTTGCACTAGGTCAGGCTTGATCGGCATGACCATGAAGTTCTCCTTCCAGGTTTCCTTATTTTTCTGCAAAACGAGACCTAGATATATACCACCATCTTAAAGAATTCGATTTATCTCAAGAATAGATCCGACGGATGTCCTGGTTTTATGATGAACACTGAATGATGACAGCGTCGTTTTGATCTGGCAGCTGGTGCTTGGTCCTTGCAGCCATTTCAGGGATTGATTGTCCATCACAAAGCTGCAGGTGTACCTAGATTATGCTGTTTGGAAGGATCCGTGCATGACCTTGTCATCATGCTACCTTACGCATGTTGTACTCTATACAGTAAAACCACTGGTAGGCAGTACATCTCGAGAGTTCTCTTCGTCAACCCTTGGAAAATGCTGTTGGTGAATCGACTACACTCATCATGCATTTGGTTCATGCATCAGTAGTGGGCTGAAATGTAAGTATGCCGAGCGCGCACGGCCAGACGCGGCTGTTAGCGATAAGCCTCGTCGGCGAAGTTCGGGCTTGAAGCGGCGGCTTGAAGTGGAGCTCCTCACCTGAGCCAGTAGTTTGGGCGGGAAAAAAAAGTTGAGGGTTCACTCATCACATGTGCTGGGGTTGGTTTGGAGCTTCGATACCGCTCCACGCCACATTCTCTTCACTTCACACAACCTGCCCACACATTCCTGGCAGTGACTGCGTTCTGGCACACCTTCCTTGGATAATCAATCGCGAACAGAACGAGGCTGAAGACTATATCCCGCGCAGTTGTCTGACCGGCCCCGCACTCGTTCGCATCCAGTCAATCGACAGCCAGCGTCAAAATGTCGGCGTCTCGAGCTGCCGCCGGCATGCGGCTTCGAGCAAATTGGCTGGCAACACACCGACCGCTTTCGCGACAATGCTTGATTGTCACCCGAACACGTACTGCGGCAACACCATCGCTGCGAGTTGCAGGTGCTCGAGCTCACGTTCGCACATTTTACTCCAGCAATGCCACGGATAAGCTTGCTGAGCCCTCGCTCAACAACGAGTCAATCTACTCACCTTTGGACACCTTTTCACGTCGCCACATTGGCCCCGATGCGCAGACTACAGTTGAGATGCTCAAGGTCCTAGATCCGCCGGTCAAGAACTTGGACGAATTTGTCAAGCAGGTCTTGCCTGCCACGATCTTGTCGAGCAAGGACCTCAAGGTCGAGGGACCGGTAGCGGAGTCGGGTTCGGTGCCTACCAGCGAAGGCGGCTTCTCCGAGAGCCAATTGCTCTCAAGACTGAAGGAGATTGCGAGTGAGAATAAAGTCTACAAGAGCTACATTGGCTGTGGATATGCTGGCACACGTGTACCAGAAGTGATCAAGCGAAACATCTTGGAGAATCCTGCTTGGTACACCAGCTATACGCCATACCAACCTGAAATCAGCCAGGGTCGGTTGGAGTCACTCTTGAACTTCCAAACAATGGTTTCCGATCTGACCGGACTTGCCATGGCCAACGCATCCGTTCTGGATGAGCCAACCGCGGCCGCTGAGGCCATGACATTGTCTATGAATGCGATGCCGGCCGCGCGACTGAAGCGCCCGAACAAAACATACATTGTCTCGCACCTGTGCCACCCACAGACCATTGCCGTGCTCGACAGCCGTGCCGAAGGTTTCGGTATCAAGATCAAGGTTGCGGACATCATGAAGGATGGCAGCGCGGTTGTCGATGAGGTTGGCGAAGATCTTATTGGTGTCCTTGCCCAGTACCCGAACACTCTTGGAGGAATTGATGACTACCGCGCGCTTGCCGACAAGGTCCACGCGCTCAAGGGCACATTCGCTGTCGGAACCGACCTTCTCGCGCTGACCCTGTTGACGCCGCCGGGCGAGTTTGGCGCAGACGTTGCGTTTGGCAATGCGCAGCGCTTCGGTGTTCCCCTTGGATTTGGAGGGCCCCATGCAGCGTTCTTCGCCGTCAGCGAGAAGCACAAGCGAAAGATCCCTGGACGACTCATTGGTCTGTCGAAGGATCGTCTTGGAAACACCGCAGCTCGTCTGGCGCTCCAGACCCGTGAACAGCACATTCGCCGTGAGAAGGCTACAAGTAACATTTGCACTGCTCAAGCACTGCTCGCCAACATGAGTGCCATGTACGCTATCTACCACGGCCCGAACGGTCTGAAGCGGATTGCGGAGAAAGTTGCGAAGATGGCACAAGTCTTGGCCCGAGGTCTCGAGGAGGCTGGTTTCGAGGTGCGCCAGCCTGTCGCCTTTGACACCGTCGTGGTGAAGAAGCCGGGAGCTGCGCAATTTGCGTCGAAGACCGTGCAGAACCTGCTCACCAACTTCCGTGTTGTGGATGACGACCACATCGGTATCACCGTCGACGAGACCGTTGGCAAGAAGCAGATTGAGGAGATCTTCCGTGCCTTCACGACCGACGTCATCGATCTCAATGCGCTCGCTGAAAGTGTTGAGGCTACCGACAGCGTTCCGGAGGTTCTGCAGCGCAAGTCGGCATTCTTGACCCACCCGGTCTTCAACTCCTACCACTCGGAGACGGAACTGCTCCGGTACATCTATCATCTCCAGTCGAAGGATCTTTCGCTTGTGCACTCTATGATCCCGCTTGGTTCATGCACGATGAAGTTGAACGCCACCACTGAAATGGTTCCCGTCTCCTGGCCAGAATTCTCCAACATCCACCCATTCGCACCAAGCGACCAGACCCTGGGCTATGCGCAGCTGATCCAAGAGCTTGAGGACGATCTTGCAGAAATCACTGGATTCCACGCCGTGTCTCTGCAGCCGAACTCGGGTGCGCAGGGTGAGTTTGCTGGTCTGCGCGTAATTCGCAAATACCAAGAAGAGCAGCCTGGCAAGAAGCGAGACATCTGCTTGATTCCCGTCTCCGCCCACGGTACCAACCCAGCGTCCGCAGCGATGGCTGGTATGCGTGTGGTCACAATCAAGTGCGAGCCGGGCACCGGAAATCTCGACATGCAGGATTTACAAGCCAAGTGCGAGAAGTACAGCGAAGAGCTCGGCGCGATCATGATCACTTATCCGTCCACGTTTGGTGTCTTCGAACCCAAGGTCAAGGAGGCTTGCGACCTCGTGCACAAGCATGGCGGCCAGGTCTACATGGACGGTGCCAACATGAACGCACAGATTGGTTTGTGCTCGCCCGGTGAGATCGGTGCTGACGTCTGCCATCTCAATCTTCACAAGACATTCTGCATTCCACACGGTGGTGGTGGACCAGGTGTCGGACCGATCGGTGTTGCCAAGCACCTCGCGCCTTTCCTTCCTGGGCATCCCCTTGTGAAGAACGTTGGCGGCAAGAAAGCCATTGCCCCGATCTCGGGTGCGCCGTGGGGCTCCGCCAGTATCCTTCCCATTAGCTGGGCCTACATCAAGATGATGGGAGCTCGCGGTCTGACTCACGCCACCAAGATCACGTTGCTGAATGCCAACTACATTCTCTCGCGCCTGAAGCCCCACTACCCGATTCTGTACACGAACGAGAACGGCCGATGTGCGCACGAGTTCATCCTCGACACGCGCAAATTCCAGGAGACCGCCGGCATTCAAGCGATCGATATCGCTAAGCGACTGCAGGACTACGGCTTTCACGCCCCGACCATGTCCTGGCCGGTGGCCAACACGCTCATGATTGAGCCGACGGAATCTGAGAGCAAGAACGAGCTGGACCGCTTCTGCGACGCGCTGATCTCCATTCGCGAGGAGATTGCCGAGATTGAGGCCGGTAAGCAGCCGAAGAAGGGCAATGTCCTGACCAACGCACCGCACAGCATGAAGGATCTCGTGCTCAGTGAGTGGGATCGCCCATACACTCGAGAGAAGGCGGCATACCCGCTCCCGTGGCTGAAGGAGAAGAAGTTCTGGCCGAGCGTCACTCGTCTCGACGACACATACGGTGATATGAATTTGTTCTGCAGGTGAGTCTCACAGAGATTTCAATCAGTGTACTTTCCGCTAACTTTGTCTTCCAGTTGTGCCCCTGTCGAGACCGTCGAAGGTCTGACGGGTGTCGCTGCTCCGGCCCCGACCTGAGCGCGCAGACAAGCTCAGACGTCGAGCCAACGTCAACATTGCTGCCCTCGCGGCGGCTACGGGTGAAGGGACTTGTCGCGTAACCTTTCATTCCTCTAGAAATCTTTTCAACAAACAGAGCGTTCAAGCGTGGCGTTTCGGAGAGTACCAGGGTTGTTTTTCATCCAATCACCCATTCATCGATGCATAGGTGGGCGGAAATTCTTCTTTTCAACAGCAAAGAGAGATCTCTTTAACAGAGCAATAAGACACAAGGCCGACGTTCTAGAGACGAACTGCCGTGGGCGGGTTTTTGGTATTGGGCTTGCATGCCACACTCGCCATGTATGACTAGAAAAATATCTTGTGCATATATATTCAACCATAGATCCAACTCACTTGTGTGGGAAAGAGTTAGAGACCATTGATAGTCCAGATGGGAGACAAGCAGTCACATCATTCAAGTAGAATCGATTGCACCGCCTCACGACAGCACGTTGTTGCATAACACAAGTCACCATGGCCGTTTTGTTGCTGATCGCGTCTATGACATGGATTCAACACGTCATCAATTGAACCGCGATGCAAACGTATGCATGCTCATTATCAAGGAATAGTTGTAGTCTATCAAAAGAAAAATTGTGCTTTGATAAGCGAATAGTTTCATTATCATGCTTCATACCGATTTACGCCTCATTCCCATCGAACAGCCCTTCTATCCGGAAAGGTTCCGCTAGTTTGGATACGATCTGAACATCGCCCTTGTTCACCGTCGCCGGTGCAGCAGTCTTGTTCTTGAGCGCTGAAATCTTCAATCGCTCGTCATTGATATCACCAAGCACAGTCAAGGCTGCCGCATGGAGGTTCGGAATTCCACCACGACCTAACCGGCCTCGCTTCCTGGCGACATCCACCAGAAATCTTGAGGTCAAGTCGCTCCCAGCTGTGACAAGCGGCGGAATCTGGTAGTAGTCCAGGAGCTGCTGGATACCCTGGTCAGTCTGCTCAAGCCGGGTCAGAAGTATTGAGACAGCCTTGACTGGATCAGCCAGTGCTTGTTTCGGCAAAGTTCTCCGCGTAGGCTGAGCAGCGTTCTTTTTGTCCTTGATGCCACCCCACTCTTCTTCCTCTTCATCGTCCATTTCGTCTTCGTCCTCCTCATCGTCATCCTCGTTCGCAGCATACGTCTGAGCCCGCACCTGCGCCGAAGCGAGCAAGGCCGCCATGGGGTTACTGCTCTCCTCGGTCATGTCTTCGTCCTCGTCCTCGTCGTCAAGAAGACCGTCCTGCGCGTCGTGGAAAACTTCGTCGCCGTCTTCATCCTCTCCCTGGCCCGCTGATCCTCCAACGGCGGCCTTCTTAGACTGCTGCTCGACAGCTGTGCCATTCCGCTGCGCCTTGGCCAATTCGCGCCTCCTCTGAGTCTCTTCTTCCTTGCGACGGCGACTCTCTTCAACCTCGGCCAGGATCTTATCTTTGTAAGGGAACAAGTTCGGAATGCCCGGATCTTTCTTCAGTCGAGACCGCCATTGCGGGTTCTTCTTCGCTTCCTTGCGCTCTTTACGCTGCTTCGACGCCGAGGCATTCTGGATTTTGTGTCGCAGCCGCACGGGCACACGCTTTGATTTGGGCTTGCCGACCTTCATGGCGGACTATCTGTGTGGAGATGTGTTATTCGTCGACAATGCATGCGCCGGCAGAAGAAATCTGAGCTCTGGAACTTTTTGTTGCCAAGATTTCGGCAGGACAAACTCTTTAAGTCGATTATCTAATCTTACGCTGGACCCCGACCTGAAACCTACTATCTTGTATCACGTGCTGAGCACGTCGCGAGCACTGCTGCGAACTATCCACGGCACGATCCGATCCTATCTTAGATCTGAGATGCAATGACTCAGCGAAAGTTATCAGATGCCAAGGGCATCCGCCATCGACGTGCCCTGGTGCCTGAGGTGCTCAGCAAAGGCGCTGATGTGCCGGGGGCTGTCGTGGCTGTCCCCACCTACATCGGTGGCTGTTCGGAGTTGCGGTGGGGATCCAGAAGCTCTCTTGGCGGGCGCGCGAAGGTAACGCGCGAGCAGCGACGATTATGTGCCCGAAGAGGTCAAGTGCAGGCGCGACAGGCACAGTCCGGCGGAATTGCTCTGCCACCGCGTTCCTGCGCCGCTTCTAATTTCAGCGCATTGTGTCCCTGACGAGCGCGGGGCAGGCTCAACATTGATGGCGGTCCGTAGTGGGGAGAGGCCTCGCGCTTTCGCGCTCAACTTGAAGGCCGAAGCCATGGCGGCCGTTGGCGTTCTGATGCTTACCAGCCCGCCGAATACGTACTGTTGCTGCGTAGCAGTCCGCAACGCACAATAAGCGTTAGACGCGGTTGTGTGGCGGGGCGACCGCTGGCGTAGAATCGGCATTGGAAGCATCAATGACCCGAAAATAACGCCCAGCTGCTGCTATTGCTGTTCACCTGCTGCCGGTTCCATGGTGTGGGCAACTCCGGTACGACAGGAATCACGGAGAGGCTGTTCCTAGGCTCAGCAGCGAAGATAGAGGCGCTCATACGGTTAAGGGTGGAGCCGAATCATGGTTTCGTCGGGTCAATCCCTATGCAGGAGGCAGATTGTGCGCGGCGGGGAAGCGGATGGGAATGCGGTCCTGCTTGGACCAAAAGCGGTGGGCATCGCCAGTTCTCGTTGTCAGACTCGCCGCCGCTCGGGCTTAAGTGGACCCTCCCCCTCACCGATAGCCAGAAATCGAAGCGAACGCACTATCACTATATAGTCCTCTCTCTCCTCGCCGCTCCCTCCTCGATCTTCTCTGAGAGTCATGTCCAAAGAACAACATCGCCTGTCTGCTGATCCTCTCGGTGCCATTGCCAAATACAACAGCCTCAAAGCCCATTTCCTCAACCCTTCGCTCCCGATCAGCATGTCTACCCCTCAGGCCGTCGAGACCTCCCGCCTGGATGGCAAGGTCGCCCTCGTCACCGGCTCCGGCCGTGGTATCGGCGCTGCCATGGCCACTGAGCTCGCCCGCCGTGGTGCCAAGGTCGTCGTCAACTACGCCAACTCGGCCGACGCCGCCCAGAAGATCGTCGACCAGATCAAGAAGAACGGCGGCGATGCGATCGCCATCAAGGCTGACGTCGGCGACGTCGCCCAGACCACCAAGCTCATGGACCAGGCCGTCGAGCACTTCGGCCAGCTCGACATCGTCTGCTCCAACTCCGGCGTCGTCAGCTTCGGCCACCTGAAGGACGTGACCGAGGAGGAGTTCGACCGCGTGTTCCGCATCAACACGCGCGGCCAGTTCTTCGTCGCGCGCGAGGCCTACAAGCACCTGTCCGTCGGCGGCCGCATCATCCTGATGGGCTCCATCACCGGCCAGGCCAAGGGCGTGCCCAAGCACACCGTCTACTCCGGCTCCAAGGGCGCCATCGAGACCTTCGTGCGCTGCATGGCCATCGACTGCGGCGACAAGAAGATCACCGTCAACTGCATCGCCCCCGGCGGCATCAAGACCGACATGTACCACGCCGTCTGCCGCGAGTACATCCCCAACGGCGAGAACCTGAGCGACGACCAGGTCGACGAGGTAAGCTCACCCACATGCTCTTACCGCTCTTTCAGAAGATTTTCCAGTGCTAACATTTCTCGTAACAGTACGCCGCTACCTGGTCCCCCATGGCCCGTGTCGGCCAGCCCATCGACATTGCCCGCGTCGTCTGCTTCCTCGCCTCCCAGGACGGTGAGTGGGTCAACGGCAAGGTCATCGGCATTGATGGCGCCGCCTGCATGTAAAGATACCACAAAAGGTGTTTGATGACGGTTCGAAAACAAGACATGGAAGAAGAGAAGTCGATCTCAGCTTCCGGGGATATCGATGGAACGTGAAATATGACACGATTTTTGTTGTTAGAAATGAAGCAAGCATGAGAGGACATTTTTGCATTGGCGGGACATTACTTGGATGAAAAGGAATTTACCGATGAGCGTTGGTTACGACCTCGGAGCGAGGACGAACTTGGGAGACGTGGTTCACAGCGACATGATGTCGACCGTTAATGATACACCAATCCTGATTTGTTCAGCCAATGCTCTGTCCAGCAAAATGTGAGTGTAGGCACGAATATCAAAAGACAAATTTTCCACACACACACCTCACTCTCCCTTCAAATTGCTGAATAACCGCCGGAGAAATACACCGTGCTGTGTTTCACTCGGAATGTTTCATGCGTGGCCGTCGTTACTGTAGGGCGTCTCGTGTCCTTGCTGGCCCGCTTCACCTTACAACACCCTTCGCATGGCGGCATCATGTTCAACTCGTGTGTACACTTTTGTTTGTTGTTTCTTTATCACACAACCGGCCATATCATAAGACGCAATGTTTCCCCAGTCATTTCCATCATTATTATCATCCATGCATCATAATATAGGCTTTTGGCCATCCATATCCTCAATTCCGACACCCCATTTTTCCAACCAACATCTCACCCAAAGTTCATGATTCGCCTCATCACCCAATTCAGGTTTGTAGACCTCACTCATCAAAACCAATCACCTCCTCCCATGCCCATTCCCATGCGCAGGTTCGGTCCATTCGTCCCCATCTCCCAGTTCGGACTATTCCAGTTCATACCATTCCCCGCGCCGGCCAGACCTCCACCCTCACCTCCCGCCCCATCACCGATTCCCGAGTCCAGGTCCATACCATACTGGCGCACGAGTTGATCCCAATTCGCCCAATTGACGCCGCCGGAGTTATCCATGATTGAAAAGTCGTTGTCAAGGGAGTCCATGGAGTTAACGCGCATGGCATCCATGGCCGAGCGGGCGCCGTTGTCGCCGGCGGAGAGTCCCGTGGGGTCCGCGGACGCGGCGGACGAGAGCGACTTCGACGGGTCGCCGGACTCGTCCATGGCGAACTCGAGGTTCTGCGCGCCGGCGAGGAAGTTCTGGGTGAAGGCCTGCATGCCGCCCGGTTGGGCCAAGCGAGCTTGAGGCGCCGCGAGCGGGTTGGCGTTGGCTGATTCGTATGGTAGGGCCATGTTGTTCGGGAGTCCCTGCGCTTGTGCCTGTGCCTGGAGCTGGAGGAGGTGATTCTGATCGAGTGGCTGTTGGGCGGCTTGCTGGTGTTGTTGCAGAAGATCGTTGGACCCGAGACCTGTGGTGTCCATGGGATCGTCGGCCTCCGTTTCAGTGAGTTTGGGGGACCGTAAAAGCTCGTGCTTGTCCAGCGGAGCCTGACCAAAGAGCGGTCCATCAGTGAATCGTTGCAATTGCGCTTGGCTAAGCGGCGCCCTCGTCATGCGAGGTCGCGCTGGGTGGCCGAACATGGGATTTGCGTTCGGACTGTAGGTACGCACCAGCGGGTTCGCTCTGTTCTGTCCTGCCATCCGCTGCTCCTCCTGCAAGCCACGTTGGCGAGCTTCCTTGGCTTTGCGGTAGAGCTTCCGTAGTGGCCGCCAGAGGTGACCAGAGTTGGTGTCCTCGGTGACGACAATACCCCAGCGGCCATCGCGAGTCTTTTCCACAGCCGCCCAAGCCCTCTCCACCATGTCGCCACTAGTGCGGTAACAGAGCTCGGAAAGCATGAAAGCAAGAGCATGCCATTGCACATACGTCCGGAAGAGCCAGCCCCATTTCATCGTTCTCGCCTCAGTCTCAAGTAACAGGCTGTACTCCATGTTCTCAAGACTGGTAATAAACAGCTTATCCTTGGTCTCATTAGAGAGCTTCGCGCCACCATCTTGTCTTTGGAATGGGTGATACACCATCAACCACATCTTGCTCATCATGAGCCGGGCGACAGTGGCGGTGACCCAGTACAGTGGCACAGTCATATCACAGTGCTTGAGATATTTCTCCTCAATGTTCTTGTGGCACTCTGCAATCCACTTCTCCTTCTCCTCCAGCGTGACGGCGGAGAAGTACTCTCCGCAAGTCTTCGGGCTTCCAGGCGGCACATAATTGATGCGCCGGAAGTAATTCGCAACCTCGAATCGGAGCAGACAGAAGGACATGTCCGTGCACCCTTGTCGGTCGGGCGGGAAGTCTTTCGTGTCTGGATTGATATCAGCGTCGTTGATGTTTAACGGCATCTTTGTGTCGAACGATTGCTCTAGAATGGTGGGGTCACAGCCATGGTCCTCGCTCGCGCGAGTGTCGAGGATACAGACTTGCCACCACAGTCGCCTCCGCATCTCGACTTGAAATGGCTTCAAGCCAAAATGGGTGCCATCGCGGTGGATTCCGATTGTTTGGGCGATACGGACCACTAAGCCGGTTAGTGTCCAAATCACACGGGCGTCGTTGTTACGGCGTAAACAGATGAGGAAAAGAACAAAGGCTTGGAGCACGACGATCTCCTCAGTGGTGAGGAAATTTGCGCGCGCGAGTGCTTGCTCAATTGCGAAGCGGTAGCGGGCCAACAGGACAGGCTTCTCCTCTCCGAGCTGGCTAACGCAGTCCTGAGTATTGAGACTTGTTACCGCACAGTAGTAAATCGTAAAAAGGAGGCATTCGAAGCCCCGCGGGAGATTGTTTAGTATTGCAGCGGACTGCAGAACGGTGGGCTCGAGGGTGGGAATGTGTAGCACTTTGGCGAGGGGGTCGACTCGGTCCTTGAAGATGTTCCAATATACCGCAATCTGACCAGGAAGCGGATGCAGACTGAGAAGGTCCACATTCTGGGAACTAAAGCCAAAGATGAATCCATGATGTGCGCTCGGCACCTGCATGCTTGAACCTGGTGACGACGTCGGATTGTCTTCCTCGTCGCTGGACTGATTCAGTATACCTTTCAGGTCTTCAACCTCGTTGCTCAGATTCGCCCAGAAGGAGTTGTTAACGTATCGGGACTTTCCATCGTTGATCACAAGACGTCCAAATTTGTTCTCAATCCGTCCCGGTTGCGACTCCTCGACCATGCGTAACTTCGTCCCTCTGAAGTCAGCTTCGGAATTCTGTCGAGTCGAGCCAGGATGCCCGCTGCTTGCATTGCTGCTCTCGTTTCCGACGTCGGCGCTGCCTGACCGAGCCCGCGAATTTTGTCCAGACTCATCCGTCTTGCTCGCATCCACTCCCAAATCTTTCAAGCCCTCGGGCATATCCACACCGAGACCCTTCACGACACCCTCCAAGCGTCGTAGTCGCTCCAGCAGTTCTTTGTCCCGACCCTCACCGATCTTCCGCGATTTGCGGGGTGCACGGCCCGGCGATGGGAAGATACATGGAATGTGCGCCTTATTGCAGTTGCTGCACGGGTGCAATTTATCGCATTTAACCTTGCGCTTCCGGCAGGTCACACACGAGCGTGGGTTGAGGGTACGGCCTTCGGCATCGACCAGCGGTTTCGTTATCGGCGCAGGCTGTCCATCGTTCATGCCGGCCGTTCCGGGTTTCATGAAAGACGGCGTCTCGGTCGAGGGCGGAAGGCGCGGCAGGAAGTCTGAAGGCGCTCCGAAGGTCGCTGGATTGTTGTAGAGGTTGTCGGGGCTAGTACCATCGCCTTGGTCATTTGACGACGGCGTGTCGTCTGCTTTGGGGAGTGTGAAAGACATTGCCGATCTTGACTTTGTGTGGTCGCGATTTCCCGCCGATCAGTTCGAGGCGGGAGATAGCATCCGATATTGTAGTGGAAGATGCGCCGACCGTGGTCAGCGGCGCGGGAAGAACAGCGCACGACGAGAGTATGTCGTGAGTTTGACCCTCTTGCTGACAACTGGGAAACGAGAGTACATGTATCGGCGAGCAGGACAGGCAAGTCGACCACAAGTGACCGAATCTGATGCCGTGACCCGGCGGTCCTAGCGCGGCTGAGCGATGCCCGCCCTCGCAGCTGAAGGGTCGGGCGTCCCACTTTGCAATTAGACTTCGGTCCGCGGGATTGCCTCGTGGCAGATGAGAGCTTACTTAAGCTTGGCGGCGTTCGGTTCATCACAATTGCTGCAGGTGGCCAACAATTAGTGGTGGTCCCTGGCTGCTATTTACAAATGCAGGGATCGCGGAAACATGTTCAATATCCACTAGGTGACTAGCATGCATGCTGCGTATTGGAGCTTTGCAAGACCAGTGTCATTAAAGTCATGCAGACCCGGGCAGCTTCCCGGACCATTGTGACGACGGACTTCGAGAAACCTGATCAAATACCTGATGGCAGGAAGTGCTTTCCCCCGTTGAGGAAGAGCTACTTGTCGAGTACAGACTGCATTTGGCCATTATCAAAATAGCACCAAATTGGACGGTCTGCTTCGACAAGTATCTCATAGTACATGATTTCCCACTGTCTGAGTCTTTCGCGCCTCAGATCCTCTTACGTCAGGCGGCCAGCGCAAACAAAACCCTAAGCACAAAACCCTAAGCACATAGCCCTAAGCACATCATGGAGCCGGTGGCCACATGCATTCCAAACCCCGCGGCTAGCCGTACGTCGGCAATAGCTGCAGACGCCAATGCTAGATTTCGGGTTGGTCCGACAGTCCGACTCATATCGCAAAGACCTAGATACGACACCTTTCTAGAGTACCTTTTGGAGCAGTGTGATACCTGTGCTGTGGCGCCTTGCCATTCATTCTTCCCCACGTTCCTTCCTTATCAGCCATGGCCTCCCTCCGAGTTTCCGCACGCGCTTCGGGCGCACAGCTATGTCGCGCGTGTCGGCGTCCGGTCCTGCTCGCCACCGCTTCACCGGCAAACTCATGGCGTGCGATCTCCACCGATGGACAGCAGAAGGTGCGTCGGTCTCTACGAGAACACCATGATATGCGACCAAGAAGAGCGAACACTGACACAGAGAAATAGCTGCTCGGTTCAGGCCTTGAAGATGCTGACCCGACGGTATTCGACATCATCCGCAAGGTACGAAAGCCTTGGGATCAAAGGCTAACCCATTGTGCTGGAAAACCAACATAATCTGATACTCGCACATAGGAGAAACGGCGGCAAAAGCACTTCATCAACTTGATTCCTTCCGAAAATTTCACTAGCCAGGCGGTGCTGGATGCGCTCGGGAGTGTGATGCAAAGTACGTGGAACAGAAGCAGGACGACGCTGGGGCGTCGAGTAGCGGAGCAAGGCTGACAAGAGTGGTTCAATATAGACAAGTACTCTGAGGGATATCCGGGCGCGCGGTATTACGGCGGTAACGAGCACATCGACGAGGCCGAGCGACTATGTCAGCAGCGGGCGCTCCAGACCTTCGGTCTGAAAGACACAGAATGGGGAGTTAATGTTCAGCGTAAGTCTGACGGGTGTGCTATTGTATGTCTGGATGGGTTGACTAAAGTCTTTACTTCCAGCTCTGTCTGGTTCGCCTGCGAATCTGTATGCGTACTCCGCGCTGCTCAACACTCATGACCGCCTCATGGGCCTCGACCTCCCGCACGGTGGACACCTGTCGCATGGCTATCAAATCCCCGGAAAGAAGATTTCCGCCATCTCAAAGTACTTTGAGACGTTTCCCTACCGGCTCGACGAGAAGACTGGCCTGATTGACTACGACCGCCTGGAAGAGCAGGCTCTTCTGTACCGACCTAAGATCATTGTTGCTGGTACTAGCGCCTACTCCCGCCTGATCGACTACGCACGCTTCCGGAAGATTGCCGACAAGGTCGGCGCCTATCTCCTCAGTGACATGGCACACATCTCTGGCCTCGTCGCTGGCGGCGTGATCCCTTCGCCATTCGAGTACTCCGATGTCGTCACAACTACTACGCATAAGAGCTTGCGCGGACCCCGCGGTGCCATGATCTTTTTCCGCAAGGGGGTTCGCCGCGTCGACAAGAAGGGCGTGGAGGAGAAGTATGATCTCGAGAACCCGATCAATGCCTCCGTCTTTCCCGGTCACCAGGGTGGCCCGCACAATCACACGATCACTGCGCTAGCTGTGGCGCTGCACCAGGCCCAGCAGCCAGAGTTCAAGGAGTACCAGAAGACTGTCCTTGAGAACGCCAAGGCGCTGGCTTCCCGTCTCGGCTCGGGTGACACTCACGGTCTCGGCTACAACATCGTCTCTGGCGGCACAGACAACCACTTGGTCCTCGTCGATCTCAAGGATAAGTCCATCGACGGTGCCCGCGTGGAGCGCATCCTCGAGCTGGTCGGCGTCGCCGCCAACAAGAACACCGTCCCCGGCGACAAGTCCGCCATGAAGCCCGGCGGCATTCGCCTGGGCACCCCGGCCATGACGACCCGCGGGTTCAGCCCGGATGACTTCCGTCGCGTCGCAGATATCATTCACCAGGCGGTCCAGATTACCAAGACGCTGGATGGCAAAGCGCTGCAGGCGGCGGAGGCCGCTGGCAGGAAGAACCCTGGCAGCGTTGCGGCATTCCGCGAGTTTGTCAAGGAGGGTGAGGAGGTCGTGGAGATCATGGAGCTCCGGAGAGAGGTTGAGAACTGGGTCGGCACATTTGCATTGCCCTGGGATAAGGCCTCGTGATTGTAGGTGCCGACCAGCGGGGCAAGAAGGAGTGTGGTGTGAGCGATGATATTAAGGAGGTGTTTCTCCGAGACCTGATAGATCTGCAATCTCCCTGACGGGCCTACTGCATCAGAAAAGCGACGATGCATTGTGTTCCACACCAGTGCATCCTTTCGTGGGCTCGAAGTATGCACAGCATTATACGCGTAGATCACATATATATCCAGTACGTTACCACGCGCGGCTCTGCTATTCTTCGTGCTCTCGCCATTTTGAGCGCTGAAGACTTTCCGTAGCGGTGGTGAAGGTGCGAGGCTAAAATGAACAACGGCGCAACTGCCATTATTTGCATTTTAGCGATGTGCTTATCGTTTGTGGCGACCATATTGGCCAAGCTTTTTGGTCTTATGATAGTGAGAAAATGATAAGAACGACAACATTCTGCGCGATGTATCTACTCCGCATTTCAGGTAGGAAGACTACATACGCGTACGCTTTTATTTCCGTCCATGTTTACAATGGGTTTCGACTTGCACGAGAAAAATGACACGAAGTATGACTCGAAAAAGCTTCATGTAACCAAGTTTCTATTGCCTGTCAGAACATGGTCTAAATTTGTAAATCTACCTGTGAGGTAGTGATTGCGATTCTTTGTGCCCTTCACGAGTCGCCCGTGCCGCATGTGCAGACTCCGCACGTCAGACTCAACAGCATGATAACAATCACGCAATGCCGCTCTCCGCCATGTAATCCTCGGGGCACATGCGTACTCAAATTTTGTAACAATAATCAATCATCATGGGCTGCTCTCCAGGAGACGACAATAAATTTGGACCACAGTATTGCAATGTATTCGACTTCACGCTGCTATTCGAGCAAGGCTGTTTGCAGCTCATCCCCTGTGCATTGTTCTTGTTGGCTCTTCCCCCAAGGATTCTCAAGCTTCACTTCCGCAATATCAGAATATCAAGAAACCACACCCTGGCTGCTAAAATTATTACCATCGCCACTCTAGTCGTATTGCAATTGGTCCTGCTCATCTACTGGAGCTGTTTACCAGCTTACCGCACTCGGGCTTCACTTCCTGGAAATGTGCTCTCTCTGCTCGCCTCCGTCGGACTCATCTACCTTTCGATCCTGGAACACTCACGGTCCATACGACCGAGTTCATTGATCAACGTATACATCTTGTTCTCACTATTACTTGACATCCCGCAGGCCCGGACTCTCTGGCTGAGATCATTTCCACGTCCCTTATCAGCTTTGTTCACCTCCAGTGTCGCAGTAAAGGCTTTGGTACTTCTTTTGGAGGCTCACAGCAAGAGGAAATTTTTGTCTGTTCCGTACCGGATTTACCATCCAGAGTCGCTCGTTAGCATCTACGAAAGGACAGTTCTATGGTGGCTGAACCCCCTTTTCATCGACGGCTATAAAGGCGACATTCACTTCGACCGTCTGTTCATAATTGACAATGAATTAGCTTCAGGGAGGGTTGAAAAGGCATTTTGGAAGTCTTGGGCGCAAGGTAAGCTTCGACTCTAATGCTTCTCATGATCACCGTCTTACGCCGCTTAGATCCCGTCTCTACAAAGCATCGCCTGATTTGGTCAATCTCGAGAAGTTTGCGATGGAATTTAATCTTTGCCATTGCAGCCCGCCTCTTCCTGTCCGCTTTGACATTGACTCAGCCGCTTTTGGTCTGGCGCATCACCACATGGTTGAGTGACAATCAAAGCGATAAAGCCGTCGGCCACAGCCTGATTGGAGCCACTGCAGCATTATATCTCGCCATGGCCTTGACCAATGCAATCTACAAGAGGGCTGTGGACCGTTTGGAGACTAAAGCGAGAGGCATTTTGATATCATCGATCCATTCGAAAATTCTGTCTCAATCCCGGAACGAGTCGGGCGATGGTTTGGTGTCAAGTTTCCTTATGACCGACGTTTCTCGTATCACGGCAGCTATTTCCCTGGTGATTGACCTCTTCGTGGCGCCGCTCCAGATCGGCACAGCAATATTCCTTTTGCAACAACAAGTAGGCGTGTCCTGCGCCTCTCCGATTGTACTGTCAGTCAGTATAAGCCTTTTGAGCTTTCTGAACACAAGCAAAGCAATGCCTTTTCAGAAAGAATGGTTGGCAATTCTGCAGGAACGAATCGCATATACAACACAAACTTTGGGCTCTCCAAAACCCTTTAAAATGCTCGGTCTTACAGAGTACCTGATCGATCGAATCCAAAGTTTGCGCGTCCTGGAACTCACAAAGTATGCTGCTTACCGCAAATTTGTGACAGTACGGAATGTATTAGCATTCATGCCGGACCAATTTGCGCCCCCGATTACACTTGCCATCTTCGCGTCGACCAATGCTGGCGGCATTTTGACACCAAGCATCGCTTTCACAGCACTTTCACTGGTCCAGCTTTTGGTGCGACCCGTGCACCTCACCATCCAGGCCATACCAGAGTGTATGAATGCTCTTGTCAGCCTGTACCGAGTCGATGAGTATCTTGCCCGCAGTTCCCAATTGGGTTATACCTCATGTGGATTAATTGATCAACGCGAAGTTGAGTATGAAGACCAGGCAACTAGCACAATCGGACTAGTGGCTATTCCCGTTGCGAAAGCAGCAACCATCCCAATTGTTCAATTTGCGGATGTCTGTTTGTGCCTTGGGAAAGATGAGAGGCCCATATTCCAACATCTGAATCTCTCAATTTCGAGGAAACGCTTCACGATGTTTGTGGGTCCCGTGGGAAGTGGGAAGTCCACCCTTCTGCGTGCCGTGATAGAAGATTTGCCTTGCTCCAGTGGACAGCGTATCGTCCCTGGAGGAGAGACCCGGTTTGCTTATTGCGCCCAAGAAGCTTGGCTGACGAATGAATCTGTTGAGGCGATAATCCGAGGACATACCGAGCATGATGAGGCCTGGTACAATTCCGTTGTCGAAGTATGCGATCTCAAAGGCGACATCGACTCATTCGCGTTTGGCGCTCAAACTGTGATCGGCAGCAAAGGTATTTCTCTCAGTGGTGGCCAACGACAGCGTATAGCGCTGGCCCGGGCACTATATTCTCGCAAAGACATCATGGTGCTAGATGACGTTCTTGCGGGCGTAGACATTACCTCTTCACAGCGTATCATCGCCAGACTCAAGGACATCTGCCAGAGGCATGGAATCACCCTCATTATGGCTACTCATGCTGTGCAACTTCTTCCCTATGCCGATCACATCGTGGTATTGGGAGGTGATGGAACAATTCAAGACGAAGGCGCTTTGAAAGACATTAGTAGCCGTAATGCATACGCGAGAGATCTTAGCAATCACGCTGGTGGCATCACACCGGACGAAAGAGGTTGCGTCGAAGAGTGCGCTGAGGAGTTGAAGCAATCTGCCCTAGTCTCGTCCAGGTCGACCAGCCAACATGAATTGCTGTTACAACCCGGGATAGGAGACCTTGCTGTCTACAAGCACTATGTTAGATCGATCGGCTGGAGACTGAGCTCCTTCGTAATTCTGAGCGCGATCTTTTCCTCCTTTGGCGAGAAGTTTCCAGAGGTGGTAGTCCGATGGTGGTCAGAAGATGCGATCTCAACGAAACCTCATCATAGTCAAACTTTTTGGATTGGAGTCTACTTCGGCCTCGCGGCCTTTGCGAGTGCTTCCATCTTTTCGCATCTATGGATCTTCCTCGTCTGGGCAGTTCCAGCATCTTCTGCTCGGCTTCATCTCCAACTCCTTCACAGTACCCTAAGCGCTCCGTATTCATTCTTCGTGAATACTGATATGGGTGTCATCTTGAATCACTTCACTACCGACATGTCTTTGATCGAGCAACAACTAGCAGGCAACGTCATTCGTACGCTGACTGGTATTGGAGTGTGTCTCGGCGCCGCAATACTGATCGCAACCGGTGCGGATTTTGCCGGTCTCACAATGCCTTTCTTGATCCTCATTCTTTACGTTCTGGGAAGATTTTATTTGCGCACCTCTCGCCAGATACGCCTTATGGATCTTGAGGCTCAAGCTCCTCTTTTGACACACTGCCAGGACACTCAGTTGGGGATGAGGACAATTCGTGCCTTTGGGTGGCAGCGTCACTCGCATGAGAAATGTCTTCAGTTGCTTGATCGCTCTCAGCAGCCATACTATCTTTCCCTGTGCATCCAGCGCTGGCTTAACCTGGTACTTGACCTAGTCACAGCAGCCATAGCGACAATAGTCATTGCTTTAGCCATCACCATGAGGGATAAGGCAAGTGCAAGTTCTATCGGGTTGTCGTTGCTGAACATTCTTGGTTTCAATACGCAACTGTCAGAGCTGATCGTCGCATGGACGACCCTGGAGACAGCTCTTGGAGCCATCGCTCGCTGTCAACAATTCTGTGTTCGCACCCCATCGGAACATGTTGATGGTCCGCACGCAGCACCAGCTTTGACATGGCCACAGAAAGGATGCATCGAGTTTTCTGACGCTTCTGCGACCTACGAGAAGGACCAAAATGCTGCGCTCAAACACATTGCAATAAAGATACCAGCTGGTGCAAAAGTTGGTGTCTGTGGCCGCAGTGGAAGCGGCAAATCATCCCTTCTTCTCACGCTATTTCGAATGCTGGACTTATCTTCTGGTTCCATTGTTGTAGACGGTATCAATATCGCTCAATTATCTCCCGATGTCGTCCGCGGACGATTCACAGCAATACCGCAGGAGATTCTCCGCCTTCCAGACACTGTGCGAGCCAACCTTGATCCGCGAAAGCAACATTCTACAGAGACCTTGGTTAAAGTTCTCACTAAAGTAGGGCTCTGGAAGCTATTAGACTCTCGGGGTGGCTTAGAGGTGAATATTGACACACTAGCTATGTCACAGGGTGAGATGCAGTTATTTGCTATCGCACGCGCTCTTCTGAGTCCGAGCAATTTGCTAGTCGTCGACGAGATGACAAGCGCCATCGACAGACTGACAGAGGACACAATCCACAAGATCGTGATGACTGAGTTTCATCAGAGTACGGTAATTGCCGTGGCCCATAGGTTGCACACGTTATCGGACTTCGATTTACTCATCGTCCTGGAGAGAGGACACGTCGTGGAGTTTGGTCCACCGCGAGATTTGCTGGCAACGAAGCACGGCATATTCCGCACGATGATCGCACAGTCCAAGTGAGATTCAAGATTTCCAGAAAGTAAAAAACAAGGACGTCGAGGATGACTTCTTTCACACGAGAAGGCCGGGTCCGGAAATGAATGTACGATTATTCATGTCTTGCGCTGCGCCGATATAAGATGATGTCTTTGAACGTGGTCCATTTCTTCCCAGCATACCGCCCTCTGAAGACGTCTCTACATATACCTATCGAATTGCGCCGGAAAAGAAAGCTCAAAAGACGGTTCCATGAATTATAATTGACCTATGTGTCAGAGTAGAATGTCGTGATCAAGGGGTGAGGGAATGTGATCGGTCACATTTGAGATCATGACCTTATAAACGGTGGCCCCGACAGAATCTGTTAATTCTGTTTCGCACTCTTCCAGAACACAGATTTCAAAATCGAGCATCTTCGAAAAAGTGTGTACATCGAATAATTGCTGATTGAGCTGAATAGATATTTCGGTGCCTGTCCAACGGCCATGACTAAGCCGCTATCTTAGATCGATGCGATCCATGACGTTTAGAGTCGAGAGCCATTATTGACGCGTCTGGCCATTGTCGGCGCGATATCGACGACGAGAGTTGGTGATTTTCTGTTCGAGCGCTCATTGAAGTGAGGAAGGCTCGCGATGAGTGCAGAAAAGCCGAGGGCGAAGACCGCTGTCGTGATCGGTATGTGATCGACGTTGATCCATCTTGTTGTGCCAAGCGGTCGGCTGCTAACACAACTCATGCACCACCAGGCGCCGGCGTGGGAGGTATCTCTACTGCCGCCCGACTCGCAAAGGCCGGGTTTAAAGTCACGGTCCTCGAAAAGAATTCTTTTACTGGTGGTCGTTGTAGTCTGATTCACAAGGATGGCTACCGCTTCGATCAAGGCCCATCGCTACTGCTTCTTCCCCGGCTCTTCCATCAGACATTCACTGAGCTCGACACGAGTATAGAGGCCGAAGGTGTCGAATTGTTCAAATGTGAGCCGAATTACAACATCTGGTTCGGCGATGGCGCCTGCTTCGAGCTCAGTACCGACCTGGCCGTCATGAAGCGCGAGGTGGAGCGCTGGGAGGGCCGCGACGGCTACGTGCGCTACCTAAAGTTCCTCGAGGAGAGCCATGCGCACTATGAGCTCAGTGTCGACCATGTGCTGCTACGAAACTTCACAAGTCTGGCAAGTATGCTGCGCTGGAGCTTCTTGCAGCACCTTTTCACGTTACACCCCTTTGAAAGTATCTGGTCGCGAGCGAGCCGCTACTTCTGGACCGAGCGGCTGCGCCGAGTCTTTACCTTCGGCAGTATGTACATGGGTATGAGTCCGTTCGATGCTCCGGGCACGTACAGTCTACTACAGTACACGGAGCTGGCTGAGGGCATTTGGTATCCCAAAGGCGGGTTCCACGCGGTTGTCCATGCGTTGGTTGGAATCGCGAAGCGCCTGGGCGTCGAATTGAGACTCAACACTGCCGTGAAGCAGATTCTCCTCACCCCGGATGGAAGTCGTGCGACCGGTGTGTTGCTTGAGAACGGCGAGACTCTTCACGCGGATGTCGTCGTGAACAACTCCGATTTGGTCTACGCATACAACAATCTGCTCCCCACGCCCAATTCCTACGCACAAGACTTGTCCGACCGCCCCGGAAGTTGCTCTAGTATCAGCTTCTACTGGGCCCTGTCCCAACAAGTCCCAAAACTTGAGGCGCACAACATCTTCCTCGCCGACGAGTACCGCGAGTCTTTCGACAGCATCTTCAAACAACATCTCATCCCCTCAGAGCCATCCTTCTATGTCAACGTCCCCAGCCGCGTGGATCCGAGCGCAGCACCACCGGGCACCGACAGCGTCGTGGTCCTTGTCCCCGTGGGCCACCTCCTCCCACCGAACACCAAACAAGCGAAGTCCTCCTCCTCAGGCACCGCTCCAACTTCCCAGCAAGACTGGCCCGCCATGGTGGCGCTCGCCCGGCGCACGATCCTCTCCACGATTGCCGCCCGCACGGGAACCGACCTGAATCCCCTTATCGTCGCCGAGGAGACCAACGACCCGATGACCTGGCGCGCCAAGTTCAATCTCGACCGCGGCGCCATCCTCGGCCTCTCACACTCCTTCTTCAACGTCCTATGCTTCCGCCCTTCGACGCGCGCTCGCCGTCCCGCCCCGATACTCGACGCCGTGTCGCGCGCCACCGGCCCTGTTGCCGGCCGTATCATCAGCACTGTCGGTGACCTGACGCGAGGCTCGACGCGGAATGTTCGCGGCCTGTATATGGTCGGTGCGAGTGCGCATCCGGGAACCGGCGTGCCGATCGTGCTTGCCGGAGGTCGCCTCGTCGCCGAGCAAATCTGTGGAGATCTGAAGGTGAAGATCCCATGGAATGATGGCAGCCCTGCAGCGCAACGGAAGGAAATCCGGACGCCATCACTTGATCGCGTTGAGAGACCGTGGGCTAGCGTTGCGACCTGGTTCCTCGCGATCTTGCTGGCGGCGCTGGCGCTCGCCAGGTACTATGTGACTGGTGGACAGGGGTACCTGAACGTCTCTGAGGTATGGAGCGCTTAGTTGTTTAACGAATCGATACAATACAGCTTAATGTACTTGCTTCTGAAGTGCCTGGATAGATAAAGTCATGGATAAATTCACACACCAAGGCTCAGTCCACTGCGATGAGACATCAAGGAGAGAGGTGCATTTAGTTGGAGTGAGACATGCGGTAAGCCGCACTGCAATCGAATCTGATTCAGCTTGTATATTTCGCGAGCATCAACGCATCACAAATCCTTTGTGAACCAATCTTATTTGTGTATAGAATGCATGCGCAATAAGGGGTATCTGTATAGAATCGCCACTCCCGGGGCGTATGACCTCCTTGGCAACTAGCTTTTCAGCAGTCGGAGGGGAGAACAAATGCAACAAATGCAAGACAAAAGGAAGGAACCAAGAAGTCCCGAGTTTTCCAACATCTACTCTTCTCCTTGCTACACATCTTCCGAGCCAGCTTCTGCCGGCGGCGGCAGCGGCGACAGCGGCAACGGCGGGAGGGATGGTGGTGAGATTGATGACCCTGTTGCTCCCAGCTCCGCCTGACCCTCCTCATCGGGCGTATAGAGCGCTTCCGTGCTCAAATTCCGCTTCAACTTCGTCATCGCCAGCGCTCTTCGAACATCCACGTCCTCCAGCTTCCTCCGCAGCGCCACCGCCTGCCGCACTAGCTCTGTGACCTTAGCAGGATGCTCGTCGTCCGCGATACGGCAGTGCGCCGCCATGTAGGCGAAGTACTCGGACGGTGACTCGCACGCGCAGAGCTGCCGGGCATGCGTCGCCAGCAGCGAGAGCGCGACGGCGAGTAGAAACGCTTGGTGGCCTGGTAGGCCGAGCCAGACGTCCCAGATGCGGAGCAGGGCGCTCGCGGGAAGCACCGCGGCGAATCCAGTCATGAACCAGCTCAGTGGCGCCGTATGCTCCGGAGCGAGATTGAGGTTATTGTCGAGATGATTGCCGAGGCGCGGTAGCAGTTCGCGTACGTACCCACGTAAGACGACGTTATCGGCCAGCGGAGCGGAGAGGCCCGCCTCGCGGGCGAAATAGTCCGGCGGGAAGAAGGCGGAGACCATGTGGCTGAGGAGCCAGAAAGCATCGCTCTCGTCTGGAATCGCAAGGAGTAGGTAACCGGCGATCATGTTTAGACCTTGTGTGTAGCCGAGACCTGGGTGACGCCGCACGAAGGCGAGGAGAACGCGTTGAAGACGATCTGAACCTCTCGCGGCGTAGAAATCGGAGGTCTGGGTCAGAGTTCGTGGTACGTCTTTAAGAATGGCATCGAGCTCGGCGGCAGCGGCGGCTGGGTCTGCAGCATCGGCGTCTGCTGAAAGAGAGAGGAAGTACTGGTAGCCATCTGGCTCGACAGTCGCCGTGGCGCCAGAGAGTTCCATCCAGAGAGGGTGTCGAAGATGCATCGGGATACCGCCAATCACCAATCGCGTAAGATGCTCAAGCTTCTGCTTGCCAGCGCTGCCTTCGGTACCGAAGCGTGAGGCACCAATGAGTTCACCACTGCGAGCTTCCTCGCCTGCTTGCTCGCGTGATTTGGCCAGACGCAGAATGAACTTGTTCCACTCCGCTTCATGTGGATCATGAGCCGGCGACTTTTGCAGTGTCGGCGGCAGTTGATCGTGGTCATGCCGCGTGCTCATCTCGACCGGCTCTCGTTGCGGGCGCGCAGGTCGAAGCCGCACAGTGCCATTCGATTTTGTCGTGCCGCCTCCATTGCTCGCGCCGCCGCCTCCGCCACCACCACCCACTCCAAACAATGCCGTTGCCCAGTTGGAACTTTCGTTGCTGCCGATACTCCGAACATCCAGGGAAACAGGTCGGCCCCGAACTGTCGCCACACGCGAAGCCGAACGAGAAGATTGCGGGCTTTTCACAGAGTTGGCGCCGCTCTCGGTAGACTGTCGTGACTCGCGACGTTTCCCATTGCCACCGAAAAGCCGAGTTAAGCCGCGCACCGTGGCATAGTTCTGCGTCGATGCGGCATCCAACGTGACAGGACTACTATTGCGCTCAACAGGCGCTGAGAGTGCTGGTACGGAGGCCTGGCCGTCGTCGTCCTCGCTCGCCGCTGCCAGCGCCAGCAGGCGTTGTGACTCAATCTGGGCGTCTCGAGTGGCGGCGCGAGCGATCTGTGCCGCGGGAACGTTGTACTCCTCCGCCAGACGCGTCAAGGCCGTGACGTGCGCATCGCGCTCGGCGAGGAGCGCCGACAGTCGACGGATCAGGTCCACGGCGCCATGGTGCTGGATAATGCGTTCGATGACGTCGTCCGCAGCGCTCGCGAGGGTCCCAGGCGGTCCGAGGTGAGCATCGTGGCGATTCGGCTCGTCGAACATGGACGGCCCGTTGCACTCGAGCAGGCCATTCAGAGGATCGCCTTCTCGAGGCGGTGGACTCGGCGATGAGACGCTGTCAGACGGGTCCGGAAAGGAGGTTAACGAGTTGGTATCGTCCGCGGGCAATAGTGGCGTCCGTGGGCCCTGACGACTGAGTTCCCTGGCCATGGTATAGCGAGACTCTGCGCGCGCATCATGGAAGTGCGGAACCTGATCTGACCAGATCTTCGTGTACGATGTTTCTTGGAATGCACATGCATGCGTCCAAGTATGTTCCAACCTCGCAGATGTGACGCGCTGTGGACCCTGCGGTGCAGATTCCACTGGTTAAGGTTACCACCCGCGCGGCACGCTAGCCCCCATGAAATCCGCCTGACCGCGACAGTAAGTTATCTCATTTTGTTGCAACGGGGTCAAATTAGTGGCTGGGCTATTAAGAGGTCTAGAATACAGAAACAACGGTCGGATTTCTGTTGCAAACTTCTACAACTTGCAAACCAGAGCGTTTTCGCAATTCCAAATAATCGGGCAAATCCCCAAATTATCAGTATCGCTAAATTCGTCATGGTGCCCAAGGACTCCAGGGCAGCCATAGGGTGCCACAAGCCGCCCACAAGGCTGGACTTGCGATGGGCCGATCTTAAGTTCGCAGACTCAAGACATCACAGATTCTGAAGGTATCAACCACAACGAGATGACACGTCCTCGTCCTCATGGATCACCTGCCGCTGCCGAAGAATCCATCAAAACCATGCGAGCGGGTGCCTCTCGTCTGTTTTCCCTACGATGGCGGAGACTTCCTCTCATATCCAGGTCGGGTCGGTTGGGACCACGCAACAGCTGGCGAGACTCCAGAAGCGTTCGTCACTCACGAGCGCATTTCACCAAGTGATGATCGGCGCCTGGAGAGCTTCTTGCAATGCTGGCTGTTCTTCGGCTTCGTGAACCTCCTGGGAGGCAGACAAGGAGACTTTGTAGACAATGGTTTTGTCCATACGAGGAATTTGAGCACCTTGAACCTCTCTGCGCCGGACGAGTATTTCCTCAAGTGTTTGGAAAGAATGGAAGATGTCCTCATGCTTTTCAACGATTCTGGGGAGAACGTTGCCCGTCCGGGCTTCAACCCCGTGATCCAGAGGTCCTTAGTCGCATTTTACAGTTTTCTGGTGTCTATTGCAGACCTTCGAACGGATTGGAAGCCAAAAGACGGGTTCGGCGCTCGCCTGCAAAGCGACCATATGGTCACCAAGGGTTGGTGTCCCTTTAAAATAGCGAGGGAAGAACGCTTATCATCTGCTGTGGCATATATGCACTACATCGAACACTTGGAGATCCCCGATGAAAACGATCATGCTCTCTGCAAGACACACTGTCGACATGCGACCATAAATGAAGGTTATGACTGCAGACATGCGGCTGGGTGTAAGTCAGGCTGCCAGTTCATCGGTCCGGAACTTGACGACGTGGATGCGATCTTGGAACAGGGGACATTCCCGCTATTAAAGGTCGAATATGACATACGAGAGGTCACCGAAAGCCAGAGAGTTCGACCGAAAGTGATTCCAGTGGAAGGTCAAGGATATGTCGCCATTTCACACGTGTGGGCCGACGGCCTCGGAAACCCGCGAGCCGCGGAAATCCCCTCCTGCCAGTTGAAGGAGCTGAAGAGATTGGTCCGAAGTCTTCAAGGACATAAGTATGAGCAATATGGTAAAGAACTAATCGAAGACAGACAACTGCACTTGTGGATCGACACCCTCCTCTGCCCGCAGAAGCGGAGCTCATACGATCTATCGATGTCCCATATGAGGAAGGTTTACACAAATGCAACCTATGTTCTAGTTCTGGATCGAGTACTCCGAAACACGACCTACGATGATCCGCTCGAAGCGATGGCGCGTATCCAGGTGAGCCAATGGGCAACTCGAATGTGGACCCTTCAAGAAGCCGCATTGCCTTCACGGCTTCTCTTCTGCTTTCAGAATCGAATCGTCGACTACCGGGAGCTACGCGATGCGATGAAAAGAGGTCACGGTGATATCATGAAACGTCGCTTGTGCACTACGCTTTTGTTCAAGACCGCTCAGATGCGTTTCACTCAAGCCGAGCTCAACGGAACTTTGGCTTTGCAGATTCTCTGGATGGGCATGGCAAATCGACAGGTCTCGTTGGCGAAAGACCAGCCACTGTGCGCAGGTACTCTCCTTGGGCTCGATACCGCCCAAATTGCCATGCATCAGACACTTGCAGCGCGGATGATGGCATTCTGGGAACTTCTGGCTGCTTCAAAATTCTCGATACCTTGCTCAATAATTTTTGGTGAAAGACCAAGGCTCAGAGAGTCCGGATTCCGCTGGGCGCCGGCCGACATTATCGACCCCACCAACACGACTGAGTGGAGGGTCGCACTGATGTTCGGAGGAGAGACCCCGGCCAGATTAACGGCCCAGGGCCTTCGTGTGTGTCTACCTTCTTGGCGCATAGAGATGATTTCGAGAACTACGGCAGTACCAATGATTGAGAACACCGTTCACTTATCCGGCACAATCCCAGTGTTTTGCCATATCCGCAACAAGGATGGTCATTGGTTCTTGGCAATGCGTGAAGCTGGTGTCATTGGTTCGCAGAAAGGACTTATGCAAGAACGAGCAGAGCTCGAGCGAGACCCTGACGAGGAGCAGGGGAATGGGCTGAAAACGCCGGCCGGCAAATTCACTTCGGATACCCTGTACGGGAGATCAACATGGCATTTTCTGTTCAACGAAAAAGTACCGCAGCCGGGTGAGATGGTTTTCGCTTTGCTCGGCCAAGTCTCGGAGGAACAGTTTGCACCCACGGCGAGATTCAAGCTCAAATCATACTCTGCAGGACATAACATAATAGCAGAGGCCGCGTTCAAACATGCGACCGAAGTTCTGCAGTCGTACAATCAGTGGATGCTAGAGATCAGTACGTTGATCGCAGGAACTATTGCGATAGCACAGCTAGAAGCATTTCGGCGTCATTACCACTATCAGATTCAGCTGGATATCGTAAAACGCAGCAAAACGGAATGTCAGACACCAGAAGTAAGGGAAGCAATGAGGTTGACGCAGAATGATAGTCCAAACCCAGAAGGATACCTTCAATGGCATATCTCGCTGTTCTACTTCGGGCGCTTCGCCGAAGTCGATGAGGCATGGGAGTCTAGCAAAGCCTGGCTCGTCGATGGATGATGCCACATTCAATGCATGTAGTTGGATGGCATATACGCCATCTTGACCTCTATACTAGAAAAGATACAAGGAAGGCTGTGATGCGTACGTTTCTCCCCAATGCCCGCATGATCTATACCCTCAATCTATGTCTCCGGAACCGCATCACTTCAACGCCCGCATCACGCCCTCAAACGCCACCAACGCCATCGCATTCGCCGGAAACGCACGCAAAAAGCACGGCACGAAGCCGCGCCAGTAGCCCTTCCAGCCGGTCTCGCGATAGATGGCCTGCGCGGCATCGCGCCACCGCGGGAACTTCTTCTTCGCCGGGTCCAGCTCGTCAGTCATGATGCGCTGCTTGATGACGTCCGACGGGTACGAGGTCAGCCAGAAGACCTGCGCCGACAGGCCGCCGGCCCAGAAGTTCGTCGCCGCGGGCGACAGGTGCGGGAACTGGGCTTGTAGCCCTTGCGTCAGCGCATCGTAGCTGCCCCACCAGAAACAGAAGAAGGTCCGGAAGATCAGTGTTGCCGTAAGGCCGTGGTAGAGGCCTGGTAGACCGTGTGAGCGAAGGAGTTGCCGGCAGCAGTCGATGGGGCCCGCATAACGGCGCTGAGATTTCGTCGCGGCGTATTGCACTTGCAGGCGCGCTTTGACGTGCTCGACGGGCGCGGCGACGAAGGAGACGGTCCAGCCGGCGAGGATGCCAGCCATCGCGTGACCGACTGTTGGTAGGCGGCCAGGTTCGGAAGCAGTGAGGATCGAGGGTGTGGAGGGGGCACGGTGAGCGCGGAGCGGTTGGAAGACGTGCTCATTGAGAAGCCTCCGATACAGAGTGAGAGAGCCGAGCATGACGCTGTCCATGCAGGCCCAGCCGATCAGGGGAGGGGTAGCACCCTGTGTGAGTTCTCATGAGACTATTACTCTCCGATGTATGACTGATTGCGAGGAGTAACATACCTTGTAAATGCCATTCAGACCTTCCTTCCGAAGCGTTTGCATTAAGCAATCCAGTGGTCCTTTGAATTGTGCCGACGTCGAGGTCTGCATGCGGACTTTGATTGTATCAAATGGATGGCTGTATAGACCCACTCATGTCAGAGACGTTCTCGGTCAGAGTAGCAAATTGTCTTCAACTCACCCGACAGACAACTTCGTCACGCCTGAGAATACGCCAGCGACGAAGCCCTTGTAGTTCTTGTCCTTCGGCGCTTCGACAATTACCTCCTTCGCTGGACGCACGCTGCTCGCGTCGGCCATGACATTGGGACTCCGGTCCATGGGCGGCGGTGGCAACGAAGCTCCATCCTTGCTGCTGCTGTTACCCGTGAGGCTTACCGGCGCAGACATTGAAGTTGCGTCGCAAACGAGGGCCGCGAAAAGTTCCCGCTGGGCATGCTGTCCACGCAGCAGCTCAAAGGCGGGTTGCAAGCGCGAGCTCTTTTCTCGGCCTTCTTCTTGTGCTCTTCTGCTTCTTGCAAAGTTGCGGAAGTACACGACGGTGAGGCCCCCTGTAATTACAGCGTCGACCGATATCTGAGATTGATTAAGAAAGTGATATATTGTTGTTGTCGCGGATGGTTGATGACGTGCACGATGAACCCTCGAGATCCTGAGGTGCTGGTCAGCACAGGACTCCGGAGCCGTTGGCCCTTAACGCCGACGCGACGACGCAGTCAATAAAGTTCGAGATGGCGCCGTGTGAACCACGAGTTTCATCGCCTATATTGCTTTGTCATTGCCTGTTCTCCTCTGATAGTCACGAGAAAAAACATGATTGGAACAATATATCAATTGCAATGTAGCCCTCGAGTTGCGAAGGCAGCCGTCGTCGCGTCCATAAAGCGCGGTGACTTGTACTTGATTAAGCTGTCTCGAAAAATGCTTGCTACATTGACCTTGCAATCTATGGATTTGCACGAGCAAGTGCTGCAAATACATCGACGTATCTGGAAAGATCGTGTGCTTTACCAGTGGATTGGTACCCTATACTTCTGCCAATGCGCCGCCGAGTCCGCCTCACGCCACTTCTCAATGCCGCCAGCGACCGCATTCGCGTCGACCTCCCACTCAATCCGACCCATCGCTCACGCACGGATTTGAGTCGAGTGTAATGTTGCTGAATGAACGGATTATAGCTTATTGGTGATGATCGCCGCTGGAGGACGTTTTCGAGGCCGAAACAAGCAGGGAGGACCTCGACCTTTGCCGAAAGATGCCTCATCACTATGGCGTCCACATCGATTGTTGCCATTAGTATAAGAGAGCACCACTCGGCATCCATCACACGAAAAAGATCGGTCTCCTATCCCGAAGTGGACTGTGACCTACCTCTGCACATCGACTAAATATTGGCTTACCTCGAATGGCCACGACCCATATGGATCAAGCTCAGTAAAATGTAGGCCACAAGGAATATCAGAAGTAGCTTCGAAAGCATTCGCAAGTTCAACATCGCCCTCTGCAGTACCATCGCCGCGAGCATAGGTCGAGTTCCCGTAGAGTCATCGATAGAATCCTGAGATGCGAGGGGCTGTGGCCCAGGAATGCCGACAGTTCCGGTGCGACATTAGATTCATCTCTGATCCTATCGTTATGTCGAAATAAGCATATTCAAGCGTCACATCAGGGAGACTGCCAGGCGGCATACGTCTCTCAATTGTGTTGGCCAGGTAGGTAGTCGTTCAGATTGTGTTGACGCTGCTTGAGGTCTTGATCAGAAAACAATGGCATAGTCCGTGGGGCTCCTCAAGGTTTATCCCGCTCGTCTTGACTCGAGAGCATGGCCTGAACCAACACAGTCGCGTTCGACGATCTCATTGTGCAGGGCAGCGCATCGCTCAAAGTCAAGTCGGCCCAGATCGCGTCGGACCGGGTGGAGCGCCGAGACGCGCCATCTATCTGCCATTACTCGATCACTACACAAAAGAAAGTATGCCCCCAGTGGGAGGGGGAAGATGGAAGATTAGATCGGATGCGGGCCTCACACGTGCTCACCAGCTCCGGCAAGGTTACAGTGCAGTCGTGCAGCTGCAAGGTGGGTGATGTCGTGGGCGGGTAAGCGGAAGTCCCTGCCTGTCCTGTACTGTACTGTACATCCAGCGGCTCCACACGATTTACCTTCGCGATGACAGCTGTGGCACCATCCCGGCAAGGGAAGGTAATTTACTGACCAGACGTGCAGGTGGCCCCGTACTGGACCATCCTTCTCATGCACCGCGCGAAGGTGCAAGAATCCCACGCCCGGGACCGCACCGAGTCGTGTTGTCCGACCGTCGCCCATCTCGCGCTCGGCAGTTTGGCAGCAGCGATAACGGAGGCGCGGAGGAAAATCTTGCGGCGAGCAGCCCTAAGAAAGAGGGGTCCATCACCAAAACGTTTGCTGGAGCGAGTCGGGCGAGGCTAAGAGAGCAGCAGCTAAAAAGCTTACCCTATCGTTGTCTGAACGAGTGAAAAAACTCGCCGAATTGTTTGCCTGCCACGCCTGCCAGGTTGATGACACTTCCCTTCCCATCTTGCATCTGCTCGAACTTGTACCGGCACTCTAGCTAGAGCGACGCGAACCCCCACCTTGCCGCCCATTCGTCCCATTCGTCATTGAGCAGACACATCGTTTCTGTTCCGGGCAGGACCAAGGAAGATACGTGGATACGCTGCTGTGATCCGCCTTACCGGTCCCGTCCACCATTTCCCCAGGCCCAACCTGTCCTCCACCTGCCGCCCATCATGTCGGCCTCTATTAGATCACCCGCCTTCGCTCGCGCCCTCGCCACTCCTTCTGCCTTCTCCTTCCAATCCTCCCGCATTGTTCTGCCATCCGTTGCCGCAAGATTGAACCAGCGACGCACCATGGCTTCCCAGCAGATCCCCAAGATCAAGGTCAAGAACCCCATCGTCGAGCTTGACGGCGATGAGATGACCCGCATCATCTGGCAGGACATCAAGGACAAGTTCATCCACCCCTACCTCGATGTCGACCTCAAGTACTACGACCTGGGTCTGCCCTACCGGGACGAGACCAACGACCAGGTCACCATTGACGCCGCCGAGGCGATCAAGAAGTACAGCGTCGGTGTCAAGTGCGCCACCATCACCCCGGACGAGGCTCGCGTGAAGGAGTTCAACCTGAAGCAGATGTGGCTCAGCCCCAACGGCACCATCCGCAACATCCTCGGCGGCACCGTCTTCCGCGAGCCGATCGTGATCCCGAGGATACCGCGCCTGGTGCCGGGCTGGAAGAAGCCTATCATCATTGGCCGCCACGCCTTCGGTGACCAGTACCGGGCGAAGGACCGCGTGATCGACGGCCCCGGCAAGCTGGAGATGACCTTCACGCCCAAGGGCGGCAAGCCGGAGACCATCACCGTCTTCGAGTTCGACGAGGCGACCCAGGGTGGTGTGGCGCAGACGCAGTACAACACTAAGGAGAGCATTTCGGGCTTCGCCCACGCCTCCTTCAAGCACGCGCTCGACGTCGGCCTGCCCATGTACATGTCGACCAAGAACACCATCCTGAAGAAGTACGACGGCCGGTTCAAGGACGTCTTCCAAGAGATTTACGAGAAGGAATACCGCAAGGACTTCGAGGCCAAGGGCATCTGGTACGAGCACCGCCTGATCGACGACATGGTTGCTCAGATGATCAAGAGCGAGGGTGGCATGGTCATCGCCATGAAGAGTGAGTTTTACAAAGTTACTGGTTCCGCGGGCGAGGAACGAAGCGCTAACTTGACCTGCAGACTACGACGGTGACGTGCAGTCAGATATCATCGCCCAGGGCTTCGGCTCCCTGGGTCTCATGACCTCGGTTCTCGTCACGCCCGACGGCAAGACCTTCGAGAGCGAGGCCGCCCACGGCACCGTCACCCGCCACTACCGCGAGCACCAGAAGGGCAACCCGACCTCCACGAACCCGATCGCCTCGATCTTCGCGTGGACCCGGGGTCTCGCCAAGCGTGGTGAGCTCGACGGCACGCCCGACGTCGTCAAGTTCGCCGAGAGCCTCGAGGAGGCCTGCATCCACGTCGTGGACTCGCAGGGCATCATGACCAAGGACCTGGCCATCAGCTGCGGAAAGAAGGACGAGTATGTGACCACGGGCGAGTACCTCGAGGCCGTGGAGAAGCGCATGAAGGCAGTCCTCAGCGCGAAGCTGTGAATGCGGAAAGGAGACCAACGATGAATTAAAAGTATCTGGAAGAGGAGGCCTGTTCCTGGCATTGCATTTGGCATCTCTGAATCTTGTTTTGGTCGCAATGTTGTGATAGACAGGATTGGATACCCCTACGAGGAGGTTCCCAACAAGCAGACTGGTCCAGCCATTGTCTTCTTGTTGGCAAGATATGTAGACCAGCCGAAAGATTTGGTCCATGTAAGACCCAAGATTGATCTTTGATGCGCGCTTGTTGTACACGTCGAAGATGTGCCTGGGTAATTTTGACTCATCTCGACAGCTATAACTACGGATATGCGGATCCGATTAAGACAATATATTCTCGCTAGAAAATTAAGACATCTGACTCCTCGTAGGGTCGTCACCCGGAGATAATATATGATGCAAGATAGGGGCTTGGGAAGTGCTTGTACTCAAATTTGTGGCTCTCATTCTGCTTATGAATTCGAGGTGTGTTATTCGACCAATATTGAAAGCTCATTCACAGATTTAGGATGATACATGAACGCTGGCGACGTGATGTCTTCCGCTGCGTGAAAGCTACAAGCCAATCAGAATCATGCAAAACTATTATTCCCATGCATTTCCTTTTATTACTACTGATGATTGGACTATAATCGCGACATGCCTGTGTAACGACGGGAAGCTCCCAATGGGTGTTCCCTTACCCAACCCTATATAGCAAGCCGAGAACCCTGAGCCTCGGTTATGGACGCCGCTCGTAGGCGAATTCTTTCGCGTCCAGCGAGCGGGACTTCGCGTGACATCCATACTCCGACGACACCTGTACTATTGTACATACCTGACATTTGAGGCCTGGCATTTTCCGTCCAATTCCATTCCAGCAGATATCGACGTGGATAAAGAGCTTCGAACGACCCGCGCCGCGATGGCTTATGATGCGCCCCAACCAGGCTCCCTGAAGCGGAAAAGGAGACGCCGCCAGGACAAGCCCGCCGTCTCCGCGAAGCTCTACCTCGACAGCAGCCTGAAGGGCGAGGTCGGCGTGCTGTCGAGCGACCTGCTGGAGGAGCTCTACGTCGGCACCCACGTGCCCTTCCCCGTCAATGGCGAGATCTCCTCGCTGTTCGCGGCCGTCACGCCCTGGACGCCCAACACCGCCGTCGCCGAGCTGAACTGGGTCATCCTGCCCGTCCGCGGCCTGCTCACGAGCGAAAAGGCCCTGCCGCCGAACACGATCCGCTTCCCGGCCAGCGCGCTCGGCACGCAGAGCTTCGTGCGCGTTGCCCAGGCCCTCGCCCCCACCAAGACCCTGCGCCAGAACACCACGGTGGAGGTCAAGCTGAGCGACGTCGTGCCGTTGCCGCTCGACACGGTCTTCGTGTCCGTCGATACCGAGGCGGTGCGCAAGTTGGAAGATGTGAACAAGAAGTACAGTGGCGGCTTCTCGGGCTCCGGCTTGCCGACCCACATGAGCCGGAGGACGAGCGGGAAACGCACGCCGGCTGAAGTGGCAGCCGCCGAAGCGGCGGCGGCGGAGGTGGAGGAGCGCCTGAAGGCGCTGGTACATCAAGGCCTACGCGGCCTGCACATCGTCCACACTGATGACACGGTCACGCTGGCGCTCTCGCATGCTGTGACACACGCGCCTGCCCCACCTGGGAAGATCCTGGCTTGTGAGCCTGTATCGCAGGGATATGTCACGTCGGCAACAAAGGTCGTCATTGTCCCGAGCGCCGACCGGCGCGCTCATGCTCACGGAAACAAGAGCAAGGGTCTCCTGTCTCCGCGCTTGGACGAAGACTCCGGTGAAGAGGACACCGCCAACGAGGCCTTCTTCTCCGCCTCCGAGGACAACTACCCGATCAAGCCTGTCGTGACGTCCAAATCCGCCACGGACATGTCCAACACGGACGACATGATCGACTCGAGCGCCGAAGAGAGCAACCTGTCGGACGACTCTGATGACATGATCTCGTTGACGAAGCCTGGACTTGCCGATGCGCCCTCGGGTATCAGCTCCGCTCTGACCTCTGCAACGCCCCGCGCCTTCAGCAGTCGCGTGCGCAGCATCGGTCCCGGCAGCATCATCGGCACTGGTGTACACACGCCCGGATCTGTATTCTCCAATGCTACAGCCACCACGGCCCGTGGCGGCGGCCCCAGCACGCGCAGCAAGACGTTTCGCGTGCAGGGCCTCTACGAGCGAATTCCCATCGACATGCTTCACCCGCGGCCTTCAGACGACGAGGATGAAGAAGCACGCGTCTACGTGGATGCCACGGCGCTCGCTCGCCTCGGCTGCTTCTCCGGCGACTGGGTCAAGATTGAGCCCGCAGAGAATACCATGCTGCCGCTCATGAGCGCCTTTGGCCACCTCGACGACTCGATCCCGCAGCACTGGCGCCCTGTCAAGGTATACACGTTGCCCGAAAGCATGTCGCGGAGGCAGACCCGGTACCCAGTCAACTCCCGCCAACAGCACCAGCAAGGTCGGCGTGACTCGAATACGTCGCTCTCGCTCATGTCTGCAAATACATCTACCGTGGCGACGATCTACCTCTCACCTGTGTTGCTCGCAAACTTGCACGATCCGACGAATCTAAGCATGTCCACGATCCCTGTGACCAGGAAGCCGAGTCTTAAGCGGCCCGTCACACCGAAGGTGGAAAGCCCTTCTGCCCGTCTACCGCCAACGGCGTCGGAGGTGACTCTGAGGAAGATCGTCACACCCCTGTCAACGGAGAGGACATTGAACACGACATTATATGCGAATCTGAAGCAGTACTTTGAGGAGCAGCAGCGAATCGTTAAGCCTGGTGACCTCATTGCCATTCCGATCGACGAATCCCTTGGACGCTCAGTCTACGAAGGGGAGGCCGAGCAGGATGGCAGCAACGCCACTGCTCTGCTGTCGCAAGTCGGTTCGGGCAAGGGCTCCCGTGACCAGCGCACGCCAATGAACGTTGCGTGGTTCACCGTGGAGGACATCAGCACCGTGCCCTCAGAAGACCTCGACGGTTCAGACGGCGAGATCTGGGCTGATGCGGCTCTGATCGACCCTACGAAGATGACTATGCGCCAGTCCGGCGACGACCGTCGTAAGCTGCCCTCGACAACGACCAACACCTGGCAGTACTACCTCGGCGTGCAGAAGGTGCCCACCAAACCCGTCGGCGCTGTAGTCGCGCCCACTGGACTCCCAGAAGTCGCCCGACCATTCATTTCTCCCCTGCAACGCCGTCTGCGCGAGCTCATCGCCGTTTCAGTCAGCTCGCGTGCTGTGCACATGGGCATGCCGCCTTTGACCGTCCTGATTACCTCGACGCAGCGCCACATCGGCAAAGCGCGCACCGTGGCGCGTGCATGTGCTGATCTCGGTCTTCACTTCTTCCCCATCGACGCCCATGACATTGCCTCCGAGGGCAGTGGCGTTGGCGGCGGCGACGTCCAGAGCCAGGGCCTGCTCGAGGCTCGCTGCGAACGTGCACTCGACTGTGGACCCGAGTTCACTGCGCTGTGTATCACGCACATTGACGTACTGCACGGCGACCGTGCGGCGGCTTCGCTGGCTACTGTTCTGGAGACGTGTCGCGTGCTCATTGCAACAACGACAGACATCGATAAGGTGCCAGATGCCGTGCGTGGATTGTTCACACATGAATTGGAAATGTCTGCGCCAGATGAAGGCGAGCGTGAAGGGATTTTGAGGGACGTCGTGGCAGAGGCCGGCGTTGCGACCGCGCCGGACTTGGATCTGTCCAGCGTTGCCGTCAAGACAGCTGCGCTCGTCGCGGGCGATCTGGTGGATGTTGTGGACCGTGCGATCGTCGCGAAGACGGAGCGGCTGGAGTCGCTCGCAACGGCCAGCTCCGCTGCCGGCCGGGAGAGCGTCACGGTGCGCGACATCCAGCTCGCCGGCGGCGTGGCGGCGACGGCGGTGCTGCCCGCGGATTTCGATGCTGCCGTCGACATGGCGCGCAAGAACTTTGCCGACGCGATCGGCGCGCCCAAGATTCCCAACGTGCAGTGGTCAGATGTTGGTGGTCTGACGCACGTCAAGGACGCGGTCATCGAGACCATCCAGCTGCCGCTGTCCCGGCCCGAACTGTTCGCTAAGGGTCTCAAGAAGCGTAGTGGTATTCTGTTCTATGGTCCTCCCGGAACTGGTAAAACGCTGCTGGCCAAGGCTATCGCGACCGAATTCAGCCTCAACTTTTTCTCTGTCAAGGGCCCCGAATTGCTCAACATGTACATCGGTGAGTCAGAAGCCAACGTACGCCGGGTGTTCCAACGCGCGCGCGACGCTCGCCCCTGTGCGGTATTCTTCGACGAATTGGATTCCGTTGCTCCGAAGCGTGGCAACCAGGGCGACAGCGGTGGGGTCATGGACCGTATCGTGTCGCAGCTGCTCGCGGAGCTGGATGGTATGAGCGATGGCGACGAGGGTGGCGGTGGTGTCTTCGTGATCGGCGCGACCAATCGGCCGGATCTGCTCGACCAGGCTCTGTTGCGACCGGGTCGCTTTGACAAAATGCTTTACCTGGGCATCAGCGACACGCACGAGAAGCAGGCGACGATCCTGCAGGCGTTGACGAGAAAGTAAGTTCACGTTTAATCTATCCAACGGTGCACCCGAGATCAATTGCTAACACCTTCCTTACAGATTCACTCTCGATCCCTCTGTCTCCTTGCCCCGCGTCGCTGAATCCCTGCCCTTCACCTTTACGGGTGCCGACCTGTACGCGCTGTGTTCCGACGCGATGCTCAAGGCCGTCACGCGCGCAGCCCGCGCCGTCGACGGCCGCGTCGCCGCGCTCAACGCCGACCGCGCAACACGCGGCCTGCACCCGCTCTCCGTCGCCGCTTACTTCGACCACCACGGCACCGCCGCAGACACGGATGTGCGCGTCACGGAGGACGACTTCGCGCTCGCGCGGCGAGATCTCGTGCCGAGTGTCAGCATGGACGAGCTGCGGCACTACGAGCAGGTGCGCGCGACGTTCGAGGGCGGCACGACCAAGAAGAAAGAAGAAGGGGCGCCGGCGGTGGAGGAGGAGGAAGTTCCGGCTGCAGCGGGGGCTGCACCTTCACCTCCGTCCGCAGCAGCGCTGCACCAGGCACGGCAAATGCAACCGTCGCCGTCGCCTTCCTCGCAGCCGAGCGAGGACGGGAGCAGCAGTTACTCGCGCACGAGCTCGTCCCGCGCCGCGGTGAACAAGCTGCTCCGCGCGGCCGGCGTGCGGGGCAAGCTGCCGGGCATGAATGGCAAGAAGGCGGCCAACGGGCCGGAGTCGGATGATGAGGACGACTATGTCATCAAGACGGACCGTCTCGCGTTGGGATCGCCTGGCAAGGGCAAGGGCAAGGGTGTCAGGAGTCCTGCGCCGTCGGCAAGCACGGATGCCGGGGAGGATCTGTATGATTGATTGATGAGCGAAACAATATGGAATACATTAGTCTCGTTTGGAGACCGAGTCCACCATGTGGCATTGAACGATAGCCATACCACGGAGGGTTTACGTATCCCAACACCACTTTCTGCTCCAATCAACCATCGACGATGCGCTTCCGTGTACTGTACATGACTCCTCGTTTGACATTCCGACCGTGCCGACCTACTGCAGGTGCGCGCGCGCTTACAGTGTGGGTGCTCACGCGACGCTAATGCGGCACGTCCAGCCCCCGCCATGGCCGAGCGGACTAAAGAGGGAGATTTGCGGCTGAGGGTAGCACAAGCTCTCCATTCGAAGTACGACAATAGGCCGCTCCGAGCATGGATGGCCTGATCGCCCATGAAGCGATTGCACCAAGTGTAGTTGGGGGCTGACTTTACAGAGATTTAGCACGGTAGGTTTCCGTGCCTGATCGCGCGCGTGCGTAGCAGGGAAGGAGTAGACGGCCGGCCTTGTGCGTGGACCGAGCTATGATTGTGACTATTCCTTCTTCCTCTTCCTCTTTCTTTCCTGTTACATGATCCTCCCTGTGTGCATCCCAAGAGAAGAGACATCCCCTTCACCAGGACCCTCCGGTGTGCTGTCAGCAGTAAGCTCGTGAGCTTCCTGCAGGTGCCGATCTGCAGCTTTCCACCAGCACACGTGGACGAGCCGCCGACCGCGACAAGAAGAGGGCCCCGCGGGCAACCACTATAGAAAAACATGTCGCTGCGACCAGACGATCGGTCGGGGCGCGGCCGCTCGGCCTCCACCTCTGGACGCGACCGCGACCGCTCGCGCAGCAATGTTCGCGCGCCAGAACCTCCACAGCCGCCGGGAGTCTCGCGCCATTCGTCCTACGGCTACCCTGCGGCGCAACCGAGCTCGGTCATGCCGGGCTCCTTCGACGATACGCCGCCGACTTATGAGGTTCGCGCGCCGCCCGCTGCCTCCGCCTCGAGTAACCGCGACCGCGACCGCGACCACGACCGCGATCGCAATAGTTATTATGCCCCGCCGGGGGCTGGGAATGGCGCAATGGTACCATACCCAGACCGCGACCGCGACCGCGACCGCGATCGCGACCAACGCGGTTACGGAGCAGAAAATGGACGGAGTGGATATGGAGACTACTCGCAACGTGACGGATACGACCAGCGAGGCGGCAATGGCTACCACCCTCCCCCACCACCGCTCGGCCGCTCTGCTCGGCGCGACGAGGCCGATCTAGCATACGGCGATAGCGACAGCGACTCCGATGACCACCGTTACTCGTCTCGGAAGGAAGAGCGTAGACCACAATATGACGAGCGGCGCCCGCAGAGGCAGGATGACTACCGCTCGCAGCAGCAGCAGCCGCAGCGTCGGGACGACTATCGGCCGTCCCACGATGACGACCCTTACCGCCCGCGCGACCAGCTTTCCCGCCAATCCTCCACCTCGCAACGATACACACCCGGCTCCGCTCCTGACCCTCGCTACGAAAAGGGCCAGTACACCACAGCGCCTACTGGCCCCCCACCTCTCAATGGAGGACGACCATCCGCTCGTGACGAGTATGGCCGCCCGCGGCCTGACGAACGCTCGACGTCCTATACCAGCAACGGCAACGGTCAAGACCCGTATGGTCATGCCCGCACCTACTCCCACAGCGCCGGCTATGATCCGAACGCTCAGGTCATGGAGATTACGCCTGGTGGCGCTCCACCGCGCGGCCAGCTGGATCGGCACAACTCGACCTCCTCGGCACGTGGACATCGGCTCTCATCCGCGGCTCTGCAGCCGCCAGGAGCAATCGGCGGGCTGGCCCCGCAGATGGGACTGCTGTCTGTGGGCGGCGCGATGGGTGCTGCAGGCGCGCATGCCATGGGTGGTGGTCTTCCACCACCAAGTCCCCTCCTCGAGGCCTACCGCGGCACCTACCAGTCCATCTCTCCTATGCCATTGGCGTTGCGGCCGGATGACGACGACGAAATGAGTGATCTCGAGCCGCTGGACGGCGGCCGAAACGGCTCTTCAAACCACAGACACAACGACCGACTTGAGCGAGAGGCGGAGGCGCGACGGCACGGCGGCAGCATCATCAGCGCTGCGACGAGTAGCAGCAGCAAGAAGAAGCACGTCAAGCTCTACGACGCCGAGGACGACGCGAAGCGAATCGCCTCCGCGCTGAACCACTCGAAACCCGAGGGAGAGGTTCTTTCCGCGGTGCTGCCGTCGCTATCGCACGACCAGGTTCTGGAACTGCGCACGGCGTACAAGAAACAGGTCAAGATCCAGGGCAAGGGCGTCAATTTGTCGAAGCACATCAAGACGAAGGTCACGGGCAACTTCGGCAAGGCGGCCTACATCACCTCGCTCGGCCGGTGGGAGAGTGAGGGCTACTGGGCCAACTTCTGGTACCAGTCGCACGGCAGCCGGCGCGAGCTGCTGATCGAGAGCCTGATGGGTCGCACGAACGCCGAGATCCGCGCCATCAAGGCCGACTTCAAGGACAAGCGGTACGGCGACAGCCTGACGCGCTGCATGGAGAAGGAGCTCAAGATGGACAAGTTCCGCACCGCCGTGCTCCTCGCGCTCGAGGAGCGCCGCCAGGAGGAGCAGGACTCCTACCCGACCGAGTACGTGCACCGCGACGTCGAGCTGCTGCACCGCGCCGTGCGCGCCGAGAAGGGCGGCGAGTCCGCCATGCTCGAGATCGTCGTGCGCCGCAGTGACGCTCACCTGCGCGAGGTCCTGAAGTTCTACGAGCGTCTGCACGGGGAGAATTTCGCGCGCGCAGCGCTGCGGAAGAGTAATAACCTGGTTGTAAGTATAATCCTTCTCCCTATCCTTTCTTGCACACATTCCTTGGCCTTCATGTTCAATCTACTGACCGGATCTTTGCCCCCAGGGCGAGGTCATCGCGCACATCCTCAACGGCGTCATCAATAAGCCCGCGCGCGACGCGCTCCTGCTGCAGCACGCGCTCCGCGACATCGCGGCGCACAACAAGGACGACGAGCTGCGCTACGAGCTGCTGATCTCGCGCCTGGTGCGCATCCACTGGGACAAGCTGCACCTGATGCGCGTCGAGAAGGAGTACTACGAGAAGTACCGGGTCCGGCTCGAGGATGCGATCGAGGACGCGACCAAGGGCGATTTCCGGGACTTTATGATGGAGCTGTGCGAGTTGAGACCGCACGCTTCGACGACGTGAGCTAATGGTAACGGCAAGTGTTTGATGAAAAGTTGGAAAAGTGGATCAAGATCCCTGATTAAAGAAGTTTTCCACCTCTGGCTGGGCTTAGGGCGGAGTCTCGTTACAATGTAACGTCGTTATATGAGGAAGATCAGATACCTCGACAATAAGCATGTATCCTAGATATCCTCGATGTCTCGATCTTACCAAAGACAAGCTATGCCCCTAGCCTTCTACTCCGGCAAGGGAGATGCCTCTTTCTTCGTCGATTTCGTCATCGTCAACTCCCTCACCCTCTTCGCCCTCGCCCTCCTCATCATGATCCTTCTCGGCCTTCCCATCCTCAGCAGTGCCCCTATTCTTCACCTTTCCTCCCTTCCTCTTCGGAATGACCGCTTCAAACGCGGCGGCCCAATCCCCCGACTCCAGCCATTTGAGCATGATTTCAACCACATGGTTCGTCGCCAGCACCTTCCGCGAACTCATCTCCATGAATTCACCGATGGGTAACCGCGCAGTCTTGACATTCCGCTCCGTCGCCCGTCGGAAGCAGATGCCCTTTTCGCGGTTCTTGTCCACCAGGCCGCCGACGATGTAGGTGCAGTTGGGTTTGAGGTGCGTGAGGGTGTACGAGGACTCCGAGCTCAGGTAGATGGTTTCGCCCTCCTCCGGGGATTCGTCGCCTTTCGCTTCGCTCTCGCCCTCGACTTGCTCTGCAGCTGCATCGTTGCCTTCCTGGGCCGGCTTCGTTGGATGTAATGAAGGAGCGAATGCACCGGCCAATACATCCTGTTCGCTCATCCATTCATTTTTGGCCCGACCTGCTGCCGCTACGAAGTCATCCTCCGTGAAGCGGATGCCCTTCCACGACTTATATTGGGGTAATACCGTATCGAAGCGATGCCGTAAATGCCCCGTAAAACTGCACACCGCCAAATGTGCGCGAAATCGCGATTTGCCGTTGTCAGAGTACGCTCGGGTGATTTGAGACGCCAGGGATATCCGTTCGCGGTCGTTCATGAGATCGTCGAAGTCGCAATCGATCAGGATCGTGATGGGTAGCGTCACGGCTCGAGGTTGACGTGACCTGTCGATGCGACCCGGTTGAGAAGATGTCAGGGCGGAGGCGGGGTCGGCCGTGCCGTCGTCGCCATGGCCAGATTGTTCTTGTAGCCGTGCTTCACGTTGGCGTTGCCGCTTGGCGACCCGTTTGGCCTTCTTGTGCTCCTTCCAGGCTGGCTTCTTGGCTTCCCATTCAAGTTTCTTGCGTTGTTTTTTGAGTTGAGATTTCGAAATGGGAGCAGTCGGAATCAAATCGAGACTTGCAGCGCCAGTTGCCAACTCTGTTGTTTCTTGAGCAGGAATTGCTGCGGCCATTGGATCGCTTTGCTCATTGTTCTCTGTTAGCGCAGGCGAAGTGTGAGATTCGTCATGATCTAGTTTGCGCATTTTCGCAGGGCGCCCATTTTCTTCATTCAGTTCGTTCATGGTGAACATACGAGCTGTAAATATATTACTCCTTGTAATGCGAAGCACACGTTCTTCACTCAAAGATTTTGGGATAGTCACTACTCATATCCACTCGTGCCACTGAACTTTCTTCAGGGTCCGACCCTATAGCCCACCGTACCTGATCCTACCCGCAACCGCTCCTCCGCCTCATGTATTCCTCCATTGAACTGTTCAGCCACAGGAACATTTGCGCCCTGCGTTCAGCGACCTCAAGGTTTTGAACCATCTGTGCCATATCAGCTGGCCATCGACGTGTACCGGGGGCCATTGCCGGCAGTCTGTCCACGCATCTTTGACATCCCGCCGCCTCTACGCCTCCCATCGGCGCCAACGACCCGGTAAGTTTGCCGAATTTCCTTGATGCCGCACTGCCCAAATCCCGGGGGAAGGACTGGTGCTACCTAAGCGACACGCGGCAAGATCCGGGCAGCGAATGAGGGCAGCATGCGGCGAGCATGCAATAATAGTAGGACTGGGATGGACAATCACGTGTGCGCACAAAAAGAGGGCGGAGCGGTGACACGGCGGTGGTGATCCCTGGCGGGGTCACACCAGAGTGACTGCGGGTGCGACGATGACATTTACAGCGTCGCGCAAGTACAATCGACGGACGCCGACCCTCAAGCCGCGCGCAGGAGCTCTTGGAGCTTTCTAGAGCACGGCGGTGGCGCCAAGCGCGGACCAATCGCTCCGCCACATCTCGCCATCATCACGACGGCACAGCAGTGTGTCGTCGCTGCTGCAACAACACCGCGCGACTCTACGTCGCCCGCGGAAACAATGCGCACATAGGTCGCCTCGCGCTTTCACCGCCGCGCCCGTCGCTTTCCACCACCTCGTCGATGCTGCAGCACCACCGTCGCGAGTGACCTTCCAGTCTGCACCAGTCGCGTGTTGCATAAGCTGTCCTCAGTGATCCCGCAACCTGCAACTCATTGCGCCTTGGTTGCGACGACAATCTGCTGTAGCTAGCGAGCATGCCGCCAGTCCGGCGCGCGGCGCGAGGCGCCCACAGCACCCAGCCTACCGCTTCGTATGCATCTGATCACCGGTGATCCTTCCGTGCTAACATGCGTCGCAGCAGGAGAGGTCGACGCCGGAACAATCTCAGAACCGGCAACAGCTCGAGCGAAGACGACGAGAGTGGGCTCACGACAGCGTCCGTCACTCGCACGCAAAACCCCCGAAGCGGACACGAGAACCTACAGCTCACAGTGAAAGCGACACCGAGCCGATTACGTGCTGCGACGAGTGGGAAGACTTCGGCTTCTGGTTCACGAGCGAGAGCAGGCCTGCGGGGAAACCGACGGAAGGCATACTTTGCTGAGGAGGACGAAGAGGACGTGGACGACGCAGACGAAGAGGAGGAAGAAATCGGTGACGTAATCAGAGTTCACCGCACGGATAGTGTAAACGGTACAGACGAGGACGAAGAAGAGGAAGACGACGACGACGAAGACGAAATCGTTATCCCAGCTACTCGCATCACTAAGGCCACTGGCTCTCGCACGAGACCCGCCAACATGCCTGGACGCTCGGCCCGCTCAACGCGCAATCCGCGCACCGTTGTCGAACCTGATACCGACGATGAGGCACTGCTAGAAGAAGATGAGGTGGCGGTGCGGCCGCGAGCGCCGCCCGCGAAAGGCAAGGCCGCGCCGACCGTGCCTGCTAAGAGGAAGTACCAACGGCGGAGAGACGAGGAGGAGGAGGAGGAGGATGATGATGAAGATGAGGAAGAGGAAGAGGAAGAGGAAGATGAGGACGAGGACGAGGATATGGAGGATGCCGATGCTGATGCTGATGCCGATGCCGATGCCGATGCGGATATGTACGATGAGGTCCAGGTGCAGCCGCCACGGATCCGTCAGGAAGTCGTGCCTGCGCCTGCCGCTGCGCGGAGTGCTGGTAAGGGCAAGGCCGCGACGCAAACACGCATCACCGTCTCTACTCCTGTGAAAGGTCCGCTGAAATCTGTTGAGGCAAAGGAGATGGAGGATGATGACGAGGACGACGAGCTCTCTGAGCTTGACGAGGAAGATCGAGACGAAGAAATGGACGAGGATGAAGATGAGGAAGGTCCTACGGAACTCGTCGACGACGAAGATGAGGACGAGGACGAAGATGACGAGGAGCGCGACTCCGACGACCCGGACGCCTCGCGCAGCGCAACACCTGATCTCAGCAAGCTGACGAAACGGCAGCGCGCTTACTACGAAGATGGAGGCAGTGGCGTTGGCAGCGAGAATGGCGAGGGTGGTGCGGTCTTGCTTGCACTTTCAAATGAAGCGCAAAAGAAGAAGCACCTCACGGCCGAGGAACACGCTGTCCGAAGAGCGGAAATGGCTCGGAGAAGGAAGAACCTGAGCGAGAAGCGTAATGAGGAGGAAAAGGTTCGTTTCTTCTTCTTTGCTTCTTATAAAATGATAAATCACTGACGTTCTCTCCCAAGATGGACACAATCAACAAACTCCTAAGCAAACCGGCGCCTAAGCGACGCTCACGTGCGGAAATGCTCGCGGCAGCCGCCGCCGCGGAGGACGGATTCATCTCTGGCGCTGAAGACGGCGAGGAAGGCGAGAACGGCACTGTGGTCAGACGGCTCAAGCCTGCGGATCCAGTCTTTTCGCGCTGGGTGCAAAATCGCGAGGGCAGTCGTGTTGCGTTTCCGGAGGAGTGGCTGCCGGCTTCAGGAGGGAATGTTGTCGGCGGTGTCTTTGGTGGTGCCGCTGCTGCTGGACCAGTGGTAGGTGGGTCTTGAACATCGACCGTGCCATGGTAAAAACCCTGCACTCCTGCTCATGCGACCGTCAGGAAGTCCAGGCCGCATCAAATAGGAGAGCACGCCCCATTTATGATGACCACGAAACACTCATTACAGCTCCAAGATCTGTGCATATCGACTCGGAGGTAGAAAGCGAAATAAAGCTTAACAAATGCCGTCTTGGCTGCTTGGAACAGCGACATGTCTCTGCTGGGTTCTTGAAATAGGCTCCATTTTGTTTCTACTTTTGTATGCCGTCTGCATGAACCGCTCGAAAGTGGCATACGATACACGAGGTGCGTGAACGCCAAAGTAAAGCCTCTTGTTACATGATGAACGTTCTATGGTACACATACTGAACAGGGAACACCCCCTAACCTTTGGTGTCCTGCCACTTGCCCTTGTCGTCACCAAAGATCTCCTTCGCCTCGGAGTCGCCTCCACAAATCTCTGACCACGCATGAAGGTCTGGGTCTCCCGTCGACTTGACACCCAGCTGGACGCTTCCCTGATAGGGGATCAGCGGGTTCCAGAAGCGGCGCTCGATCTTCTGCTTGTTGGACGTGTCCACGATGACAGCGAGCGGGTTGTGCGGGAGATGTACGGCGAACGAGAGGAGTGTCCGCGCGTGGCTGTGGTACCACAAGCTGGACCAGGAGGATTCCAGATCGTCCTTGCCGGCCTTCGGGTCGTAGCGCACCAACGCGGGCACGGTATGCTTCGAGTCGTCGGTGCTCAAAAGGGATATATCGGTCCAGGTGCCGTTGGGAGGGTCTGGTTTGACGAAGCCAGCGACGGTCCAGAAAGGCGGCTCCGAGTAGGCTAGATCCATTTTCCGGTTGGCGGTCGCGCCGTGGAGGTCCAGAAGGTTGGCGAGCAAAAGATGCTCCGAATCCAGACCAATACCGAGGTCCGCAGGCGAGATCTGAGGCTGCTTCTCATCCTCCTGACGCCTTGAGAGCCGTCGGTGCGACGCTGCGAGCTGGCTGCCGTAGACCGCGTCCAGTGATAATTTGTTCTCCGCGGCGTAATCGAAGACGCTTCGGAGATGCTTTGCTGGGCCCATGAGAAGATGCTGGTCTAGCCGGGAGTCGGACTCGGCGGCCAGGATTTTGACCCAAGCTGAAGATCCCTTCTTACTGATCTGCTTGTTGAGATCTTTCGTGATGTCAAAGAAACGCTGCAGGAGCACCTCCGACCTCAGCTGCACCCAAGCGTCCTCCGCGATGATGACCTTTGCGGATCGTGGTCAGCATAAAAATGCAAAAGAAAACTCTCTGTTGGAACTTACGATGTCGTCCTCGCCGACGTCTTTGCGGTCGAGGAATGCTCCGATCCGCTCCGCTTCACTCCGGCCAGATTCGTAGTCCACGACCCACGGCGTAGGGTAGCCGAGAGCAGCAGCACCAAGCACCAGGCGACATGTGTTAACATCGTAGCGGTCACCTTCTCCAGAGCGCGGAAGCAAAAGCCATAAATTCGCGTCCTGGACTGGTAGCGTGGATTTGAAGAACACCGAGAGTGATGAGACTGATGGCTTCTTGTATTTTACGCCACTGAAGAGGAAGAAGGCCAGGACCAGAAGGGCGCCAATGATGTATTTTCGGCGGTTCTGCGCGATCTTGAACTTCGGATCCAGAGCGGGATTCTTGTTGTCGGCGCTGAGGTCGCCATTGGCATCGGCGCCCCCTTGGGCTGCAGCCCCGTTCGGCTGAAGAGTATTGCGGAGTGGGAGTTCGATGTTGTCCCGGAAAGACTCGCGCAGCTGCACCGGCTCACGCCCGAAGAGACGCATGGTCACGCACAGCCTCCACGGTGAGTGATGCGATGAGATGGGCGATGAGGCGCAATGACCCGGTGGTGCAGATATGAGATAATGTCACCCGTAGTTGGTCTTCTCGAATGGAGGAGAACACGACCTCCGCGCCTCCAGGGACCGACGCCCGCTTGGCCGGGTTTGGGTTGGTATGCGTGGCATGGCTGGCTCGGACCAATCGCGCCGCCCGCCAAGGCAGCCTGGGGAAAGCGCCCGGAGAGGACCCGGACAGCGCGCGAGTGGAGTCGATAGCGGTCGCAAGCGCGGAGTCGGTAATATGCCACACCTTGACAATAATACACTGGCGCGTCACAGGCCACGCAGGTGTCCTCCATACATGGCCATCGGTACCCGCCCGTGACCTGACGTCGATCCTCATTGTACCTTAGCCGGCGGACGGTAGGTTAGTGAGCAGTCTTGGTGACAATGGCGTCGCGACACATGGCAAGGCCCCAAAAACCTGGCAGCGGTTCCGTTATAGCACAGTACAAGTGGAATGTCCAGCCTCCCTCTCCTTTCTGCCCGACAATTCTGCGATAACAAAGGCACATATAGGTCAAAGACCGCTTGCGCTATATAAATATTGATGTCCAGTCCAGAAAGTCACTTTCCACGTTCTTATCGAAGACACGACTCTGCGAAACAAGATGCGCTGGCTCGCTCTTCTGCCCGCCGTGCTCTGCACGGCATCGCTAATTCTCGCTTTTCTTGTCCTGTTCGCAGGATCGAGCCCCGGGTTTCTGAATGACTATTCCGTGGTTACTGTAAGTTTTGCGACTGGTGTCGGTTTCTGACATGTGGGTTCTAAAGTGCGCGAATAGGTCAACACTTCGCGACTTGGATATGATGTCTTCAACACCTCCGAGACATCGAGCAATCCCATCATCTCATTCTTCAAGAATATCACGAACGAGATCGAGGAAGCCATTGAGGATGGCTTCTCGTCGATCGCCAAAGATCTCGGCGTGCACGACTTCTACACGGCATCCCTGATGAACTATTGTGAAGGGTACTACGAGCCTGGCCCCGTCCCGAACGCGACAGTTTCAAGGTCCGACATCAAAATGAACGTGACTTACTGCTCGAACCGCACATCATCCTTCAATTTCGACCTCAAGACCATCCTGCAGCGTGAACTCAATAATAGCGGCCATAGCAACATCAACATTACCAAGCTGCATTGGCCCGACGAGATTGATGAGGGTCTGGACGACATCAAGTCACTGATCAAGGCGACCTTTGTACTCTACTGCATCGCCATCGGCTTACTGGGCATCTCTACTCTGCTGGCATTCGCCTCCGTCTTCCTCGAGGGGCGCATTAGCGCATTTATCAATGTGTGCCTGGAGCTGCTGACTTTCCTCGTCCTCGGAGTCGCGAGCGCGGTCGGCACGGCCTTTGCGGTCAAGGCCGCAGACATTGTCAATCGCTATGGGCAGCGCGTCGGCATCAGTGCCTATCGTGGCAATAGATTCCTTGCCATGACGTGGGCGGCGACCGGGCTGGTATTGGTCGCGAGCATAATCTGGTGCTTCGCTTGCCTTGTGGGCCGCCGCCGTAATGGCCCACGTACTGGACCGAAGAAGTACTGATAATGTGGCATGCGAGCGCCTCGAGAGGCGGCAACATACCGTATTACACGAGTTGGGACGATCTTGAATGAATCTGGCGGTCCTACTGAGCTTGGCTTGTTTTCGTCGATTTGAGATATCCTTGTACGCGAGATCGATACGTTTGTCCTTGTAAGCGCGGCAAATATAGCAGCAGTAATAACCATTTAAGCAGTGTAAAACCAAATGCCTTGACGAGTGACTAGAAGTGACATTCAAGCAGATGCAGGCAAGGTTTTGGGCGTTACTGAATTGAGGACATCGCCCCCAAGCCCAAACAATGCAGCTTGAAACATTAGCATGGGATGAGGCATGCGGGCTGTCCGATAGTGCTCCTACTTAGCCAACGGTGATGAAGTAATTATCGCAATAATCAAAGTGTTGGCATTGATTCTTAATAACACCCAGACTTTATCGGCGTACTTCTCCAACATACAAATTCACGTCATACCCGGGTAACTTTGTTCGCGGACTTCAACGGCTCGAGTGAGGGGATGTGGTATGGTCTCAACCAATTAGGGCGTCGCGTGTCGCTGTCTCATCGCGAACCCATGCTTCCGCCGACATCCTATTGCGCCTTTAAGTGGACCACCACGCCCGTTTCATTATCAAGGTTGCCGAAAGGTGAACATTCATCGTCATGTTCCCCAGTCATCTATTCTGATTCTCATACAACATTCTGTGGTATCTCTACTGCTGTTCTGACAACATGGACTCGGCCAACCCGAACAGCTGGCAGACCAAGCTAGTAACACGAGTCGGCAAGGCTTTCCGATCCCACAAATCATATAATCAAGCCGCACTTGATCGGCGATATGTAAAGGAAGAAGATAAGCGCGATGGCACTCGCCGCCGGCTTCAACGCGCGCATGGCCACCCGATTCAAACATTACAGACGGCCCGACGAACAAGCGATGTCAATGAACTGGGCGAGCGCGAATATTCAATCTTCAGCGATGCCTCCACGCTGGTTGAGAAGCCCAAAGATCACACCGAGATGATGCACGGCCTCGCACATCTCGATGAGGATCAACCCTTAGATTCGGTGGGACGCAAACTGATTGACGAATTGCGCGGCCTGGATCGGATGGATCCCGAACACGCGAAAGCTGCACTTGCCATTATCGCTGTCCACGAGCGACGACTCGCCGCACTGCCTGAGCCAGTATGGCAACGCATCGCTTCGTATCTCAACCCATGTGATGCTGCTACTCTGGCATCGTCAAGCAGAACCTTGCTGGGTAAACTTGGCCCAGCGCCATTCGAAGCATTGAAGAGGCCAGAGAACAAACACTATCGAGTGAGGTACTTGCAGCATTTTGATAAAAGTCTCGCAGATCTATTATTCTGCTTTCCATGCTCTCGGTACCATCGTCGGACATCTATGGGCAATGAGGTCCTCAAGGCGGACTTTGTCACCAACCCTCTGTTCAACTGCCCCAACGTGAAAAGTAGCGTCCTTCCAAGGACGCGAATCGCGTACGGTCGCGAGCTTCCCTACGCATTCGTGCAGCTCGTCTTGCGAGCACACCGTCACTCTCCTAAGCACGGCATTCAGGTCGAGAAGCTGAGCCGGCGGTGGAAGTGCCCGACCAGCGGCTGGACACACCGAACGCGATACCTTATTCACGACGACCGCTTGCTTATGCGCGTGGTCAGTCAGAACTATGCACCGCCGGCCGCTACGGCCACCGAGACAACGCATCGCCATCTGCTATACGACCGCAATGAGTACGTGCCGTACTTCTCCGTCTGTGCACACTGGCGCGATGGCGACCTGATGCGACTGTGCAAATGCGCCCTCAGCCATGTCCCCGCGCCGCCGGACCCGATACACAAGCAACTACAGCGCGGCTTCAAGGTCTCGCGCGAGGCTGCCCGGCCCAACTTCATCGTCCGCGGCTGCGACGACTGCCGGCCCGCGCGTCGGTGTCCGGAGTGCCCAACGGAATATCTCGTTGAAGTCCAGATGACGGAAGATCTCGCCGATCCAGTCAGGCCGTTCAAGCATGCCATTGTGATCACACGCTGGACGGATCTGGGTGATGGCAGCAGCCCGATGACCTCGCCGGAATGGGTGGCCATCAACGGGCTCAACCCGGCGGACGGCGCGGCGTACCAGAGTTTTAGTAATGTCGGTCGCCGGGCCGTCGGAGGCACTTTCGAGTCGGCTATTAGTGGGACAGTACCCGGACAGCGACTGCTAAGCCTGAATCCCAAGAATAAGAAGCTCGGGGAGGAAGGTAATGGGTGAGTTTTACGTTGCACTGTTAGTGTTGACATTCGACAAGATATACTAATTCGACCTACAGCTGGTACTGATGGCATAGGCCGTCGACGAGACATGAGCGCTTCTAAATTCTACCCAACAACGCCGATCCTTGATGTTATTATGGGATGCACCAGACGAACGGCGGAAAAGTAATGCCAATGATTATGGACACTGTGAAATTGGAGGCAGATAAGAAAGAAGAAAGGACATGTATTGATATGCGAACATGAATTATCACAAAGCGTAGCCCTTGTTCTTTTACTGCTTTGACGTATTTAATACTTGATGCTGGTTGCATTCATGATCAGCTTCATTTGATCAACATTGTTCACTCCTGGTGGGTCCTTAAATCTGGGCAAGAAACGCATCAGCATTCACCCAGTGGTTATCTGTGCTATTGACCTACCAGGGACTTATCTACAAAACATACTGGCCTGACGGGACGCGCATGCCGACCAAAAGGTGGCTGTACAAATTAAGGTATAGGCTCTTGTGGGGTCAATGAAATGGCGACGATCTCCAGCGACTGCGGGTGGCGTGGATTGTGGCTTAGAACTTGTAACAGGGTAGGCCCCCTCAGCACAAAGCGAAGCGTGGAAGCCTGTCACAATCCCGACACAATTCAAACTTGTGACTCCCGAGGGTCAGCGATGCTGCTCCTTCCCGAAACCAATTCATTGCCATCATGAGCACCTTTCTCGTCGCCTGAGCCCAATGATCGCCATTGTCAAGGACCACTGCACCTCACAACTTTGACGCCACAGGTGTGGCTATCAACGACCTGCTGAAATATGGCCGACACCCACCCTTGCCCATTATGTCAATTTCACAGTGACAATCCATACGCCGTGCAACTACACTACGAAGAAACTCACACCACGGACTCACCCTTTGTCGTTCGTGATCGTGAACCGGTCACACCACCAATGTCAAACCGGGGCTCCTCTTCCCGAACACCGCGAGTCGCAGTAGCAGCACAAGTCCCACCGGTCAGTCGCCAGCGCACTGTGCCAGTATCACAAGCCGCACAATCAATCGAAGACCCATGGACAAGATGTCCTCGTCCCGGCTGTGGAGAGCAGATTCTGATTTCCGACATCGAAGAACATTTGAATTTCCATACTGCGGTCGAGCTCTCAGAGCAAGAAGACGAGAATGCTCCCCCGGCTCTCCCGCCACGACCATCACCGCAGCCTTCACCACAACCTTCACCACAACCCTCACCACGATCCCGTAGTGCTCAAAGCGGCGAGCATTTCTTCTTCCCGTCACCAACCTCGCCAACCTCCGACCGAAACCTGCTGAGTCCGAGCAAATCGAAAGGCATTTCCGAAGACCGTAACGAGCGGTCAGAACGATCCGAACGGTCCGGCAACCGCCTCTCCTCCTCCTCTGCCGTCACAGCTTTCTTACGCTACTTCGCTGGTGTCCGGCCTGTCGGCCCGACGACCAAGAACTGGCGCGAGCCCCAAAAGCCCGGTCGCTTGGGGAAGGTTGAGCTAGGACCCTACGCTTTCGAAGAGAAGATGCCTGCAGACGTGCGACGAGCGCTCTTACTCGATGCAAAGCCTATCGATATCACACGGCAACGGCGCAACGGCGACCTAGTGCGACAACGTATCACGCCGAACGAGACTCCCGGCCTCGTGCGTGTCCTTGCCGACCTCTGCGCTCTGGAATCTCAACATACGGAGACGACCTACCTCTGCCACCCCTGCGTGCGACACATCCACAAGATCGAATGCGAGGGTAACTTCTGTGGCTATTGGAACATCCAAGTGCTGCTGACTTTCCTACATCATATGGATCCGACAGGACCTCAGCACGTGCCGGATGTGCTTGTGATCCAGGATGTCATCGAGCGCGCCTGGGATAAGGGCATTTGTCCATTCGGCCGCATCGAGACGGGTGGCGTGCGGGATACGCGCAAGTGGATCGGCACGCACGAGGCTCTTGCCTTCTTCGGCTATATCGGCATTCGTGTTGAAGTGCTTTCTTTCCATTCGAAACACGGCGGCACACCTGCACATATCCAGCTGCTCGATCATGTTGAGGCTTACTTCATCTCTGGACTAGATGCCGTCAACCCCGACGGAAGCCCCGCTGCAAGGAGGTATGGTAGCTCAACCGTGACTCGTCTCGCGCCGATTTACTTGCAGCGTTTCGGCCATTCGATGACAATCATCGGGCTAGAGCGGAAGCGTGACGGCTCCCGCAACCTGCTGGTGTTCGATTCGAGTTTCAAGCCGAGCGGTGCCATGCGCCGATTGGCGCAAGGCCAGAACGTTCAGGCGTCCGTTGGCAAGCTGTTGGACGTGTATCGCCGCGATGAGGAGTCCTTGTCGCGGTGGGAGGAGTTTGAGATCATCGTGTAGGTCTTCCCTCTTTTTCCCCCGATCGTGAGTGGCGCGATGGGTAAGAGGAAAAGACGCTGACTGTTAATATATTCATTCACCCAGACCGACGCCGAACATTCCACCTATGAACAATGGAATATGATTAAGGAATCATGCTTCTTACGACATTTGACGAATATCATGAACAGCAGAGGGGAAGTAGAAGGTGAAAGCTTCACCGCTGCGGAAGGTAACAAACATGGCAAAGGAGACACACGATAGTCTGTTCTCCGCCTTACCTGGAACAAAGGTACAATGCACGGCATGAGACCCATGAGCTTATCAGGATTGATCGTTCCCCGTTGCTTTCTGAGCGTGTGCCTGTGCCTGCTCATCTGCTACAATTGCCATTGGCAGAAGAGTGCTCAGAGAGATGTGTGGGATGCAAGAACGATCTCTCATGTGATGTAGCAAACATAAAGTATAGCACATCATGTGAGTTCCTTGTTGTCTTCCTCGGACCCCAATGCAGCACCCATGCGCCTAAGAACCCTGGAGAAAACGTGCTAGCACGCCTCCCATACCGAAATGGGAACTCGCATACTAGATCGACCGCCAGATGTTGAAGGAATTGCGGGGAATTCCAATGGTGGGAGGAGTTCTGACCACTTCTGCCTCCGATGCAATCTGGTGACGGACGCAGTGCGGTTAGAGATGTCCGAATGCAAGCACATGGTGACATCCTGATTCCGGCCATCCGTGACGTTGAGCCATATTGCCCGTTGCCGGAGCCATCACGCAGGCCCAAGGAAGAAAAGCAATTGGGGTTCGGTCGATCGCTCACAAGACCTGATAGGCACGATGATGATGCCGGCGCAGTGGTCGAAGTGTGCGCCAATGCACTGGCGCGCCTGGCACGGGAGACAGCTGTGGGGCACGGGCCAAGTTCACGGGTCCGTTGCGATTACGCTTTCGAAGCTTCAAGCACGCCATCTGGAGAGTTCACCTGCGTTTGCGTGCGGGACGCAGCAAGATCACCACGCACGCACGCACACCACAGCTTGAGCTTACGATGATCGCGCACGATGGCGTGAACGCAAGCTGCGCACATCATTGTGCGCATTTGTACGCGATGATCTCTCTCCCGCCCGAAGAAAATCCTGCGCGATTTGAGATCGAAAGGTAAGGGTATAATATAACCACGGAGTCGGTGCTCCGTAACCCGTTCCCTTTTGTCTCTTGGGTCTGTGTTTGACTCTTGACTCGATTGTATCGTTGGAGAAAGAGCATTGGAGGCATTGCCTTGTTTCCACTCCACATCCAGTCCTTGTGTCTCAATTGGAATCGTTGTCAACCCTCATCGCGCGACAAAATGGCACACGCAAACCGCATTGAGCAGCTGGAGGATCTCCGAAACGTGACGACCAATGCCGACTTCTATGAGAAGCTGGCGGCTGGCAAGATCGCGACCTCGGATGCCCACGCCTCGTCCGTTGGCAACAACAGCGTGCAGCCGTACTACATCCCCGTCCCGATCACGATCAAGGCTCAGCTGGGCAGCCCGGTAAGTTTTCATACGCTCAAGCCAGCGGTCGGTCTGTTCTAATGGATCGTCATATAGACGGCACTCGCGATCGGCGCTTTCTCGACAACCCTCACCACTCTTTCCTTTGCTTTGATGGGCTTCCGGGGTGTCAGCGTCACGAATGCCTTCATTGGTGATTTCTTCGGCGTCGCCGGCATTGGCATGGTATGTAGAAGCACGCCGGTGAAGCTCTCACACAGGTGCTGACAATGTGTGAAGTTCGTCTCTGCCAACTGGGAACTCGTCCTCGGCAACACCTACGCCTACACCGTGCTGGCTGCCTTCGGTCTCTTCTACGCTGGCTTCGGTTTCATCGTCACTCCCTCTTTTGGTGTTAAGGATGCATATGCCGGGAACGAGGCGGAGTACTACAACGCCCTCGGCTTCTTCGTCCTGAGTAAGTGGCTCTTGGTAGTGGTCTAGGAAGAAGCTTCTTTGCTAATCACCCAATGTCGTATAGTGTGGGCTGTCTGGAACCTTTTCTTCCTCCTCGGCTCTCTGCCGCTCAACCTCGTCTACATCGGCATCTTCTTCACCGTGCAGATGGCCTTCACGCTCGTCGCCGCCGGCTACTTCCTGCTTGCCGACGGCTACGAGGAGACGGCCAAGGCAGTGAACACGGCGGGTGGGGCGTTTGCGTTCGCAAGCGGGATGTTAGGGTACTACACCGTCGCCAATCTGATGTGCTCCGAGGCGCTCTACTTCAGCTTCCCCATGGGCGATACGAGCCGATTCTTCAAGCGCAAGCCGTCGCAGCAGCCGAGTGAGAGGGCAGCTGGTGAGCTGGAGACGGGCGCGTCGTCGGAGGCTAGCCGCAAAGAGTCGAAGTAAGGCAAAGTGGCAAAGGAAATATGGGAGGATTTGTTTTTGTATAGTTCGGATATATGGAGGGCTACCGGAATGACGATGCTATGAAAAGATTTGGCTGGATAAAAGCTGATCGTTGCAGAGTTTGCAGCAAGACATGATATGTGAGACGACGAAGATGGCTAGTCTATGGGTCCAGGAGGCTACAGACAGACTTGAACTTGATCGTGCATGTGCTCCACAAGGGCAGTACGGCATAAGCAGCGGGATCATATCGGTAAACAGGGAGCTCACCCAAGTTCTAGCTGAAGCAGGATCGTCCCGTCGTGATTGCATTATCTTAGTCACCAGAAAGCGTAAATTAGGTAGGCATGGAATAAAGACGATCAGCCTCGTACCTGGTTAGCACATTCGATGCGCCAATGTCCATGCAATCCACCAAGAAACTCCGCGAATAAAGTACGGCCCCTAAGACACTCATGCCGTCGAAGTCAGAAATATGGATTGCAATCATTATTCCACCATTAGCGCCACTGCATCACCTCCTATTCTTCCGTCGTGGATTGCTCGGCCCACCACCACCACCGCCGCCGCCTGGCCCCAGTGGCGGTAGACCTCCAGACATGAAGGGGTTTCCATCATCAAATGCCAACAAATCCAACGAAGTCCTCGCCGTTGCCCTCGGCGGCCGGCGCTCGTCGACAACCGGCGTCGCACCCCAGCCGGAAAAGATGTCTTCACTAGCCTTCTTCGCTTTCGGCGGCGGTTCCGCTTTCTTCGGCGGCGCCGACGCTCCCGGGATCGGCCGTTTGTAGTTCGGGTCAACCTTCGGTGGCGGAGGGCCATCATCGGTGTTCGCTGTGTAAGCAGCTTTTTTGGGCAGGGCGCGCACCGGTCCGGAGATGCGCGGGTTCGCAAATGAGAACTGCGGCTCGGCTGGCACGCCTTTCGCTGCACCAGCCCCCCACGGATTCGAGGCCTTCGCGGCCGAGGGCGCCGGCGCGGCAGATCCCATCTTGGCGAATCGCGGATACGCGAAGGAGTACGTGGGCTCCGGCTCCGACTCCGACTCCGACTCGGTCTCGGTTTCTTCTTCGGACTCTGTGTACTCGGTCTCTTCGACCAGGGATGAGTCGCCGTCGATGATCACGGGAGCGATCGGCGGCGGCGGAGGCGCTGCCGGTGCAGCCTTCTCTTTCTTGGGTTTCGGCGCTGCTGGCTTCTTCTCCTCTTTTTTCTTTTCCTTCTTCACCACCGGCTTCTTCTCCAGTTTTGGCTTCTCTTTGGCCTTCTTGCTCGCATCTCCGAGCGACTTCTTAGATGGCTTCGTCTTGAGCTTCGGCGCATCGCCTCCGCTAGACTTCTTCCGCACGCTCAAACCGCGTAAGAGCCCACCTCCGCCTGACTTCTTTGCGGGAGCACTTCTCACGGACGGTGGCGCTGAGGAGCTGCGAGCGGCCGGCTGCGGCGCCTCGACGACCTCGACCGCTTCATCGATCCATTGCCGGTCCGGCTGACTGCGGCGCCGCTTCAGCACCGGGATGGTCGGCCGCCCATCGCCAGGGTCTGAGAAGCGTCGGTAAGGAATCAGACCTGGTTCGCGTACCCAGCGGTCGCTATTGACGTCCTTCGAGATCGAGCCGCCCATTATGTAGATAAATCCTTCCGTCGTCGTCCTATCGGGGAAAGGGTCTATGTCCTCGAGACGTGTCTCGAGCCGCAACCTCAGTTGGCCCCTGCCACTGCCGTAAGGTCAAGTGTTACAGATATGCCTGCTTGATTGTACACTGGCGTGCTGCCGATGTCTCCAAAGAGAATGCTATCCGTTCTTGTCCCGTGAGTAATGATATGCATAGCAGCGACTGTTCTTGCGAGAGAGTATCACGTAAAGGTTGACTATCGCAAGCATTGCGGTGGCCACTGAAAGCATGCTTGGGGATTCAAGCAGCGAGCAGCAGCACTCGGCCAATACTTCCAATGCCTTGTCGTTGTGTGTCTGCTCTCGTGTCGCGAACACTCTGGTTATGAATGAAACTCGTGCCGCAGGAGTCAGCTAGTCGGATGCATCACCTCACAGATCCGGAATGACAACAAAAAGAACAACACTTGTGATCGTGCTCAACCAACGAGTGTGCGAGGCGGATATCCTCTGTTAGATCGACAGATGTTTAATGAAGCAGCAATATCTCACATGCATCCCAGGCGATGGCGAATCACATCGCGAAATTTGTCAAGAGGCCAGCGGATGTTCATAATTCACAGTGACTATCTACGAAGAGCTGCCATCCGAAGATTGGCACGCCTTTGAAATGCTGGAACGCAAGGAATGCGGGAGGCTGGTGCTCGCCGCGGAAGCCCACGATGCAAACGCGCTGGCCGCGGCACATGGCGAATCACACCCGGACACGTCCCGCTAAGGTTCATCGCCCTGCCACCAGAACGCAGAGAATATAGCCAACACAGCGAAGTTGTGCAGCAAGCTGATGCGACTTGAGTTGTTGTCCGCCGAGATTTAACAATGTCAAATTTGCATTGGGCGCTGTGAAAATCCACTGATAGCATGCGTGTTGCCGTGACACACAGAGGTGAGGGGTGGGTTGTATGAAGCTTCGGCGTAACAGATGGCCGGACTGCGGTGTGCATCTCCTGCATTGACTTAATGCTTCAGTGAGTACGATGGTCCTATCTACAGCTTCGGCTACATAAGGCAATTATCAAACTCATCCGCGCGATGTGAATCTCCTGTCCGCGCTTATGAAGCCCTCATCTGCTGGGTCACGGCCAGACGCTCAGGACAAGTCCTTCCCCCGAAATTTCATACTTTCACTACAGGTCAACAGCACTATTCAAACAGTTTAGTCCATCGACAAAACCCATCCACAATCAATGTGAACGACGATTGTTTGATTGCATTCCCCACTGTTGGCGAGAAGGGTCAGAATCCGCTGTACATTACTGGTAGCATGATGGCAACGATCACATCAATCGTCTCACGTACCCTTGACCTGCCGCCGAGCTGCATTGCTTTCTGCCCATCAAGACCGCAGATCTTCGTGATAGGAACGTACTTCTTACACCCGAAAGTACAAGCAGCCGCCGGCGCCGCCGAAGCTGCACCAGATCAGGACTCCCAAGCTCCTAACGACGACGACACTGCGAACGAAAATGAACCGTTAGATACCAGGACGCCGCAGAAACGAACGGGTAGCTTAATGGTCTTCAGCCTAGTCAATAACACAATGTAGGTAAGAGACCTGGTCAGGAATTGGAATCGACGCAGAATAATGTCAAAATTGGTCATCATCCTGACGAAGTATTGGGTCTCAAGCAACCTGCTCTCCGAAGTCGGAACAGATTTCGCTGTCTTGGACATCCAATGGGCCCCTTCGCGCACGAAAAGTGGCGATCTCCTTGCCGTGGCCGCTTCTACAGGTCTTGTGGCGTTCTATCAGCTTGTCGGGCACGATCATGGAACTGCCCTGCAACTTAGCCACGAGCACCGCGTCGCTGAGCCAGAGATTCTGGTCCTGTCGCTCACTTGGAATGACCAAAATCCTGATATGATCGGTGCAACTTTCTCGGATGGAAGTGTCGGCGTATGCACAATCAAGAGCCCTGACAAAGACCACAGTTGGGCGTCTTCAAACACGGAAGTCGCTCTGCGACATGTCCACTCTCATGAGCTGGAAGCGTGGTGCATGACATTTGGGGATCATCAATCAGCAGCCGATTCATCCAGGATTGTGTATTCAGGCGGCGATGATATGTTACTTCAAGCTTCCCGCTTGCGGGATTCGAACGACGATGTTGAAAATAACACTGACAGCATTGAAGACGAGCCTGCCACTGCCGCATCACCATTATGGCGAGATCGACGCAGCCATCAAGCAGGCGTCACAGCGATCTTACCGCTCTCAGCTACCCTCGCCGTCACTGGGAGCTACGATGATAACATCCGGTTATTGTCGATCCCAGAAGTCGGTCGGCGGCAGGTACTCGCAGAGACGAATCTAGGTGGTGGAGTCTGGCGCTTGAAACTTCTCGACGGCGAGGCACTTCCGGAGGGAAACGAGCAAAACCAGCACGACAGCGAGGATAGCGTCACGGGATCTCTGAACACAAGGTAAGTCTTGATGCCTAACCGCCTGTTATCGGCACCGTAAGACTGCAGTTATTTCTGCTTGCCCTGGATGACCTTTCTATCACGCTATCACATGGGATTGTCGGCTAACCTCATCTTTCTCCGTGCGCATCAGCTTCACCATTCTTGCAAGTTGCATGCATGCTGGAACCCGGATCGTCAACCTCACCTACGATCCCTCTGGCGATAGCTGGCAGTTCCACATTGATGCGAAATTCGAGGAACATAAAAGTATGAACTACGGAAGCGATGTCCAACCCGAGGCCATGCCGGGAGAGAAGATCGAGGGGTCTACAATAAAACAACCAAAGACAATCGTGAGCACGAGCTTCTATGATCGTTTGCTGTGTCTGTGGAGGTGGCCACTGGCATAGATTCCATGGGAATTCGGGACTTGGAATATGGTCGTTGAATTTCTCATCCGGTTGGAGGGTCCAATTACATAAATGATATGCTTTGACGAGTTGTCACAGGAGAATTCATGTAGACGAGCAAAGTCATGACAGTAATGCAGACAGGCGAATTGCCAATCGCTAATCGCCGCAGATTGTGTAGCGCACACCTCCCTCAACGATACTCTGGTGCCAGGTGCCAAAGTCTTGTCCATTCGATGCAAATGATCTTTCTCGGGAGAAGTATCGGTAGAACTGGTCCTCATATCATGAGAATGCACGTTTGCTGTACTCCGGGGTGGGCTTTAATATCGACAGTGACCCGCTCCTTCAATGTTCATTCGTTGTCGCAACATGCGACTGCTTCGAGTCGTTCAAGCATCGACAGCTTGACATTCGTGGGCCAAGAACGATATTCGTGTAGACTGTATGTTGGTTGACGATTCGCCATCGCAACGCCGCACTATGCTTGGGAAGCGATCTGTTCCGTCTTCGCCGCCGCCCGTCGCTCTCGACCAATGTGTGCAAGCTGCTGCGGTCTTCGAGGTGTCCAGTAGCAGGCTTCGGACCGTGTCATTCCCGCGGACATCGATTGCGCACGGTTCGCGGCGTTGAGCACATGGTTGCTTGTACGTTTGCAGCTTGTTCCACTCATTTTGAAGCCGACTGGCCGGCGGTCAGGTCTTTCAGCTCATTTTTCAAGTCTGTGATCTCCTTGTTCTTCGTCTCTTGGAGCTCCATGCTTTCAAGTTTTAGCCAGGACCAATGGAGGACCTGGAAAGTAGCGAGTGCAATCAAAAAATTGAATGCGACTGGTCGGCCCAAACCACGGTAAAATTCTCGATGCGGATTCGGCGGTTGGTGAGAAGAGTTCGCGCGCAAAGATGAGACTTGTGGGACACGCAGAGCTGGGCGCAGTAGCCGGCTGGAGATTGAACGGATGGACATGCTGGTTTTCGCTTACGTTTGTTGTCGCTTTGATGGGTTTTGTTGTCAAAGTAGAAGGATCAAATATCTCTGCAGGTCTTCGGCTTCCAATCGACGCGGCGAGCTTCCCCAGAACGCGTAGGGGTCACTGGTGTCTGTGCGTCAATCTGATCTTCACATGGGAGACGCCATGAAATAGAAATCTACAATGCCACACGGATCACATATCAAGATTGATGTATACATTATTCCTATACTCTGACTAACATCCTGGCATTTTTGCAGAATATGGAATTGGTGCGTGGTATAGATTTGTGCACCAGTGCGGTACCCCGGACCTCCCATCCACTGGATGACCAGCTCGATGGAGAATTTACACAAGCCGCTTCTGTGTCCGCGGATCAGATAAGAGTCATGGCCATGATGGCACTGATGCCATCATGGCAGCTTGCTGAAGCATGTCAAGAGGATATGTGCGTCTTTGCGATTATCCTGAATTGTTCGAGCCCCTTCATGATGTTGCCTGCTTTTTCTCCCATTCCTCTGGCGTGTAGCACTTCGGCGTCCATGCATGAATCGCAGCGATTTCTTGCTTCAGCGTGCTGTTCACCAAGCGATGCCTGGCCAGTGTGGTCTTTTTGGTGAATTGTGGCGAAACGATTATGGCTTCAAACATTTGGCCGCAACCGCCTTTAAGAATGGTCGCTGGGTTAGCCCTCCGTTGCGCATAAATTCCGTTGCGCGTCGATGCCATCAAGCGAGAAAAACGAACCTGAGAGATCTTGAATGTCGACATACTGCGCCTCCAATTTTTCGCGCAAGATCGCCTGCAGCGACTCGGGCGTGACTCCCGAGTTCGCGGGGTCTTGACTGTCGGCGCTCATCTTGACGAACTTGCAGGAAGATGTCGTAAGGGTGCACGCGTGTGAAGACGCCGGAGTCGGTGCAAGTGGGGTCTGACGAACAGTGGGGGTCCCTCGAAATTCCATTCAGGGCCCAGCGGCCAGATGCACGAAATCGTCGGCTGTGACGGCGTGCGCTTGTATTTTATTTTGGGAGACAATTCTTAAACACTACTAGCGAAGTTGTAAGTGACAAAAAGTTGTACTTATGGGATTGAGCACATGATTCCTTTGTGACTGCAAAGTGCGCAGGTCTCGTGCTGTGCGACTGAGGTATCGATGAACGACCCTCCGTCCCGACAACGGCCTTCCGGTCGTCCAACCATAGCAATTTTCATGTCTCCTGCATTCGTACTGTGCAGTATCTTTCGTAACCTAAGGCGTGGTCAAGCCATCGTTCTTCGCTCGTAGGCACAGTGAGAAAGACCGAAATGGACGCCGGTTCGCGCTGGGTCGCACTGTATGCAATGCAATCATGTCTGCTGCTGAAAACAGTGAGCCATTGACAACCTCTCCTATAAATGCGGCTTGATATGTGCGTCAATTGATTTCAGGATCTTCCATATTTTGTATTGCAATTGTCGTTAATAATGCCATCATGATTTGCGAAATTCGGCGGCCGCGAAGTAGCCTTTGCTCTCAACAACGCCTCGATCTTTGACCACCGCAGTGTATTTGATTACCCATTGCGGCTGCACATCTCCCGCAAGCGGTTTGGAGACCTCACCGTTTTCGGCGTCACTCGGAGGCTCCTTCCGCTTCTCGCCCGTCTGCGCTGAGTTTGCGAGGACGCCGGCGCCGCCAGGCCCGTCTCCTAGGAGTTCGCGGATAGTGCCTTGCGGGAGGATGTTGGAGCAATCGTTGTGGACCAGGAGCTCAACATTCGAGCTTTTCGCGAGGTCAAGCAGATCTCTGGGCACCGAGCAGCAATCGCGGAGGTTGACCTGGTCAACTGCAGGCTTGACGGTTGCTTGTTTGACGAGCGACTGCAACCGGTCATAACCAAACTCTGCGACGCCAAGCTTGGCGATCAGGCCTTCCTGGTGCAACTTCTCCAGAGCTTGCCACGTCGAGAGCTGTTCCTCGAATGGCTCCGGGTCGACGGGGGCAGGACCGCGTGTGGACAGCTTGTCCGGGCAATCCTCTTGCTCATCGAAGAAGACGCCCGGGAAAGACAAGATCAGGAGATCGATCGATGGCACGTCCAGGCTTTTCATTACCAGACTGACAGCCTCGCGGATTTGCTGTGCTCGCTCGGTGGTCGATATCCGGGGAAGAAAGAACAGTTTCGCAGTGATGTCGTACTGCTCTCGTTCTTCCTGCAACGCTGTGCTCTGAAAGTCTAGCGTCGGGATCTCGAGAACGTCATTGTTCTTTTTGGTCCAGGATTGCAGAGACGGCCGGCTCGATAAAGAGCCGCCATTCTGAATTTCCTCGGGTGAGGCGATGTGATCCAGAAAGTTTGCCCGCAAAGAAGATATAAATTCTGCGTTCGACTTGGACGACGACGATCGTCGGATCGATGAGCTGCTGCCCAGAATGTTCCTGCATGGATTAGTAAGGTGATTCCGAGCGCGCACAGTGCGACGAGCTCACTTACGAAGTCGAAAGTAGGAGCTTCATGATTTTTCCTCCTGTAGCGGCTCGCCGCCTCTCATGGCATGAGGTTCGGTAGAAAGATTTCTGGCGGGGCGGCAATGATAGAATTTGGCACAAGATTTGCTGCATCATCGTGCAATCAGCCCGGCAGGGCAGGCGGGCTCTGCCGCTGCATGCAAACCTCCCGCGCTAGAAACCATGTTTTCCAATGCTGACAGCGGATTATCCGTAACCATTTCAAGGTAAAGAATCCTTTGGGCTTCCACATTGTCGAGCAACAGCAGCCTCTCGACCTTCAAGCGCCAGGTTACAATATTCCCCGATCAGTACTTGGCAGGAAAAAATTATGCGTAGAAGATAAAACTCCATTGACACATTAAATAAGAAGTGGTTTTGCTTTCAAAGAAAGCTCCATTACACATGAGATCCCGCCGTTGTTGAAGACCTCTTACCGTCTCTCCCACCCATTGCCTTTCCGTTTTGTATTCCGACTTCCCATCCATGTCCAGTCCGGTGTTATAAATGCAGGCGCACCCCCATGTACTGCCTGTTTGCAAGTAATGCATTTATATGTGCCAACAGGGTATCTCCAGTCCTATCTCTCCTCTAGCCGTCGAGTATATCCGTCTCTTTCAATCATTCCTTTTACTTCATTGGGATGAACCAAATGTGCCAACCAGTCGTATCGCATGATCGCAATCAGGGAAAGGAAGGTTTCTTCCTTCCAAGACCCCAACTCTCCAGCTGCTCGTGTTCTCATTGTAAGACAATATCAAGAATAAGCGAACTCCTTCAATTTCTACTTGGCAAGCGCCTCCTCCTGGCCGGTCAGGAGGGTGAACACGGGCGCATCGAGCTTGGCGCGACCCTTCAGGAAGTCAAGCTCCATGAGGAAGAGGTAACCTACGAGATCACCGCCAAGCTTGCGGACAAGACTTCCAGCAGCAGCGGCGCTACCACCTATCAAACCAACCACGTCAGTACGCAGGCCCATCACGGGGCTCGAGACGGAGACAAGATTGTAACATACCAGTCGCAATGATGTCGTCCACGATCAGGACCCGCTGGCCAGCTCGAATGGCGCCAGTCTGCATCTGAAAGTTGTCCGAGCCGTACTCTTTCGTGTAAGTGGCCGTCTCACAAGGACCCGGCAATTTGCCCTGCTTGCGAACCGGGACGAATCCCGCGCCCAGGCGCGCAGCCAGCGTCGGGCCGAAGAGGAATCCTCGGCTCTCAAGACCAACAACAATATCAATCGGCGCCGCGCCAGCAGCGCCGAAGGAGTCCTTCACCTGGAGCTCGAGCGCGGTGATGAGGTCCGCGTGCAAGGCCGGGTCGGCGAAGAGCGGCATAATATCCTCGAACAGGATGCCCGGCGACGGGAAATCTGGGAACTGGCGCAGGCCGGCCCGCAGCTTCACTTTAATTCCGGCGAGGGGGGAGGTGCTGGCGGGAGCGGCGGCGGAGAATCCTCTCGAGGCGACATCGCGGTGGTCGACAGAGGAAGCGGCGCCGGCAGTGGTCGTGCGGCTGTTGCTGGCCGCCGTGGAAGATGGGTCGAAAGCCGCCGTGACAGCGGCTGCGGTAGGAGGGAGAGGACGGTGTTGTTGAGAAGAGGAAGACATCTTTTCAGTGTGCAGCGATGCCGATAAGATATGTGTAGAATGGAGGGTGGGTCGTGCGACTTTTTTACGCCGCGGTGAGCTTCACCAGACCCCTCTTCTGCCTGGCGGGCACGTTTTCGGCGGCATAGGCGTCTTAAGGTCACAGCATTAGGGCAGGGCAGGTTTCAGGACATTACGGAGACCAAGTCATGTATCTCGCCATTGCTCGCGCATCTCCGTACGATCGGGCGAGAATAAAGCACGTCGTTCACTCACTTTCAAGATCGTCCAAGAAATCGCACGAGCGGGCAAGAGCTGTCATTTCCAGGTGAATCGCGCATGCGAGAAGGAAATAGTACATTCGGCGACCGGAAGCATTGCCACATGTGGCTGCGCCCAGCACAATCGAGGGGTGACGGCTGGGAAGCCATGCAGCTGCGTGAGGGTCGAAGGGCTGCGACGGAGGATTCAGCCCTCCGCACGGCAGTTTCAGCGGGCGGAGGGCCTGGCCTCGTCGCATCCTGAGCCTGGTCCTTGGCTGTCTGCCCAGTCGCATCGTAACTCGATACATGCTCACATCCGTACTATACGCTCCTTCGTCGTCGCCACCGCCATCACCACCACTCTCAACACCACCACCACTGTCCTGGACCTCGTTCACTGCGCCCACCGCACCCACGCTCTTTGTTCTCCAGCTCACCTCCGTACGACAGTGCACCTATTCACACGCGCGTCCACCTTCACGCCCCTCGTCGCGCTCGCGCACGCGCACACCTTCAACCGGCCAACGGAAGTCTACGATCCTCACTCGGACCGGTGTGCCTGCATTCCGCACAGAAAGCGACACACGCACGACGAGAATACAATTTGCACCGCCTTGCCGCGGGAATGCAGGCGCATGTATACACGGCTGTGGGTTTCCGATCTCCGCGTAGTTAGGAGCGCGCTGGATCGCAAGTAACCATATATCCACTGCGACTCCCAACGACACCCTCGATCTTCTTGCGCGCGTGTTTTACCAGCATTTCACGGCCGACGTGACATCTCACGGCCATTGATCGTGCTAGTGGCCGCGATCGCTCTCAGGTCCTCAGCGCACCAGGTCTCATACCGCTTTACTGCGTCACACGCCCGCGCTGGTATTCTCTAACTTGCCGCCATCATGCTGCGACCGGCGACTCCCTTGTCACTCATATTCCTCGCCGCATTCGTTCTTTCGCTGCTGAGTACCCTTTCGACTCCGATTATCAAGGCTATTCCTCTCGGACGCTATGAAGGATACACCTTTGGAGTTTTCGGCTATTGCAATGCGACAGATTGCTCTCCCTTCGAGATCGGCTACGACACCGACCCACTTTTCAATGGCGGTGCCGACCCCTTCACTCTTTCCGATTCTGCACGTCACAGCATTTCCGGAATCCTCATTGTGCATCCGATCGCAGCCTTACTGATTCTCATTTGCTTCGGTCTCGCGGTCGCGGCCCATTTCCATGGACCATCACACTCGCCACGCTATCTACTAGGTCTTCTCATCCTGACTATTCCCACCCTGATCGTCACTCTTCTGGCCTTCCTTGTCGACATTCTTCTGTTCGTACCTCACTTACAATGGGGTGGCTGGATCGAGTTAGCAGCGACAATCCTGATCATCGGCTCGACCATTGTCACGTGCGCAATGCGACGAACTGTCGTCAGTCGCAAGGCCCGGAAACAGCGCATTGCTGAGAATGCCGACATGAATGGGACCAATTACTACGAGAACCTTGCCAGCCAGCCTCGCGTTATGACGGAGCCTCTTGCGCGGGCAGACAGCCCTCCGCCGATGAGTGGCACCACTGTTGCAGAGAAGGGGCTTGCGAGCTCAGCAACCTTTGACATGCGCAGGCAGGACACTCGCAGTCAAGATGGTGGACGGTCAAGCCAGGACGATCGCACACCATTAAATCGCGACCCCAGTTTGCGCTCTGCTCATTCCGGAAAGCCGTACGGATCCGGCGATGAACCGATGCCAGGCGGGCAGTCTGGATGGGAGAATGGAATCGGACCTCGTCGGCCTAGCCGAGACCAATATGGCAACCCGATCGAACCTGGCATGGCTATGGGGATGAATGGCGGCCCGGGTCTCCGCCATCAAGGCTCGCAAGGCTCCCTCGGATCTCACAGGATGGACGGGCCTCCACGCGGACGAGGCGGTTATGGTCCACCAGGTCGCGGGTATGGGCCCCCACGCGGAGGCTACGGTGGACCCCCGCGTGGCGGTTATGGACCTCGCGGCGGACCTGGCTATGGCCCCCGAGGAGGCTATCGTGGCGGCCCAGGCGGCCCGCCTCCTCCGGGCTGGAATGGTCGTGGACGAGGCGGATACGGTCCGCCGCCAAGCATGATGGGCCGTGGTGGACCGGCTCCTCGCGCGCCTCCGCCTGGCTATGTCGATCCATACTACTACAGCAGTGCGGCTGCCGGCTCTGATCAATCCATGCCAGGAATAGATAACGACAACTACTCCGGTGCTGGTGGCGCGATCGGTCAAGCCATCGAGATGGACGAACGTCATGTCAACTCCCGCCCTGCAGACGATTATTCTCAGGCCCCTCCGCCACTCAACCGCGAGGACAGCTATGGCAACGCCGTGCCCTACTCTAATCATCACTTACACCCCTCGAATCTGCCAGGTGGTGGCAGCAACAACACTAGCAATCGCTCCAGTGACGAAGCACGTTCGCCTACGAGCATCTACTCAGCTGGCCACTCCGCTGCGCCCACACCACAACCTCAGGGCGGCTACGTGCCCGCTCGAGAAGGATGGAATAACAACCCGACCACCGGCGAGACTCCCTATCAGCTCCCAGGCCCTTCGCCTTCACCAACATACCAACAACAGCAGGCCGCGCACCCGCACGCGCGAGTCCCGCCATCACTCTCCCCCATTCAGGCCTCGCCACAAACGCCGGCGCCAGCGTCCGGTACTCATCGTCGTGGCGACTCCGAAAATTACGTTGAGGATGTTGACCCACGATTCGCACACCCTGAAGACGATATCCGTGAAGAGCCAGCCGGCAGCGCGGCGCCATCAGGCTTAGGATTGCCACCGGCCCTGCGGCCTGGTGCGCCGGGCGCTGCAGGAGCGGTTCATTATGGTTCACGTAAGTAGTCACTTTCGTTGAAAGCCCTGACAGCCATGGTTTCCACCCAGCCTTGCCCTAGAGCCATTGTTTCGTGTATTTTCACATAACAGACACTAACTTTTGGACCAGAAACGCGCTCTCCGCCACCCCAGCAGCAACAACAACAATACCGTGCCTATGGCCAGTATCAAGGCTCGATGCGCTGATGATTCTCCATTCGCTTCCGCTGAAGCACTTTCACCTTGCGGCGTCCAAGACATGGTCTACGCAATCACCCGCCTGGAAGCGAGTAGCCCGAAGAAGTCTACCTGACATTACGAATCCCTTCCGCCTCTTCATCTGGCAACACTCCACAGGTTCAACGATATCTACGCAATGTCTCAAGACATGATCCCGCATGACGGAGGTGAAGACCCTCATACAGCTGGTCTGTAGTGGGCCTCGATTACTCGCTTGGCCTATCCGAGCGACAAAGGCAACATCTGAGAGAGACTCCTTCGAATTCATGTGATCATTGTTATGGTATACGGCACTGGAATATGGGTATTCACTTGTCATTCGCAGGCTCGTTACAAGCGAGTCATGTCTTTTGTACGCTTATACAGATCCGGTCGCGTCCTTGAGACCGACCTCAGAAAATTTCATGCCTTTGTGCACTCTAAAAAGCCTTATCAATTTCTCCTGCGTAACTTCACAAAGCAACGTAGGCGCAAGCTATTTGGGCTGGACATTCAATCTCCAGCTGGAGTAGTGAAGCTCCGAACGTGCATCAGCGCAGATCAGGCACGATCAGGGTAGGCACGGGTATGGTACCGATTAGGGTTACGTTGAGTGCGGGGCGACGGCGTCGCAAACAATAATTTTCCTCGATGACGAAAATTAACATGGAATAGATTTTGTCCTACCTTCGTCGAAAGAAAGAGGTAAAGGTCCTGCAACTATGGCATCCAGTGATATTGCCGCTCAGCTCACAGCTGACGAGATCGACGATCTGCTCTACTTTACTCGAGCAAACGAGGTGCAAGAATTGCAACAGACCATTGCTGAATTGTCGAAAAAATACCAAACCTCCGCCAAAGCCGTGCTTGAGGCAGGCATGGACCCTCAGAGCGGAAACACCGTGCTTCATTTCTGTTCGGCAAACGGTCTCGTCGATCTGTTGCCTTCGCTTCTCACTCCCGATACTACATCGAAAGTGTCGGCCGACTTCGTCAATCATGCCAACAAAGAAGGCAACACAGCACTCCACTGGGCAGCTTACAACGGTCATTTGAGCATAGTCAAGTCCTTGATCGCCGCAGGTGCAAACATGTGGATCAAGAACGCAGCCGGCCACCTAGCCATGTTTGAGGCAGAGCGCGCGGACAAGTCCGAAGTCGTCCAACATCTGCTCGAAGCGGGCGGAGATGAGGTGGAGGAAGGCGGGTCCGAACAGCCAGCCTCTGCGGAGGATGTAGCGGAGGTCCAAGCCGCTGGGTCCAGCACCGATGGCTTACTAGAAAACACCTCAACGAACGATGTTTCTATGAAGAATGCAGTCGACCAGAGTTGAAGTCCATGCTCGGACAAGATGTACCGGTGCATGATTGCCCAGACTCGACCATTGATATGCCTCCTGCGGCCGTATCAAAGCCGCAAAGATGCGCTATTCATCAAGTGGCCGAACGTCAGCAAACTGCTCGTGAGCCTCCTCAAATCAAAATAGACGTGTGGCCGACAGAAGAAAGCGCACCGCTTATGGATTGCCTTCATTACATCATCGCAACCTGCGCAGCAGCCGCGATGCTACCGCTCACGACGCAGATCAACGATTAAACGACTTGCAGCGTCGTCTCACTATATCGTAAGACCGGAAAAGCGAATCGACCAGCTCGAAATTCAGACCAGAAGAGTGATAACTCATTACGAAAGAGCCGAGGATGAAAGCTTTCGAATTGTTACACGAACTTGAAGGGCAAAAGTGGTCGAAGGGGCATCTGAATATGCACTTATCTTAACATTGGCATAGACACTTGTTCTCCGTATTATCGTGGGCGATTTTGTGCCTTGATCTATAGTCTTATCGACATTGTCGGATTAGAATATATTGGTTGCAGTGTTGTTCAAAATGGTGCGGTTCCCCCAACTTAACAACTACGAACCCAAACAGTAGGGAAGTATGTGGAGATTTTACAACCTCCTGGTCGGCCATTGAACGATAGAGTCGAGTACTCCAGATATGTGTCGTTATGTCGCCTGTTAATTTCTCCCTGTAAAATTAGAATACAATATATGATCTCTTATGACGTGCTTCAGTATAGTCGACGCAGTATTAGAACATTGCGGGTGGGTGTGGTTCGGAGCTAGCTGCCGAGGCACGCGTGGCGTTCATTGGAAGTTGAAGCACCATCGCGCTAGGCAGGCCGTTTATGGGGTAGGGATCCACATCCTACTGGATTTCAATTGTAATATCAGCTCACTGCCCACTCTATCAGCAACCCACGTTAAGTCATGGCTCAATTGGCCTCTCGCTCGCTCAGAATCTCATGACACAGTGACGGATCTCGCCCTTCTACCTGCGCGTGGAATCCTCTTCGACCGATTCGCGACCATGCCTGCCTCCTCTGGACGAGAGCGCATCCTCTATCTCGCCGGCTTGGTCTTTCTCGTGCTCGTGGGAAGCTACTTTGTACGCAAGGTCTTCCTACCAAACCCGGAGATCGTCGACAACTCGCCCGTATCGCCCCCTCCTGCTATCGCCGAAGATGGCAAAGTCGACACCGAACCGATTATCCACGTAGAGACGAGCACCACCGCTGTCGCGAACATCCCTGCCCCGACAGATGCAGGATCGACAGCACAGCAAGAGCACAGTGGAGGCGTTCTTCCGGCCCCGCCGAAGCAGCCTGATGGCAGCGACCATACAGTCATTTACTCGGGCATGACAAGAGATGGAAAGTGGTTTCCGATTGACTTTGGGGACTATGGCTCCTATAATCCAAACTTGATTCCACACCCATTCCTCGCGGACAGCTGGTACATGGTCGCGCAAGGCTTGCAACCAGAGCTTGTGTTTGATGGTCCGATTCCGGTGTACTCTCTCGAGCTTTTCTGTGAGGCGCATTTCGTCGGAGGCGTGATGCGGTGCAAGAAGAGCGCTATCAGTGTGCCGATCGCGTCAACTGTCAGCGAAAAGTGCGTCGGTTCGCTGAGCTGGTTCAACTACTTTATCGGCCCGAACGACCCGCGCGTTTTCTTCGGACCCGATCGGCCTTATATCACCTACGGATCGGCATCGCAATACACCTGCCTGGGTCAATGGATTCACGACCTCCGCCGCCTTGTGCGATGGAACACTCTCGATGCTCTGGATACCACCCAGCGCTTCTTCTTCCCCACAGAGCTGCAGCGCCCGCCGCCATATGGCGATATCGAGAAGAACTGGTTTGCCTTTTGGGACGCCGCTGGTGAAATGTACCTGCACTACGACATCCTACCGCACCGAACCTTCGCTCATGTAAGTGCTGATGGAACGACCATTGGCACTGATCTGGCCCCTCAGACGGCGACGCGGGACAATCGGTGCCTAGAGCAACACCTAGCCTCGCGGCTGCGTGAGAAAGAGCACATACACCAAGCCACAAACTCATTGGCGATAGTAATGTGCCGCCGTAACGACGCCACGTGCGATGCTGACCGGAACACATTCATCGCATCGATCGTGCAGCATAAAACTTATCACGGCCACAACTTGTACGAGCCCTATCTAGTGCTGTTTGAGAACACGGCGCCCTTCGCGCTACATGCGATCTCGTCCAAGCCATATTGGATCAATGGTCGCGGCAAGCCCGGGGAGGACTGGAGTGATGACCCAGATATTCCGCGCGACTGGAGCCAGATGATGTACATCACATCGATGAACTGGAAGGACGAGGGTCTGAACTACACTGGGTACCTGGACGACGCGATTATGATTGCTTTCGGTATCGAGGACAAGGCCGCTGGTGGAATCGATGTCACTGCGGAGCAACTGGTCAAGGAGCTGAGCTATTGCACATGAGTACGCCGATTGCTCTCCTCCGTGGACTTTTACCGATAGAATGGAGGAGAACAAGAGCCCAGCGTGGCTATACTTCGAGGGTATATGGCGTTCCTTGTCGAATCGCAGTGACCTACCGAGAACAAAATCCAGCTCCTCTGCTTTTGTGAGTCGTTCTAAGTCCAGCTGGACCGCGGCTTTTCAAAATGGCTCTTGCCAAAGGCTCTGCAGCTGATATACTCAAGCTCAACGCCATTCAAGCCGCAAATGATTGATGAAACGTGCCTCGGTCCATTTCAAGACAGCCTACTTGAGTCAAAGCAATGAAACGTGTCGATACTATGCATGCTGCGCAGGCAGGGGCAAAATATGGGAAAGACCTTTGGAGGCATGACGATGTAATGATTGAATTGCGCGAGCGCATGGCATGAGAGTACTCCAGGGTGAAGATTAGCGACAAGAGGAGCCAGTTTGGGGTCGCGGTGACGGTCGTCACAACACTGCTGCAATGCCTTGAATGCGAACCTGTTTCGCATTCGATCGGTCTTTCAATAAACCCAAATGACCACTATTAGTATTTATATAGAACAGCAGACATGGATGAACTGCGGCTCTGAGCCAAGAGTATGAGCCACTATTAGGACAAATGGCTCCGTATAAGATATCATTGAAGACATGCATCGATAACCGCTCTCTGGAGATGATATAGGAAGTGATTGAACAACTATTGAAACAGGGAGTGATTCGTGGTGCAGCTTCGTGTCGCGATCCATCAATTCTTTCTTTCCAGGAACATATATCACGAAGTCTCTCCGTAATAATTGTCATTCTTGCTTGAAAGACATGCTGGTTTCTTGGTCTCTTGGGTTTCGGTCACCAATGTGCAAGCCTAAACTTTGGACTCGCTATGTCAGTTTCTGGCGTATTCAGGCTGTCTTATAAGATGTGCCGGATCAGATAATACGAATCGCAAAGTTCGAACGGTGCGTCCACGATCTACCGACATGATACAACCATTGTAAGCAGTTCTACTCCCTTGAAGAAGCTTTGCCTATATCGCCCACGAATCATTTATTCCGTCATATTCAATTGACAGGGCATTGATGCTGTTCTAGTGTGCAGCAACACGTGTGTGATGGTATTAATGACGAATTTGGACTAAAGCTGGACCGGAAATCGAAGCTAACGCCCCTTGACCGACTTTTGACCAATCAAAAGCTGGAAGATGGTAATGAACACGGAACGTCAGCGATCACGGACGATTGAACGAGCGCGAATGACATCCCAACCCGGCACCGAGAGCAAGCCCGCACGAAATAGGCCTCTCCAGCTCTTGTTATTAGCACCTAGTCAGCTTGACTGGTGACTACCGCCTGCTAAGCATTCCTGGATCTCGTCTCTTTCATTCACATCCTTGCTTCGGAGGCGGTGTCCAAGACTCGCAAGCATACAGTTTCGTACAGCGCCGCATACGGTGAAACCTGTGGTGGCGACGCACACAGACGCCCTATCATATCAGATCATCGTTTAAGCCCGCGTTCTCCACCGTCACCAACAAGTGCGACCGGCACTTCTCCCTTGCCTCACATATCTCATCCACAGCCCATTACCAATGCATCAAACAACCGCCAGATAGGGACGTCTTCATGGCGACAGTTAGCAATGATGCGCCTTCACAGGCGCGAGCCTCGAGCTCCCCGAGTAACAGTCACCGAGTTTTACCGCCGCCACGACAGCCATCGCAACAGGAGCTCGAGGTTGCGCAGCAGCTAGTCGAGCACTCCCAGGGCGCACATGCCTCGGCCTCCGCAACAGCATCAGAGTCGCGGCGGACGACGGAACCTCCAGCAGAGGCGACTGCCGCCGCTGACACTCCGAGCGGCCCTCCTCAGCATTCGCGACACGAACTAGCCGATGAACCCTCCTCATATCGGGGGCCTTATCCGGATTCCCTAGCCCGAGACTCTCCTGCATATAGCCAGCGAATTTCTCCGAGCAACGCTAACAATGCGCCTGGCGCCCAGATGTGCAGGTAACACATATGTCAGCATCAAGATCTCGGCAAAATTGGGCTGACATTGATGAACAGTAATTGTGGGACTACCAAAACGCCGCTCTGGAGGCGCTCACCCACTGGCGCCGTGATATGCAACGCATGCGGCCTCTACTATAAGGCACGCAACCAGATGCGGCCTGTTGGGTTGAAACGCGGTTCTTCAACGAATAGCCCTTCTGCACATGCCGGCGAAGGCCGACTCGCCATCGACGGCTCTCCATCACATACTGGCAGCACGGCCTCAATACAAGGCGGCGCCACATATGTCTCTGCCGACCAGAACATGAACGGCACCTGTCCCGGCGGCGGCCGCTGCAATGGAACAGGCGGCAAGGAAGCCTGCAACGGGTGTCCTGCGTACAACAATCGTGTCGCCAAGACGGCGCAGCTCACAATTCGCGAGAGTGCCGACGGATCACAGGGTTCGCCGCATGCTGTCCTCCACAGCTACAACGGAAATACAGTCCAGTCGCCGGCCGGAGCTACGAATGTCGTGGTAGCCTGCCAGAACTGCGGCACGACCATCACACCCCTCTGGCGTCGCGACGAAGCAGGCCACACAATCTGCAACGCGTGTGGCTTATACTACAAACTCCACGGCGCCCACCGTCCGGTACAGATGAAGAAGGCAGAGATCAAGCGACGCAAGCGCGTGGTACCGATCGCAGGAAACACGGTCATCGATCAGCTCCACCAACCTAATACTCCGCTGCGGCATAGTGGCAGCGGTGATGCCATGAGCGAGACATCGGCGACGTACTCACATACAGAGAGTCTGCCGGCGACAAGTCCTGCGCCGAGCAACGCAAGCATAGCAAGTTACCCGCAGCATGCGACCTTCAAACCGGCGAATGCCTCTACCAGTGCTGGAAGACCGCAACCAATTCCCGTTGACTTCACAGAGTCTTTCCGCAATCGTGCTTCAGGCTCTCAAACATCACAACAAGTGATCTCTACAGCCGGAGGACCGGGCGCAGTCGACGACGACACGGTATCCCACGATGGTCGCAAGCGCTCGTTTGCCACAGCAAATCTACGCGACGGACAGCAAGAACAGCCGCGCCATCTCAAAGGTGATTCGTATCCGCATCCGCAGGATATTGTCATGCGTGACGGCGAGGACGATGATCCTGAGGCGCGACTTCCAATCCGAGGACCCACCGACGCGGGACCTCGCAGTGGGGATGGAAGAAGTCTCGTGATGTCGAAGGAGGACCGGAGAGCGGAGCTAAGGAGGGAAGCAGAGAGAATGCGGCAGGCATTACTGGAGAAGGAAAAGGAGTTAGCGGAGTTGGGTGAAGATGGATAGGGCGCGTAGAGGGCGGGGTTGCCTGCGAAATGATGGACAAGGTCGTGCAGCAGCAAGCAACGGGTTATGAAGTGATGAACGATATCGGAATGAATGGTGCAGCACGAGGTGCCTGAGGTTACTGATCGATGACTGAATATGAGAATTGGCTGAGATCCCGGGTTGATTGTTTATGGGTAAATCGGTGATCGCAGTGAGGTTGAGTTCGGCGGGAGCATAGCGAATATTTAAAAACGTGTATCAAATACGCGAAAAAGCGTAGATCTAAATAGTCGTTTTAAGCAGACCAATCTCTGGTCTGCGAGCAACAGGATATAGAACCAACAACAGCTGAAATGACTCACATTTGTGCCATTTTTCACAGACCAACATGAGTGAAATTTACCGGGTTAGTCTCAACTTTTCAAACGGGAAGATTGATATGATAGTGGAGGCCACTATATGATTGTATTCAATCTCCAGGCTGCTCCCGAACGTCAAGCCCGGACTTGGGTCGAACGAGGGCGCCTTGCCAGAACTGGCACCTGTAGGGCGCAATTGCTTGACAGCGGCTCAACGCGCGCAGTGAAGCGTAATATGTATATATAAAGTAAACCAAATTTATTCCAATTGAAAGGTCGTGATCACAATAATCAGTGAGGTTTCAAATCTACCCGTCGTGTGACTTATATCTTGCTGTAAAGTGAATGGGATCGAACACCATTCAATAGAGCTAGAGCACACACCGTCATGGCGGCGACAACCGAAGGCTATGAGACACTATCGTCGCGCGCTCAGCAGAATGTCGGCGGCGTAGACCACTGGGCGCCTATTACGAAAGCTTTGTCCGATCCGTGGTCGGCAGAGAACCCAGGCGGAACGTAGGGAGTGCCACGACCCAATGCACATGACCTCCAACGCTGAGAACACATCGCCAATAGAATCATCCTGGGCTTGGCAGAGAACACACTGATGCATGTTGAGATCCACGACTATTTCAAGAAAAACGCATGTTTGGCACAATATCCTGTTGTAAACGGGAGCTCACAACTCATGAGGATCATAGATTACCTTCGAACCTGCTCGGCATTTCACCTACGGCAACGGACCCCGGGGCTCACACAAGCTCCGCGACGCTCTCGCGAACCTGTTCAATACCCGTTTCCATCCGTTCGAGCCTGTCGCCAGCGATGATTTCCTCATCACTTCTGGTGTTGCCGGCGCCATTGACGACGTAGCCTGGAGCCTCTGCGATGACGGTGAGGGAATCCTTTTCCCGCAACCACTGTACACTGGCTTCAACAACGATGTGCGCGCATGTGCTCGAGCGAAGATTGTGCCGGTGCCTTTTGCCCGGCCTGATGGGTCTGTTCAACTGGAGGACTTGTTCGATCCAGAAGCGAACTTTGCAGCGCTAGAGCGGGCATGGAAGCGAAGTGTCGACGAGGGCACCGTGGTGAAGGCAGTCATGATAACTAAGTGAGCTGATTTTCACCTCTGCTTCATTTCAGCCTGCTGGAGACTGACATATGGAAAGCCCGCACAATCCTACAGGACGCTGCTACGTGAGTTAATCTCCTGATTGTTCTATTCGATCAAAGCTAGATGCTGACCATGCGATCGATATCCAGCCTGTCGAGACCATCAAAGCAATCGCGCGTTTTTGTGCGTCTCACGATTTGCACTACATCGCGGACGAGATATACGCGTTGTCGACATTCGAGAATCCGGAGCATTCCAACACGGCATCCTTCCAATCAGTCTTGTCCGTCGATCTGCGGGACATTCTGCCAAAAGAGCGGATACATGTGCTCTATGGCGCCGCCAAAGACTTCAATGCCAATGGACTCCGTCTGGGCGTCTTGCACACTCGCAATGCGGCGCTCCGACAGGCGGTTTTGAGCCTGCTGTAAGCTAACATATTGCCATGTTGATCTTCCCCTCTGTCCGATGTACTGACAACCGCTCCATTCTAGTCCCTGCGCCTGGGTGCCCTACGTGATCCAAGACCTTTGGGCAGGGCTGCTTGATAACAAGCCCTTTCTCGATGCATACTTGATCACAAACTCTGCCCGTCTGGGCGCCAATTACCGTTTGACCATCGATTTTCTGCGCGCCAATAATATCGACTACTTCCCAGGTAGCAACGCAGCCATTTTTCTCTGGGTGGACCTTCGCCGCCGACTCCTGCCGCCGCTTCTTCGTCGTGGTGCTGATGTGCCAGAAGCAGCATTCGCGCTGGGTGGCAGTGCAACAACAACACCGGCAACATCCGGTTCACTCCGCGACACGCTCATCGCACGCCAGCACCTGCTTGATGCGACGTGCAAGCGTCGGGGCGTGTGGATCGGGAACGGGTTGAATTTTACGCCGGAAGAGGTTGGGTGGTTCCGGGTTGTGTTCTCGGCGAGGGAGGAGGCGTTGCGAGAGGGCTTGATGCGCTTTCTGGCAGCAGTGGAAGAAGTGGAGGCAATAGAGTAGTCTTCGAACACCAACTGAGAATCGCGGATGGAGGAATGCAATGATTGCGCTATGACCAGGAATGTTTCATCAATGCACAGCACTAGCATGCATTGATTACAGCCCGGTCCCTTGCATACAGTCTTTGTTCGTCGTGGATCATGATGGTCTGAATTCTGAGAACGTCCGCTGGCGAGCACCAGCGGAAAAAAATTCGAATCCAGGGCTCATCTTCATCAAAGCGATCATTGTTGAGAGTCCTCGGCCGCTGCCTCTTACAACTTGAACTCCCATCCAGCCCTCTCCCATCCGCCACACTCAGGGCCCGTTGCTTTCTCCGCCACCACCTTGATCAGCTCTCCCTTCTTCTCCGCCGCTCGCTCGTTGCAGAGCTCGTAGACGGTTGCAAGGTTGAATCCAAGAGCGGGAAAGAATGCCGCGGCTGTCGTCGCCGTTTTGGCTTCGCCACGTTCCGGAACTCCTAAGAGTTCCTCCAGGACTCCCTTCGTGTCGACAATCCGGCCCACGTACAGTTTTGCTACTGCGGCGTTCTGTGCATACAGTTCGGTATGCCGGTCGGAGGTTGTGGAGGAGGCTTCTCGTAATGCTTGCCATGCGGTATCGGCGGCTTCGTAATCACCGCCTGCGACTGCCAGTAGCGCACACAGCGTGCTATGCTGCGGAGATGACGACGGTAGGAAATCCACACAGCGTTGCACGCCGGCGACGTTCCCGACGCGTAGGCGTAGGAGGGCTTTTCGATAGTGAATAAGCTGGGCATGTGGCGGGTGTGGCCTGCTGTCGTCTTCGCCGCTGAGATTATTATCGTGCGAAACTGTCTCGGTCGCGGAAGCGAGGCCGTCGAGGTGCCGCACGGCGGTCTCCAGCTCGCCCATCTCTACCAAGGCGTCACAGACACGCAAGCCCAAGTCTTCCAGCCGCGCGGTCCAGAGCGCGAGGACGACAGGATCGTTGTCGCCGTTGCGTTCCTCGCGGAGTGCAGCGCGTGCTTCGGCGGTCAAGGCGTAGAGAGCCATGATGCCGCGACGGCCACCATCGGCAGCGCCGATTGTTTGCAGGCGGGCGAGGAGCAGACGCAGAGGCCAAGGAATCTGTGAGACGATGGCATGCGCCGACGGAGTCGGGAGTGGTAGGAGTTCGATAAGTGGTAGGGCTTCTTGCAGCGCGAATTCGGGACGGGAAAGAAGTACCAGGCAGGCCAGGCGAGTGTGGAACAGGGCAAGAATTCGGATGGCGGCATCGGGTTGGCTAGTGGTGATCAAGCGGACTGTGAGGTCGGCAGCGCGGCGGTAGTGGCCACCTGCGAGAAGAGCCGGTAAAGAGGCATCGGGAGGTGGCCGGTGCGAAGAGTTCAGGAAGATATTGGGGATCTCGTCCGTTGGGAGCTTGTGGTAGAGATCACGGTCTTGGAGAAAGCGGAGGTCAACATGGGGCGCATCCGGGAGTGATCGGGTCGGCGAGAATGCATTTCTTTGTGAAATTGACGGAGACGATGTTGCTACTGATTGTGGAGGAGATGTGACGGGTCCTGGTGATTGGACGGATGCCGACAAGGGACTGAATATATATCGCGATTAGATTGCAACAACCTTTTCTAGGTCTGAGGCTCGTTGGGATAGCTACCTACTCGTCTACGGCTTCCTCCAGCGGTCCACGAGCACCTCGCTGCGGGACGGGATGGGAGATATTCCGCCCATGCCGCCGTTGAGGCGAGGCGGGCGTCTCTGATGAAGCCATTTCATTTGACGTTGAGAACCGAATATCGGCAGAATGTATGTAATGGCTACAGGCTGATTGAAGCACAGCGATGGGGCAATGTTAGCAATGGCGCCGGGCCGACGCGGTCGGATATCGCCTCGGTCCGTTGTGACCGGCGTATCACGTGTCTTTCGCGTTGCTCTCCCAGTTGCAGCAGGAAGGATCCGAAGTCGGCGGCAACTGCTGTTCGGCAGTAGTGACCGTGATCGGCCTCAGGATGCAACAGCGTCATGAGCGTCCACGGGTGAGAACATGACCGTCACGTGCGGTTCATCTCCAATGGCACGCTGGAAACGTCATTCCCGTTAGATCACGTGCGAGGACTGCCGTCCCCGCCGTTCATTCCGCTTTGGGTAGGGCTACGGAGGTTCAGTGGGGTTTCCGAAATATTGGCTGACCACGAAGGGTTTACCGCGTCACAATTGTCCACCACACACGAGCAAAGCCCGATCGCTTTCGTCGGCGGCGGAGGCGGCGGCGAAGCGATCGACATTGTTACTCCGCACTCACTGACCGCTCTACTCCCCGTGATAAGCCGCTGATGATCGTGAAATGAATAAGGAGAAGAAAAAGCAAGAGAGGTTGCTGCGTACATCATGGGTGCATGGCCAACCAGGATTCTTTTTCGTATTGGGGGAAGATCTTCTACGCTCATCAGCCAAGATCTCCTGTACTGTATACTGTACTTGCGGCCCTACGTCTTAGTTCGAGACAAGCCCGGATGGTGCGGCATATGTGGTGACAGCGTCAGAGGATGTGACTGATGCATAGGTAGGGACGATCCACTTGTGCCTATGCAGCGGACTCATCGGTGGGCGAAAGGAGCGGCACACTGTTTCCGGGGCTGCAGCATAGTACATGTGTACAGTCAAAGAATGGTAAGAGAGATGACTAGGTGGATGACAGATTTGTCCCCGAATGCTGGGAGCTATCGGAGCTGTGCTTCCTTCGGTCTATGCCTCCCTGGTGTTAATGATGCCGTGAGGGTGAGATCATGCGTGAGACAGCGATCGACACCTTATCTGACGCGGTGATACAATCGCGAAATAGCGGCACTTGGTATCCGTTGTGTCGCTTCGTTGAAACCTGGCTCCGACTTCTGGGCCTGTAGCGCTGCGGCATTTCCGGACGTCGATTGTGCAGTGAACCGGGCGAGCGCACGGTGGAGCATCCGTTGTTCTACAAAGGATCGATGATACACGATAGCATAAGTACATGTTTGCACCCTGGGCGGATGATCTCGGCGCCGAGAAAGAGGAACAGTGGAGCAGAAGGCTGGATGACCGGCGAAAGATGGAGTGCTCACGCCAAACCAGGGCCCCATCCGCTTAGGTTTCGCTTTCATTCGTCTATTTTGGGACCGACGTTAAGCTTGTCGGGATGTGGTGACGGCACGCCCTTCACATCGCGGCGGCGGGCACCCTTCTCGCAGAGGCACAGGCACAGGCACACATGGATGAGGTTACATCCACCGCCCAAAAACTTATCCAATTCTCTCACTTGTCCCTCCATTCACTTTGACCCTCTTCCGCCTTGCGACGGTGCAAAACACCTCTCCCGTACGCATTCACCAACCTCGTGAGCCCTTCGGACACAAAAGCAGAACTCGCCGACTTTGCCGGACCCTGCGCGGCTTCTGTTGGTGTTGTCAACCCTAATCTCGCCCATCATCTTCGCTATTCCCGCTCGGGGCAAGCAAAATCGGGCGGGCAATCTCGCACGCGTGGGCAGCGAACAGAGCCTCCTGCCGGCCGTTTATCTACAGGACCCATCCCGCCAGCCTCCCGCCGATTGTCCTGTGTACCTTGCAAGCCACCACCATACAACTCAACATCACTGATTCTCCCAAACACCCCAGCGCTGCCAACCACTTCCCAGCCCGCGGGAGAACCAGCGAACCCACGCGCGCCAGCTGGGCGAGCCGCATGTCGCCGTGAAGGGCCCGCGCCCTTGAAGCCCTTGGAAATCCCCAACGGCCGCCCACGCGCATCCCGGCTGTAGACTGCCGGGGTGGTCATCGTTGCCGCAACAGCAGCAGCAAGTGGCAGCAATTGGCAGCAGCAGTAGGAGCAGGAGCAAAGCAGTTGGTAGCAGGAAACGACAAGCAGAAAAAAAAGCCGCTGCCAAAGGAAAAGGCCCTGCGAAACGACAGCAACATATTAATGTGTAATCCGCCAGCCGGCCTGCCACCGCCCCTCTTTCCCCTCCTCCGCCGGCCAACATGTCCTCCGGCCTGTCCGTCTCAACGCGGAAGATGTCCGTCTCACAGCGCATGGCGCCGTCGCTGCCGCTGCCCCCACCGCCCGCGCTCTCGCTAAGCACCAACTTCCCGGACATCTCGTCCATGATTACGGGTCTATCGTCGGCCTTCTCCGCCGGCGGATCCGCCGCAGCGCGCGCGCTGCTGACGCCGAACGGCAGCACGAACGAAGATGGTGGCATCTTCGGTGCCCCGACGGGCGAGGTCGTGTGCTGGCTCGTCGACACCCGCTCGCTGTGGCCCGGTTCGGGCAGCAGCAACAACATCTGGTCCGCCGCCGGCGCTGCTGAGGCATTGGCGCTGCTGCCGCTGGCAGAGCAGAAGGCCATCTCTGCTAAGATGTTCCTGCCCGACGCCCGTATGAGCCTGGCCAGCGCACTGCTCAAGCGCCTCTTCATTTCACAAACCCTGGATATTGCATGGAAGGACGTAGCATTGGCACGGAAAGGGGACCCGAAACACGGCAAGCCGTGTGCTGTCGATGTTGTCGGGCGCCCGATCGACGGCATTGATTTCAATGTTTCACACCAGGCCGGTCTCGTTGCACTGATCGGTTGGAATGGCAAGAAGAGGCAGAAGTACAGCCCGGGCGGCGGCGTGCAAGGCTTCATCAGCCCTGGCGCTGCTTTCGAGCCCGACGTCATGGTCGGTGTGGACATCGTGTGCGTCAACGAGCGGGACGACTACCGCACCATTGACGCGGAGGGCCTCGACGGGTGGGTCGACATCTACGACTACGTCTTCAGCGACGAAGAGCGCTGGACGATGAAGTACGACGTCGACTCTGTGACCTTGCTTGACGGTACCGTGCTGCCGCGCGACGTACTCGGCCGCCACGACCGCTGCATCGCGCGCAACAAGCTGCTCACCGTCAAGACGCCGCAAGGCCAGGATATCCGCTTCAACTCCGACTGCCTCATCGACGCCAAGCTGCGCCGCTTCTACACCTTCTTTTGCTACAAGGAGGCCTACATCAAGCTGGCCGGCGAGGCCCTGCTCGCGCCCTGGCTCAAGCAGCTCGAGTTCTTCAACGTGCGCTCGCCGCGGCCGGGCGCACCCGCGCGCTGCTCGACGCACGGCCAGTGGGGCGAGGAGGTCGACGACGTCGAGGTGCACCTGCACGGCAACGAGGTCCGCGACGTCAGGATGAAGATCCAGGCGTTCGAGGAGAACTTCATGATCGCGACGGCCATACAGGGCCAAATCGTCGGCTTGCAGGTCCCCGCGTTCCGACGGCTGGATTTGCGGGCGGATATTCTGTCATTCGCACATAAGCACTTATCTGCAGCGCCGTCAGAAGTGAGGTGAGAGGCTGAAAAGTAGCGCGAAGGAGGATTTGAGGCCACCAGCGGCGCGAATCCTCAAGTCACTTCGACAATCCAATCCCTCGATCCAGCCGAAATGCATGAGGCGCAACTCCTGTCAGCAAGCAGTCTTCCATCTATGGAAGCGTTTATCAGAGTCCATCGAGAAGGATCATTCGGTCCCGGTCCCTGTGTTTACGGCAGCAGCCAACGCTAAAAATTACACTGCTATTTCAAGGAGGCAGTTCGCCCCCGCAGCCCTAAAGTGAATATTGCGGGTGTCATAATCCGGAGGATGGTATGGCCGAGTACACGACCCACATCGATCTGATTTTCTCGATGTGAGATCAGAAACCGATGTAGGCGCTCAAATCTCGAAACAAGACGATTTGCCGAATGCAAATCCTGCGTCGAGCCAGAATCAAACAAGCGATGCGACGAAAACGTCACAACCTTGCTGGGACCTACCTTGCCTCTCTCTGGAGTATGATCGTTCAAGGATTGTCCGGAATGAGATCTGAATCCAGAAAAATGTGGCTCACAGGCCTGAACCGGCCTCAATGGCTGTGGTCGTTGCCCATCAAAGACAACGGGACGCTTTCGCAACTATGAAAAGCTCTTGAGGGTCAATGTTCTAAAGCCGAATTTAATCGGTCGAGATCTGATAAGTCGGAACGAATGACGATTCGATCTGAGACCATTGTATCTCAGGGCGTTGGGACTGAGGGCGAATGCAGGAAATACACTGTCACTGAATCGTTGCGTACGAAAGCCTATCGGCGCAGCGCAAGGGGTGTTTTCATGTCTTTAGCATGTTGTATCTCTTTTCACAGATCAATAGAAGTCTTTCAACCCAATTACATTTCTCATTATATCTCATGAGGAGAAATCATGCCGGTCTATATTGAGTTGATTGTCAATTCTTTGCTGTGCGTGCATGCAGTGTGTCTGGACCCCAAGCGGTCGAAATTCCGCCCCGCCCACCCCACGTAACGCGTCCTGTAAACGCGTGTGTTCCTATGATGACGATGCAGCGAGCTCCAACATTCTCGAATCAGACCCGGCCTTCCGATGAAGAGTATCCTGCCAGATGGAGGCGCACATCGACCGTGGCCTGCCATTTGAGGTGTCCGACTTCTGGCGGGAGCCCACTTGGACGGCAGACAATCTTGGCACGGACAGCCTCTTTCGCCCTATCGATACAGAAGTACTGCCGGTGCTAAAGCAAACGCAAGATGCTTTTGATGAACATTCAGCTCATTTTTCCTTCGATTTAACCGACCTTGCACCGCCATCACTAGACCTGTCATCTCCTGTGCTGGAAGATTTGCAGCTTAAGCCGGAAGTCGCAGAACCAACGAAGCTCACGAACGATGATGTCCCTTTCGACTTCCTCGATTTCACTGTCGAGGACCTTGAACCCACCACGAGGCCTACTCTTCACACCTGGGAAGGATTTCGAAACCCGCAAAGCAAGCACGCCGTTGTTGGTAGCAATCGAACCCTTTATTTGTCCGAAGCTGGGCCCCTCACCTTCGACGCAGCTTTCAGTTCCACGACCAAGCCGGGCGGATGCGTTGGTATACTGCCGCAAGATGTAGCATTACGCGCGTTGTGCAGTCTTTCCCTAGGGCGGTCCTCAAGTCTATATCGCTGGGATGAAGGGAAGCGAGGGTTCGTGTCGGTTTTGCGCAATGCTCCGATTTCAGGCATGTCTCTGACATGCTCAGAGAGCGCGATCTCCGAATTTGCTGAGATCGGCACAAGCCTGGTGCGTCTCAGGGACTTCTCCAATACCGCAATTATTGCGCCACTTAGACAACAGATGTTATCGTGTCCAGCACGAGTGGCCCTGCAGAGTTGTGTTGGCAGTATGCTTGACGGATTAGAGGAGGCCATCTCTCGCGGATCTGGGAACGTTCGGACAATCTTGCAGCTACAGGCATGTATCACACGACCACGGAAGTTGCTAGACATGATCTCATCCCTAGTCGACGCCGTCAAGGACTGCACGACGGACGAAAGCATCATCTCCGCCGTTGCGGAATTCGTCCATATTCGGACGCAAGGCACGAAAGAGTTCTGCTCCATCCTACGAATGGTACTGGCGCAGGTGAGCGCTCCATGGCTCGAGCAACTCGCGGCGGACATTGGGTTCCGGGATCCTTTGCACGGTCTCACTACAAACAATGTGTATCATGAAGAAGATGCTTCTGTTCAAGTGTCAGAATACTCCTTCCTTGCTCCAGCTGATGCGGATCTCATTCGAGAGACAAAGTCGGCACTAGCTATTATCCAAGAAAGCTCACCAGACCATCAGATTTTGAAGTACATCCCGTTGAGTGGACGAACACCATTCGAAGTATTGCTAGACTCAAGACTGCGAGACTCCGAGGTCGCACTATACGCTCGAGGGTATGAACGGCGCGTAACGGCTTTGCTTCATGGAACTATGCGCCCGGAGGTAGCCGCTGAAGAGTCTGATGAGAGGGTTGAGCACAGTTCCAACAATTTCTCAAGCTATGTCTGGAACGATGATTGCTCGAAAGATGTCTATGTTGACGAGCTCAATTCTTTGATGTCACAACAATTGATGATCAAGGATCGAGACCCGTCGTCTGATCTTCGAGACGCAGTCGTTGCGGCAGTTCCACTCAATACTGTCGCCCTTGAAGAAGCATTTATCTTACAACCACAAGAAGAATTCGAAGTCTCCCCTATTGAACGTATCCGTCCGCTGCTCCGCACCCAGCATCAGCTGGTCAATGGAATTGTCCTTCGACTGGTGCTTCGCGAGCATCATCTTGAGAACCATCTGTTGCTCTACCGTTCGTTCCACCTCTTTGGGAGCGGTCACTTCGCTGACCACGTGTCCACCGCCCTTTTCAGCCCCGAGCTGCAATCTGCGGCACGAAAACGTGGTATCGTGCCAACTTCACAGCAGATGGGACTGCGTCTCGGTGCAGCAGACAACAAAAGCTGGCCTCCGGCTAGTTCCGAGCTCTGTCTCATTCTCATGGGCGTCCTCAGTCGCGTGATTGAGAGACGGCAGATTCAACAACGTGGATTCGAGGACCGCTCTGACCAGCAGCACCATCTTGCACAGGCAGGTGGTATTACTTTCGCCGTGCGGGAGCTATCAGAGGCGGAAATTGACCGCACAATGGACATGAACTCGATCCATGCGCTGGAATTCCTCGGATTGCAGTACACTGTACCGGCACCTGTGCGTCGGATTATCACACCTGAGGTCACGACACATTACGACACTGTCTTTCGGTCCCTGTTGTTACAACAGCGAATCCTGTACCTCACTGCACACTTCTCGCGCAAATTTTCGGATTTGTCGTCCTCCTCTTGCACTGCTTACCTTCAACTCGCTCATCATATCACCACAACAACCCTTTCACACTTTATGGACCTTGGCATCGCGGCTCCTTGGCGCGATTTGGAGACTTCTCTCACCACCGTGATGCGGAATCTCGCTGCCGAGGATCTTCATGGCGAGATTGGAACCCGTGCTACGTTGGGAATTGATGGCCTGAAACGGGTACATAATGTGTTGATTGATCGCATTCGCGGCCGACTGTTCCTGAAAAAGAAGCAGGTGCCATTACGTGGGGCATTAGAGGATATGTTCTCTCTGGTGTTGCAAGGTTGCATGGCATTGCAGCGAACGGATGATGCGGATTTTGTACTGGAGAAGAAGAACCTGGACGAAGCATTGGGCAGATTCTGTAGGATGTTGGAGGACGGTGTAAGAAAGGTACCAAAAAGTGGCGGTGCAATGGAAGTAGAGGGAAAGGAGGCTCAGCGTGTGCTTTTGGGACGCCTCAAGTGGAATGCAAATGCATGAGGACAAGGATCTACAGTGACTTAGCTATGGGTATGCACTGATGATGGACAAGAACGATGCACACGTGGGATCCTTGACATGTCCATTTTCAGGTTCATGCATCATGCCGCAGGCACCAGGGGCGCAACGAGCCGCGTGCAGACGATCCTTAGATCTAACGTGCTAACTGCGAACCCTTCCCCGACTTCGCACTACTACAGTACCGGGCGACGGGAGTAGATTTGTTTTATGTCAGCGAGTGCGAGCTTCCCTCCGGTCCGCTCGGGGCTCGATCACCGTGCGACCAGACAATTTAATACAATGCATTCCACTGGCCGATGACGCGTTACTCTGAATCGCTCGATTGATCCTATTGATATTATCATCCTCTGCTGCGTTCTTCAAAATACCTCCTCAATTCAGCCACGCAGCGACCTTCGCTATGAGCACACGACCATAACTATTCTCCAGAGGTACAATCAATTGCAAGAGCGAGGAATCGGCGCACAATGTCGACGACAGTCGGCTCATTCATCGCCGGCGGCATAGCGGCCTGCGGCGCGGTGACAGTTACTCACTCCTTCGAAACTGTCAAGATCAGATTACAATTGCAAGGAGAGCTGCAGACGAAGAAAGAGGCGCCGCGGTTATACAGGGGTGTGCTACACGGAGTCTCGGTGATATATAAGAATGAAGGCGCAAAAGGTCTGCTGAGAGGTCTCAGCTGTGCAGTAAGTCCTTTATAGGTATTGCTTGCTGTCGTAGGAGATCCAATGGCTAATGACGGGATCAGTACATCTACCAAATGACGCTGAATGGCTGTCGACTCGGCTTCTACGACCCTATTCGCACCACACTCAACTCCCTCGTCCTCACGCACAGCCCGTCCAATGCCAGCGACGAGCGCGTCAAAGCCTACCAGAACCTCCCGGTCAACATTGTCTCCGGCGCAACATCTGGCATTCTCGGCGCATTCCTCGGCAGCCCCTTCTTCCTCGTGAAGACGCGCCTGCAGTCCTACTCACCATTTCTCCCCGTGGGCACGCAACACCAATACCGCAATGCTTGGGACGGCCTCAGCCAGATCTACCGGTCAGAAGGCATCCGCGGGTTATGGCGCGGCGTTGGTCCGGCAATGGTGCGGACGGGCTTCGGCAGCAGTGTGCAGCTGCCAACGTACTTCTTCGCCAAACGACTTTTGACGCAGCACGCGGGCATGACGGACGGCGCGCCCCTGCACCTCCTCTCATCGACGGCGTCAGGCTTCGTCGTTTGCGTCGTCATGCATCCGCCGGACACTGTCATGAGCCGGATGTACAACCAGACGGGTAACCTCTACTCGAGCGCCTTCGACTGCCTGTACCGCACCGTCAAGGCCGAAGGGCCCCTGGCTGTCTACAAGGGCTTCTTCGCCCATCTAGCGCGTATCCTGCCGCACACCATCCTGACGCTGAGTTTGGCGGAGCAGACGAACCGCCTGATGCGGAAATTTGAGGATCGAATCCTTTCGGACAGAGTTAAGGAAAAGATTTGAGATGGACGATGTACATTGCAGACACGGGAGAAGGAAAAGCAGCAGGAAAGTCAGTAACCTGGTCTGTATTGGAAAAGAGCTTGGTCATATTAGCGAAATGCGGGCATGGTCTATCGCGTGTTCCCGAGAAAAACGACGATCTAGGTTACATGCAGTTGGCGAACGGTCTGAATAGAACATAAAACATATCATGAGCTCATGCTCTGGGTGTTAGATCCCGACGTATGAGTTCACACAGTGACTGGTTCGATCCTATGATCCCAGATTTTTATGGAGCCGAATAGACGTGATGGCCACAGTTCCCGCACTTCATTTTGTGTGCGTGACAGGTGCGGCTGAATTTGTTCGCCAACTGTGTTGATGCTGAAATCGAATCAACATCCGAATCAGCAGATCGACCTGCTTCTTGTCTCTTCACCACGTTCTGCTCTAGGTCCAGAATTCCAGATTCAAGTCCAGGCTGCGCAATGCGCATTTAATGAGCGCGCCGGATACATGATGTATCATGGCGACTCATCGTCCAGAGTTAGCCATATCTGAGAGAGGCTCTTAGCACATTGAAGTGGAGGAAAGCGCGGCCATCGAGGCTCCGCTAGCGATTGCCGCGCGCCCGGGGAGATATCCATTGTCCTCGGTTCATTCTTCCTCCTTCTTACCCCCTGGTGTTGCAGGGTCCAATTGGTACTCAGGATCGTTCTCCGAGAGTTCTTGCTCGCGAATCGCCGTCATAAGTTCGTAGAGCTGGCCGATTTGCTGATCTAAAAATATGCAGTCCTGTCAGCATATCCCTCCAAACCCATCGCAAAGCTCCTCATGTCATAAAGCCTTAAATCCAGTCCTTTGCACCACTATCTGCTTGCTCAGGTACAGAAAGATAGCAAAGACTCACCACTCATCTTGTCCACCTTCGTCTTCTCGATCTTCTCCCCGCGCCAGCTATTTCCTTCAATCTGCTGCGCATACATTTGCCATTCGGTCAAGAACCCGACAATGTGCACTGGGTTCTCCACGGTCTTGTGGAGCCGGAACTCGCTCTTAACATATTGATCGCCCAGCACGCGCATCTCGTGCGGTAGGAACTTGCGATGCGCCCGCAGCAGGCGTCGGTACAGCGGAATCGGGGGCAGCAAGGCCAGCGGCACTGGCTTGAGGCCGGCGGATTGCGTGCCAACCGAGGAGGGAAGGGCGAATAGTCGAGATGTAGCACGCATTTCGGATTTGTGTCTGTACTATCCCGGAGGGTTGGCTCGGGCTGTCGTTTATCCAATGTTGGTGAAAGCACAATGTCCAATGATGACGATGAGAAGCGCGAGCAAGTGGCTAGCCTCGGAGGTTCGAAAACGCTAAACGGCCTTGCTCAATTATCAACATATACATACATACTAGTCGTAGCCATTGCACTGGTGCAGCGTGTTCCCAAATGAAGACGTAAGAATACAGATCGGTCCAAATTAAATTCTAATTCTCGAAAATGAAATTCAACGGGAAAGTTTTTAACCTGGCAGGGGACGCAAGGCTCGAATTGAAAGCTGGAGACCAGTCGGGACTTGCTCCGCACATCGTTCAATACAGATGAAAGCCTACTGTAGACTTGGACTCTTTGTTGATGTATGCATATGGAACTTCATTAAAATTACTCTGAACCCTTAATAGAATAGTAATTCTACTTGACGTTCACCAGCGTCAGAGCCGTATCGTTCCTTCATATCAGCTCGCGTCAAAAGTTGAACTAGCGGCTGCATGGTCTCCTTCATGTCCAGAATTCCTCGTTTTTTCTGATCAATGTACGACGCGTCGATAACTATCCGCTCGAGGCGTGCACCAGACAGGGCGCCTGCGGATCCGTAGTTAGCTGCGACTCGCGGAAATTTGGCCACTTTGATTCTCCGGTTATGTACTCACCATCGTCGAGCAAATCGATGAGCCGTTGTGGCGTCCCAACACCGATGCCCATGCGGGTCTTTTTTACCATCTCGACGGCCTCTTTCAGTTTGATATGCTTGGCGAAGAGCTTCGCGACCATGGCCTCCTTCGTCTGAAACTTTCGCAATGCTCGCGTGACATCTGCAGCTCGAAGACCAGCTCCGGCGACGACCAATGTATGAGGTGAACCTTTCTCTGTCGGCGCATCCGACAGCTTCTTCCCAACTTTGTTCTTTTTCCGACGCGGACCCGAGAAGTGTTCCAAGAACGCTGTCATGTTGTCTGTCGTCCGTGGCTGGTCATAGGCAGTGGTGTCGCGAATTGCTTTCTCTGTTGCATTTCCTTAGTAACGCATTCATAGCATCCGATAGTCTCCAGTGGTCCACATATGTACGTACCGGGTAAGTAGAGATCCTCCGCTTCTACCAAACTCAGCTCTGGCTGGAATCGTTTGACCCTTTGAGCGACATGATCGGCAATGAGTCGACTATCCATATGTCCAATAGCATGATTGACCCCTAGAGTCGCATCTAGAAGCTCATCATCAACGTCCTGTGGTTTCTTCTTTGTCCGTTTCTTCTTCCGCGCAGCCTTTTTATCCTCAACGTCGGCCTCTGTGTCTCTCTTCCGCTTTTTCGGTGACCGCTCGTGCTCGTCTGAGGAGATATCTTCAATGAGAGGGATCCCGCCCTGATCTTCATCTGAATCGGCCATGGTGACAGGTTGAGCTCTGGCAAACAGTGAAGCGGTGTGTGCTCGCACGACCTCTCCAGAAAAGTTATGCAATTGACGCAACTTTTCGGTCGCAATCGTCCGAGAGCGGCCTAGCGCTTGGACCCTTCTCTTGAGGCGAAATCGAAACTGTCATAAGAAGATGGTGTCGTGAGCACAATGCTAGAGCTTGCGCATTCTCCCTGCAAAATGATTGTTTCTAGCCACATCAACATCTTGGAGCCGAGAATGTATGTCAACATAGCAGCGATGATGAGCAGAAAAGGACAGGAATGCAGCAGCCGATCTCGTTATACTTCTATCAACATGGCGGAAATAATTATAATCCAAACATAAGCACAACAAGATACAAACCTGTAAAATCAGGCCAACTCTGTAGCCATCTCCAAGTACTATACTCTAGAGGGAGAATCTGCATATCGATGTAAAGACTTCGCTTGCGGACCTTGCAATCTGCTTTACTGCTATGTCAATCGTTCGCCGCCCCGATTCGTGCAGTGCTGACTTTAGCCACTGATCACAGCTGGAGGGGGCACTCGTGAACGGCAGCTGTAGCCGGCTGCCCGTAAATTGGGATGGGAGTGGCAGCCGAATGATTGAGAATGGGCAGCACAGGCGGACATGCATTACGATCTCGTCCATATTCGGATCTGAAAAGGAAAGATCTGCGCTTTGTGTGACCGTCCTTTATGATGCAGCAACGGATGCCCTGTGGAGACTAATGTACCTAGATCTGGACATGCGAAGGCTGGCACGCATGGTGGTGACACAAGATCTCCATCCAGATCTGGAGATCGCTAAATTCTGCGACGATCGCCTTTAGCCCAGCCATGGTTCGACCACGCATCGGCGGCCTTTAACTTTCTGCGAACTCGTTGCATATTCGTCTCTCTTTCAAAGTTGTTCGCTGACCAGTTGTAGTACTGGAGGCAACATACCACTCACACGTATTGCACGACTATCACTGTATTCCTTTCTGCACTCGATATCTCTGTATTCGGAACAAATTCCGCCCTATTACGAAAAATTTCCCATGCAGGGCATTACGACGACGTAATTGCTCTCGCTAAATCATTGCGAGTTGCTCCTGACGAGCCAACATGCCGAAGGCCAACAATACACGTAGTCGGCGCACGAAACGCAAGCGCGGCCAGGACGGCGATGTTGAGTTGGAGGCACAAGAGAATGATACCAAGCGGCGGAGATCGCAAGACAGCGGACATGTACAAGAGGCGGACTTCGTACCCTTGACTGGTGGTGATGGCGACTTCGCAGAAGCACAATATCTTGGTGGCGAAGAGACTTTCTTTGGGTTGTTGGATGAGCAGGAGCAGACCTATTTCAAGCAGGTCGATGGGCTGTTGGAGGACAATGCATTTGGCCCAGGCGAGAGGGAAAAGCTGCTCGAGGAAGTATGGCGAGAGTCCGACGGCAAGGAGCTCAAAATTGCCCAGAGCCAATCCTGCTCGCGATTACTGGAGCGATTGATCCAATTATCGACAGCGTCGCAGCTGAAGAACCTTTTTCAGAAATTCAGCGGACAGTATGTGCCCTCTGTTCCGTCCTTTCTGTTCCTGTGAGGTACTGACTGATGATCCTAGCTTTCTGACGCTCATGTCGCATCGTTTTGCGTCTCACTGCTGTGAGTCGTTGTTCACCTATGCGGCCCCATTTGTGAGCGCCGAGCTGCTTTCAAATGGGAAAGAGGAGGAAACACAGTCGCCCGACGAGATATACGTTTCCATGGAGAATCTGTTCTTACACACTCTGGCAGAGCTTGAGGGCAATCTACCGTACATGATGACAGATAGATACGCATCGCACACTCTTCGTGCGCTGCTACTCGTGCTATCTGGCGAGCCGATCACGAAAGAGATTGACAAGCAGGCCCATCACAACAAGAAAAGGCCGACCATGATGGCAACGCAAAATAAAGAGGATGAAGCGGATTCATCGCCCAAGACACGGCCGGTGCCGAGGTCATTCTCGGATGCCTTGGAAAAGCTGATCTACGGCAGCATCAAAGGCTTTGATACGCCTAAGTTACGCACTCTTGCCACTCATTCAAGTGCGTCGCCGACACTTCAGCAGTTACTACGAATTGAAATGGCGCATTACGGAAAACAACATGCCAAGAATCAGAATTCTATTCTGCACACTCTCATTCCAGACGAGCCTTTCACGGCTGATTGTGAGAGCGCCGCTTTTCTCAGTGGCCTAGCATACGACGCAGTCGGGGCACACTTGGTCGAAGCGATCATTCAATGGGCGCCAGCGAAGCTCTTCAAAAAGCTGTACAATACCCTCTTCAAAGAGCGTCTGGCATCTTATGCACGGAACGAGATCGCAACATACATCGATTGTCGGATTCTTGAGCGCTTAGGTCATGATGATTTGATGGACGCTCATGAGATCATCGCGCCGCTGATTCCGGGCCTCTGTGAGAGGAAATGGACGGCTCTGACCAAAACCCTCATTGAGCGGTGCACAGTTCGGAAGATCGATACACAGGCGATCGCCGTTCAGCTCGATGAAGCCTTTCAGGACGCCAACGGAAACTTTGACGTTCAGAAATTGTTGTACATCACTCCGGCAACGAAAACGAACGGTGATGGTACTGGGATTGGCTCTGCAGAGACCCGCGATAGCGCCGCCGCGGCGTTCCAACAACCCGTCCGTACCGCGAAGGTCCACTTCAACATTCTTGCACAAGCCATGCTCATCGTGCCGGGCTCGCTGAGTTCGCTCGTCCTCGATGCACTGATCGCCTGCGATTCAGATGCGGTCCTCGCCATGGCAAATGATCCTATTGTTACGCGCACGCTGCAACAGGCGCTCGTGACGCCGAATGCATCGATCATCCAGCGGCGTCGCCTGATTCAGCATTTTTACGGCAAAATGGGAGCGCTTGCGCTCGACCGCTCTGCTTCCCACGTTGTCGACTGTGTTTGGGAGGGCACGCATGGCCTTGCCTTCATTCGCGAGCGCATCGCGGAGGAGTTGGCGGAAAACGAGGCGGCGCTGCGCGATTCTCCTTGTGGTCGAATGGTCTGGCGCAACTGGAAGATGGACATTTACAAGCGCCGCCGGCAAGAATGGGTGCGCTACAGCAAGATCAAGGCAAGCAATGACGGCTTCCAGAGTTTCTCAGAGCTTGACGCCTCTGCCGCACCGGGCTCCAATGAGGCCACACAAAACGGACCGCAAAAAACTCCATTACAGCTGGCGCGCGAGCGACACGCCAGAGAGAAGGCGAATCGAGAAAAGGCAAAGCCGGGCGACAAGGATGGGCGGCCGGCAAGTCGGTCCGCAGCGGCTGCCTAGGCAATATCTTCGGCTGCGGTGACGATGTATGAATGATCAGAATCATGTCAGTGCGATGATTGTGCTATTTGCACGCGTTATTGTTCCTGATATGTACAGCAAGGATGGATATTCCGGCCTGTGAGCGGATGTGCATTGTTCGATAAATTGAGTAGTGTGTACATTGTAATATGCATGATGTGGATAAGACAGCATTACGTCGACTTTCCTATGTTAGGATTTGAGCTCAGCAATTTCCAGATCTCCGTCTCTACGTAATTCAAAGTTATAAATATCTATCACTGGAAATGTATGTATTGTCTCGTGATCAAGGAGGGTGGGCAGATCTATCTATGTGTCTCGTCCAGGGCTCGCAGTAACTCGCTGACCCCAGGTTACCAGCCAATCAGCGCGAGCAGCCGAGATGAGCCGAGGAATTCGCGACTATGGGCTATCAACATGTCACTCTCCTCGATCGCGACTTAGCTGAATACCGACTGCTCGACGTTCTCCAGTGTTCGCTCATTGCTTCGATTAGATCATTATGCCTGCAGATCGCGTTCTGGGCGCGTTGCTCAGGTCGTTGCAAACCCAGGCAAGCCAGCAGGAGACGCCGAGGTGAGCTGCTCTTCTATGTGACTGCTGAACTGTTGTACTCATTTTCGGACAGATTACTCGGCACTGCGGCATCATTATTGACAACATTAAACAACCCCCTGAATGTGACGCTCTTGACGAGTCAACTGCTATCTGCGCCGGCAATATGGGCGTGGCCAGAGGGGTTGCGCACGTCCATGCAGTGCTTGAGCGTGTTCCACTCTGCAACGCAGGCGATCATCAAACAAGAAAAGGCCCTGAGCGAGAACTCAACGTCCAAAACGGATGGCAAACTTCAGGCTGAGCGGACTATGCCCAAGTACCGATGGATCAAATCGGCTATCGGTGGTGCAGATGAGCACTCGCCGCGATGGCGGCACCTCTTGGTCATCGGCGGTCTCTTGCTCGGCTTTGGGCCTGCGGAGGATGAAAATATCTCCCGGACGATGCGGAAGATGCTTGAAAGCGCTCTCGTTACTGCTGTCAATCTGTCTCTACGCAAGACACCCCAGGAAGATGAACTTGGCCAGGAGACGATCACCCTAGTCCTCAATCACTGCTTTCCGGTCCTCTCGGATGAGGAGCGAGAGAACCTCAATTACCACTTCTTATTACCCGTACTTATGCACACTACCTTCCATGCCTCAGAGGGCCTTCGTTCCGGTGCTTTTCTTAGCACTCTCGATCAAGATGTGCGGCCAATCTCGGAGGCACAATTACAATGGAGCGAACGCTCGCGATCCTTCGAACAGGTCAAGGCAATACAGAGCAGTCCGCTGGTTGCCTCTCTTGGTCCTCTAGCCAGACTCATCGCTCACGCAATCGAGAACGTTGAGGAGTCATGGCGTGTCACGGATACTATCGTGGACCTGGAAGTGTTCGTCAAAACGCTTCATTCGCACTGGCATGTTGGCAAGCTTTCGGGTGTTGACCCAACAGAAACGTATACATATCTGGACCGACAAACGAATATCGTCACACTCCCGACCTTGTTCAACCTCCTTCGATCGGTCTTATTTGCCAGTATCATCATTTTGCGAAGTGCGACCGGCCGAGTGTTGTCTGATTCGGCACTGGCTCGCCCCAAAGGTTCGTTCTCCTATTTCTTCTGGCAATGAATCATGTGCTAATGAAACTTAGTCGCACCTGGTGTGGCGCAACAAATACTCCATATTCTCCGCGGCCTTTATTTTATCACGACCCGTCAAAGCGGCGCCACTTTTTCGCAATACAACTTCGTTTACTACACAGCTATGGACATCCTCTCAGCCTATCCACAAGATGTCCAATCTTTCCTTCGGGAAATCAGGCCAACCACACCGGGCAAGATCCCCGATGGCGCTCTTGAGCGGAACCTCGATCTCTTCTTTCTGAACACTGCAGAGCACTTCACGCTCTCTCTTTCGCCGGAAGTCAGTAACGAGCTTCTGCTACCAGTCGTTAATTCATACTTAGCGGCGGGCGGAACGCATCAACTGCTAGCAAACTTCGAGGCAGCTCACAGCGTCACTTTGGCGGTCTTTTCATCACCACAGAACGTCGAGGCGACCGTGAAATACCTCCCATTCTACGTGGGCTCGCTATTCAGGGTATTCCCTCAGCATCTCTCGACAAGGCAATTCCGAATGGCGTTTAAAACGCTGCTGAAGATTACATCACCACCTTCGAAGCTTGCAGTAACTCATCCCTTGTTCCCGTCCATTCTCCTCGAACTCTTGCACGAGCAGGCACGAACCGCTTCGCGAACACCGATCCGGCCCGTCGAACAGGCTTCTGTGGCAGAAGAGTCTAGCTCTGAGGTGCCCGTCGCACTCTCCGAGCAAGCGATCATCGTCCTCACAGTGCTCGACGCACTCACGCAGGTTCCGCTGGATCTGCTCGATGAGTGGTTACCGATTGCTGCGACTATGGTCAATGACATTCCGGACGCGGACATGCGCGATCATGCTCGACATCATTTCTGGAGCATCCTTGTGGACGGAGAGCTGGATCCCGAGCGAAGCCGGGTCTGCCACGGGTGGTGGAGTACTGGTGGCGGAAAAGAATGGGTTTTGTATGGACGGTCGGAAGACGAGGAGACAGATGTGATGATGAGTGGTGCATTGACCGGAGAGCCATCGAGCAAGCTCTGATGCAGCTTTCAGGATATCGGGGTATGTACTTGTACAGTGTGCATCATAAGGAAAGCATGACGAAGAATCTCGACATATACCAGGATGAATGTATAAGAGGGGGCGAGTCGTCTAAGAACAAGCATTAAGGTAATACTAGAGCTCTGCACAGGTTGCTCGTATATCGCATTGTGTTGATTTGCTATCTGTTCGGCTGCATTTATGCAGGCTGCATTATTATGCCGAGCGACGGCTTGCAGCTGACGTGGGGTCTTCGCTGGCTGGCAACCAAAGCCGACATTCTTTAGTTGGAGAACTCCAATACCTGCGCTCAACACCTTCTATAGCTCAAGATTGTGCCGTCTCTTCAACGCCCAAGGTCGTGTCTGTTGTCACCATCATTATGTCCACAACTATGACGCCGTCAGAATCCCCGGGCGTGTAAGCAACCTTCCTTTCTCCAAGCTCATTTGCGACGATTCCCGCAGACAGACTGACATCGCGAACCATGGCAGGGCCTCAATCGCCACCCCGATCAACCTCGTCCTCTTCTCATTCTTCCTGATCCTCGTATACATGCGCTTGCGGCCTGGCACCAGTTCCGGTGTCTCCGGTGCTACGCTCCCCGTTGCGCCACCCCCGACCGTCTTTAAAGTCTTTACACCACCGCAGCTGGAGCCGTACAATGGCACAAAAGGTCAGCCCGTCTACCTCGCTGTCCGTGGCCGCGTCTTCGACGTCACTCCCGGTCGCAACTTCTACGGACCAGGCGGACCATATGCCAACTTTGCCGGCCGCGATGCCAGCCGTGGACTTGCGTGTGGATCGTTCGATGCTGAGATGTTGACCGAGGACCTCGAGGGACCTCTGGACAAGCTGGAAGATCTGGGCGCAGAAGAACTCGAGGCACTACGCGGTTGGGAGGAGAGGTTCCTTGAGAAGTACATGATCGTGGGCAAGCTCGTGCAAAAGGGACATCCAGAGGCTGAGGCATAAGCGTGTTCTCGGACTCGTCTTTAGTACAATGTTCGCGCTACTCAGTGTACCGATATCAGAACCTGGGAGCTTGTGTTTGAGCGGCTAGTCAATGCTTTTCCGGCCTGTAATGAACAGACTGTCTGTTCTCGCTTGCGGAAGTGCCGCCGATCACTTATTTACGACTTCACGACAGAAAGCAATTTAATCCTTCTTTTTGACTTCAAGTATTTGATTTGCGTGCACCCGTGTCGTTTCCAATTTATACACCACGAAGAATTATTGTGATGTGGAAATCGCAGGCCTCAGCAACAGGAATGGGAGTAGCATGGCTGGAACTCTTCGATGGGAAATGGAAAGGTATTCGTAAACACAAATGGTACTATGATACATGAGCTATTGCAGACATTCCTACCAGCCCCGACGCGAACTTCCATTATCCTCAAATTCTTTCCCTTCTCGCTCGCGCTGAACACGAGCATCAAAATCCCGCTGTGCAGCCGCCCGCTGTTCTTCGTCGAAAAGATCACGAGTCGATCCATCCTGGCGACCGCTTGAAGTACGCATTCCTGACGACGGGGTCCTCTCGCCCTGTCCCGAAAGTGCCTGTTGCCTAACTCGGTCCCAGGCGCTACCGCCCGAAGGCTGGGGCGTGGACGACTCTCTTCGATCTGGCCTCTCCTGTCGTTGTGAAGAAGTGGCATTAGGTCTCCAACCCCCATCCCCTCGCTCCTGGCGGTCAGCGTTATCGAAACTGCTCTCCGCATCCATTTCCAGGAACTCATCGCCAAAGGAGCCACCCGTGGGCGATGCATCATCCACAGTACCCCTACCTGCTGCGCGGGCTTTCTGCTGCTGCTCCGGCTGCTGTCGTCGCTGGAAATGCTCCTCGTGCTGCCGCCGGGCGCGCTCCTGGATCATGTTTCGCTGCCGCGCCATTTCGATTGTCTCTCCTGATCGAGGGCCAGGCGACTGGTCCACCGGCATGGGCATCTTTGATGCCCCCATTTGCCTTGCGCGGCGGTTTGCGGCATGAAATTCTCGCAAGCGCGGGTCGCCAAGATACGCAGGCCCGATGGTGAAAATTCCGAATCCCATCATGATGGTCGTCCCCACAACCGCGCCAGACAGCAGCCATCCGCTGAGGCGCAACCCTTGCCAGTAGACTCGCGCGACAGTTCCTTTCAATGGTCCGAATTTGTTACGGTCCCATGTTTCAGATTGCTTCCACAGGGGAAACGGCATAGATTTCATGGTAAGTGCCCAGTAGCCGAAGCAGCCCAGCAAGCTCGGTACCCTGATCATATCAGCGAGGCGTTGTGCGCTCGCGGCATGATATGCGAGGGCCTCTGCTTCATCCTGCGTCGCAGGTCGGCCTAGTGTCTGTCGCGACTCCTGTGCCAAGGTTTTCAACATTCCTTGGTAAACATTAGCGAACAATGTTTTCGGCATCTTGTCCAAATCAATATAGGTAGGCCGTCCCTTCCCAAGGCTGAAGTCGAAGCGATTTGCGGGGACCAGTAAAGCTGATCCATATTCATCGCCGTCCGAAGCGGGGGCCGCCTCGTCGAATGGTGCGTCAGCCGCGTTGTGAATGTCTTCAAGCACCATTCTGTCAGTCGTGGTGTTGTACAGAATTGCATAACACAGCTTGAGCCAATGTCACGGCAAGCTCTCGCGTGAGCTTCTCAATGACGCAGGCTTTTGAGTGCGGAGGGCCGCTAGCGTCCTCGTGGTCACCTCCGACGGGACCCAATTCCGCTTCCTTATGTAAGCTAGGCGAAGAGTCGGGACATACCTTAGGCAGCATACTAAAGATCGTACCGTGATATCTAGTCAATCATTTCAACTCCCAAGAAATAAGGTAATTTAGGAGATATGCTAGATATGTACAAGGATGTCGATGTGTGATGATTCGACCTCCATCTTCGTGCCCTCATTTCTTGATGCCCGTATTTCTTGCTGCCTTCTTCCCGCGTGAGGAATGTACGTCGATTTGATGCCTGCCGGGCAAGATGTCTTGGCCACCGATAAGTCTAGTGTTTTCGTCGGCATCAAATCGCAATTTCTTGCGTACCTGAACAATCTCCAATAACTTGAGATGGTTCGTGGAGGCGGAGGCGTGCCAATGGTATTTCATTTGGTGCGAAGCTGCAAGCCGTTCCACCTTCTTGATTCTCCAGTGCAAGAATCGGCGGCATCTCTGTACCTTTGATCGTACACGGCAGGAGACACCCTCTGATCGTCGTGGTAAGATCGACGCCCAGCTCATAAGGTCAAGTCCTGCTCCTCTCGAGTTGCACCTTTAATCTCAGTTTGACCGAGAGGGGCTCAAGCAGCGTGCGTCTCTTCTCTGTTTCGTTTCCTCCTTACACTTGCCCTCCTTTGTCGCTGTGATGTGAAGTCTGTGCTGCAATTTGATTCTCAATGATTTGCAACATCGAACTATCTGTGTCAGAGAAGTCTGGCGATGGATAAGTCGAGATATGCGCGTGTTCGAATTCAGACGCTGGCCGAGCAGCATTAAAGATCGGGTCATGCTATAAGGGATAAATTGAGAAGGCTAGCGCCACCGATACGGACAAAGTGGTTATCATATGCTGGGAGAGCGCCCAACTGCTTATGAGCGTGCCGGGAGCGTGCGTAATGTCGAATTTGCGCGCTTTTTGCCGGGCTCCTCTGGGCTCGTGACAACTTTTGGAAGCAAAAACTTTGGCTTCCACCCTAGCATCCGTGAGTGGGTATTTCTGGCTTCGTTCTGGTTTACCAGATGGTCGCCTCCTTGGACAGCCGCGCGTTGTCCCTTGATAGAGCCCCTGCAACGGCTCATTTCTTAAAGATTCGTGTGAAGTTGTTTTCATTGCTGGACCACGTTCCTTCATCGCCCCTCTTTCTCCTTCTCCAGCAGCTCCACTCCTTCCTCCTGCAATTGGCCAATGAGGCCCTTGATACTCTCATATGTCAGCATCGTCGTCATGGCCGCGGGTACTGCGCGAAGCATGTTCGTGCCCATGCCATTGTAAAAGGCCCTCCAGCCCTCCTCTTTCAGGATGATCTTGCACGTATTGATCACTCCTTGGTATCGAGGTTTCCAGTTTTCTGGCTGCGCCTGTATTTGTGCAGATGTTTTAGCTGCAGTGCCCGTTGCTGGCGAAGACGGTGCGCCATGATGATGTTGATGGTGCCGTTGCTGCGTTTGGAGACGTGTGCGAACGACCTCGTGCGGGTAGGTCGCGGAGGTTGCGCAGACTTTCGAGAGGAAAGTGGCGGCGAGAATACCGACTGTGTTGCGGCCCGCGTCTCCCTTTTTGTCCGGTGTCGCACCCATCTCGATGCCCGTAAATTGCTGTTTGAAGTACTCGTAAAGCGGAAATTGAATGGCGACGTGAGTCAGGCCCAGGAGTGCCGGAGCAAGCCCAGAGTAGAACGCGGCCAGCCCTTCAGCCTGATACATTTTTCGCGCAGCATCCCATGTGTTGGCGTAATGCCACGGTGTGCGGGTATCCTTGGCAGCGGCACGGGAGACCTGCGACATCAGGCGCGTCTTGATGACCCAGATAGGATTCGTCGCAAGTGTGGAGCAGGCGCCGGCAGTCAGACTGGCGTAGATGCGCGCGAGCCACTTGTCGCGATCGAGCTCATTGTAACCATGCGCGTACCAGTACTCGCGTGTGCTGTCATACACGGCCATGTAGACAGCCCAGGTAGGTAGGTAGCCGAGCAGCATTGGACCAAGACCGCGGTACATGCCGCGAATGCCGTCCTGCGTGTAGATAGTCCGTGCCGTGCCGAGCATGCCGTGGTACATAACCGTGGGCCGTTTCGTGCCGGCCGTGAGGCTACGGGTCGCAAAGGAGCCCTGTGCCTGCAATTTTGTTTTGATGACGTCGAGCGGACAGGTGACAATGCCACTGGCCATGCCGGCCATGGCGCCGGAAAAAGAATTCACAGCGCCGGGTGACAGAGTGGTCGTCCATTTTGCGAGCTTCGGGAAAGGCGTGTGGTGGTGGGTCACGTCACGGGCGGTGTCGGCCATTGAGCTCGGCGGACCATGGCCATAAGTGTCGGGGTTGGAAGAAGTCATCTTCTGCATGGTGCTCGCAGGGCTACCGGGGGGTGGTCTTCGTTAGCGAGAGCATACTGAGGCGAGATGAGGAGACTGGTAGGCCGATAGCGGAGGCGGAACGGGCGTAGCAGCAGAATCAGCGGCAGTAGTGGTGACGGCCAGGACGCTGACGGCGGCGACGAGGTTACAGAGGGCGGAGGAGGACGAGGTCAAGAGTGGCAGGTAGGCACGTGGATGTGTCGGGCGTGGTGATGTAGGTAGGTAGACAGAAGGTGCTTATCAATGCTGGATTTGTCGTCCTACGCGGGCAAGCGCAATCCATGCAGCGTCGCAAGGTCCTTTCCTTTCCAGGCAGAATTTAACCGGCTACATCCGCCCGCGAAGGTCTCGAACACATCACGTGGGGGTCAGTTGTCCGGCGCTTCCAATGCATCGCGTTCGGAGTTGGACGACATATCCCGACATCACAACAATCTCGTGATAATGGCCGGCAGTACTACGTTCGAATGGGGCCCTGCGCTTCGCCTGGACTCGAAGAAATCGCCCTTCGATTCTCCCGTTCCGAACACACACCGCGCCTTTGTCGGCGTGAAGCCCGTTTCATGGCAACGTCTCTGTGTGGGCGGCATCCTGGTGACCGTCTATGGACTGGAGGAACTCGCACGCAATCCACGAGCAGTGATATGTTTGTGGTTCATGCATGGTCGTGGTGACACGCAGGACAGTATGGCGTACACCGCCGCCGCTCTCTTGGCAGCATGGAATTTGCAACGTCGAAACGATACGCAGAAAGGACTGATCTGCGTCTGCTTCGACCAGCGCAACCATGGATCGCGCATGATTGAGAACACACACAATGTCTCGTGGAAGCAAGGCAACGCAACGCATGGTCCGGACATGTTCAACACATATGTCGGCACGGCACAGGACCTTTCACTGCTGATCACCCAATTGCCGATGTACCTGCCCGTCCGGATAGATGAGCATCTTTGCGGCGGTGTCAGTCTCGGTGGTCACGCCTCGTGGGTCGCGTTGCTGGCAAATCCTCAGATCGTCGGCGCCATCATCATCGTTGGCTGCCCGGACTATGTTCGCTTGATGACGGACCGCGCCATCCGAAGCAAGGTCCCATCGACGCTGGGAACAGACCCGCCGGGTGCAAAATTCCTCGGCTCTCGTGATTTTCCTCCGGCCCTCCTTGCAGCAGTCGAGCAATACGATCCGGCAGGAATCCTCCTCGGCGAACGATTTGTCCCCGGCGGCGCAAACGAGTCGTCAGCGTCAATACCGTCGGAAGCCGAGCAGAAGCGTCTCCGGCCGATCCTGCAACGTACGCTCGCAGGGAAGAAGATTTTGTGCTTGAGCGGCGGCAAGGATCGGTTGGTGCCGGCGGCGTGCGCCCAGCCGTTGTTCAGCCAGCTGCAGAAGGCCATCGATGTCCGAGAGGGCTGGGCCCGCGATTTGAACATCTCTCTGGTAGACTTCGTCGACCCAGGCGCAGGCCACGAGTTCTCGGCCGCGATGCGGACGGAGGCGGAGAAATGGCTATGCGCACAATTCGGGGACGAGGCGACCTCGAACCGAGGGAGCAAATTTTAACGAGTAATAAACATATGACTAACCCAAGGGGCAAGTAGACCTCAAAAGAGAGTAGACGTCAATGATAGTCCCACGTCTCGAAGCTGTTGACCTCATTCACCTTTCTCGATGCCGAGAGAAGGGAGGAATGATGGCGAGACAAAGTAACGACGAAACAACTTCGCAACGCAATTGAGTAAGAATGAATTGTCATGCTGAGTATCATCAATATCATCACTGCCATCCACATGGTCGCTCGAGAGACTTGAAAAGGGAGATGCTCCCTAGGATCTCCCATACATAGGCCAGCCTCATCTGGCCTTGCGTAATCTCCCGCAAACCATCGTGGCAAAGGCCCGGAAGAGTCCAAATAGCATTATATACATTTGTTGTCGACAACACTCGACACGGAGGGAGGTTTTCCGAAATTCAACTCCCTAAGAAGGATCTCCCTTGGCTGAAAATCAACATGTGCACGCTGTGGCGGGAGTATAAAACATGGGATCAAAAGAAAAAGAAGAAAAGAATCCAACGACCAAAAAAAAAGTGCAAAATTGAATAAGAAGACGTCCTCTCATGTTCCCTCGTAAAGCGATCTCGGCGTCGCTGCGGTAATGTGTTGCGGCATAATGCGGGTCGTCCAGTTTTCGGCGCCACCACTCTCGATCTCCTTCTCCGCCGCCAAGGGCAGCGTCTCGATGGTCGTCGCACCATCGCTACTGCTCTCCGCAGCGGGATCAGAGCGGAGACTGGCGCGGTCCAGATCGAAGGGGTCGCTACGGCGCGCCCAGAGCTGCTGGGCTGCGAGGAGGTGTTGTTGTTGTTGATGCCGCTCTTGCTGCTGCTGCTGCTGCGCCGCCGCCGCCGTATCCTGAATCTGCTCATTCTCTCGCGCTTCACCCGTTGCTGCCGACCCAGCACCCGCATCGCCACTAGCGAAGGACCACATCGATAGTCCCGTCCCAGTACTCCTGCGCGATGCCAAAGGCGGCGTAGGCTCGACGACGCGCGGGGGCGGAGCAGCAGTGGCAGCAGCGCGGCCATCGAACCGACTATTCGACCACGCGCGCGTCCGCAGCGCCTGCAGAAGTCGCGAGGTACCTCCGCCGAAACGCGAACGGCCGGAGTCGAGGGTGGAGGCGAAGCTGCCTCGGCGATCGGACGGGGTGGCGGATGCTGCTGGTATGGCGGCAGCTGTGGGCGCTGTGGGCCATACTGATCGGTCGGAGCGCGGTGGTAAGGGCAATGTATGCGACGTGCCTGGGGGCCGTTGTTGTGATGTTGCTGCTGATGTTGATGCGGGCTGGAAGAATGGGTCTTCGGGCGGCCGCTGCCGGACCGTGTGCATACTCGTCAGAGACGGGTATGAAGAGAAGGAGGGGACCGGGGACGGTTGGCGAGAATGGGGGTTCTGTTGATTCTGTTGGCCTTGGGACGGGATGCACTCCTGCGAGAGGGAGGCATCAATCGTAATGCTCGGTACCGTTGCCCCTTGCGCTTGCTGGTGCTGATGCGGTTGTCCATGCCCGTGTGCGTACGCACTCGCAAGCGCATCGAAGGACCACGAACTGGCGCGCGACCGCGACACGCTATTATGGTGATGATGATGACCGACCGCAGCGGCCGCAGCGATGAAGGCTGGTTTCGGGCGACGCAAGAAGTTCTTGAAACTGCTGGCGCGGCCACCATGAGCACCGCCATCGCCTCCTGCCCCGCCTGCGGCGGCTGCCATGGCCACTAGATCATCGCCCGAGCAGGAATCCCGGGGCGTCGGCGGCAGCGAGCGATCGGGGTTCGTGACGCGGAGCACGCCCGGTGGCAGGGAGTCCCGGTAGCTCTGGCCCCGCGCGTAGGGCCGTGGCCAATGATGCGTGCTCATGCGGATGATGTGGTGGTCCTCGTCGACGGTGACCGAGGAGGTGTTGGATTGGTCGTTGGTTTGTGCGGTTCCGGGCGGCGGGGGCGGGCGGCGACCGCATTTCAGCGGACTGCCAGTGCCGCTGACCCGGTGGCGGTGCCGACGCTTCGCTGGTTTGGCAGCTGTGACGGCGGCGACGGCGAGGTCACGGCTGCTTTGCGCGCGCCGCAGCAGCTTTGCCTTCCACTTGGTCATGAAGGCGGGTTTCGTGCTGGCGCTGCTGCTGGTCATCATACCTTTCTCGGTCATGCTGGGGTTCTCCATCGTGTGGTCAGAATATTGGCGCCGCCGATATCGACAACGAAGTATCATGCAGATGAGCAAGCCGATGGCCAGGAAGGCAGCAATAGCACCACACAGGCTGCCGATGATGACATTCTTTTCGTGCTGCTCCATCTGCTTCTGTTGTATGGGCGGTGCAACTGTCGGCGCGGCGGTGGCTGCGGCGCCACCAAGCACATCGGTCGGAGCGGTGTTGTTCGGCGTCGTCGACGCCATCAAAGAAGTCTGTTGCCCATTGCCAACAACGACCGACGGCAGCGAGACCGTCGGGTCTGGAGCCTGTGACGACTGAAGGGCATCTGACGTGGCGCTCTGAATTGTCGGGAAAGCAGTGGCTGACGTTGTGATGAGGGACTTTGTCGTGGTTCCATACAGCTGTAGCGGCACAACCGTGACTTTGATCGTCAAGAAAGAAGTGCGCTGGTAAGTGGTATCGATCGTCACGGTCGTAACCGGCAGGGTGACCAATACCGTGCTGGTCATGCCGGCTGGCCAGTGCTAGGTTGATGTTTCAGTGGGGTGGCGTCGTCGTCTAAAAGACGACCAGTGCGAGCGGCCTCGCTGGTCCTCTCACAGCATCTGTTGGCGGCCTTATGGTGGCCAAGCGTGATGGAGGGGTTCTGTGTCGTATGTGAGAGGGTGCGCTCGCGTACGCGGTTGTGAGATGTGTTCCACAGGCGGCCAGAGTGTTGTTGCTTTGAAACTTGGACATGAGAACAGATGGATGGAGTCGGGTTAGCGATAGAAGACACGCTCGATGCACGATCACCAGATCCAGATCGATAAGCGCTGCCCGGGGCAGCGATGACACCCGTCTGATGGAGAGAGAAAGCCTGCTTCCAATATTTGGTCGCTTTTGATGTGATCGGTTTCCGTCCACAATCTCCCGGAGTGTAGTCGTCAAGACCCGATCACGACGACACGTTGGCGGTCACTAGAGCGAGAGATCTCGCCTGACCTCTTTTGGAGAGAGTCGACAATGCAGATGACCGAAAGCACGCTGACAAGTCGAGTACAAGGCCACGCCGAGGGAAAGAAGTGAGGTGCACTCCGCTATTTTTGCAACTCCAATGATCGCGGAACCAGAGATACCTCAAGCGCGCTGGAAACGTGCAGACATATGAGAAACGTGCACCGCAATCCCGGACCCGGTCAGATGCTCCGAGAAGTGAAATGAAAGAGGGCTTGCTCAACAAGCCGAGGAAGGTCGCCGGGACGGTGCAGACAAAAGCATAAGAAACAAGAAAAAGGTGTGCGCTTACGACTGCCGCACAAAAGAATGCGCAAGTGAGGAAGACATGACACAAGAGATATGAGGCTGGTGGTGGTTCGACTGCACCGATGGCCTCTCTCATCCTACCCAGCACGAGACAATCAGGGCTGCACGAGCGCCAGAGCAGGCCGAGAGTGCACGACGGTCAGCATAGAGCAGTATGGGCGAGTCCGCACCATCATCGTCTCACGATGAGGGGGGAAAGCGCATATGCGGGTGTGCCATCGTCGAAAGCGTGGATGCGACCCGGTCAATATGCTGGGTGCCCGCCTCCCGAACCCGCTTTTGCGTGGTCAGTGGCCGGGCGTGTGCCGGCCAGCTTCCGGCCTGCATTCTTTCTCTGCTGTCGCTGCAACAATGCGTGCATCGGGCGAACCACAACACACCACATCACCATCTCAAGGCAGTAAGACACGCAGGCGAGATGTGTGCGAGACGCGCCGACTTCGCGCTGGATTCGCATAGCAGCATATCTCGGTGTGACGGTCTTGCTCAGGCAGGGCGGTTGCCGCGGAGGTTGCGAGAGTGCAGGACATCCAGCATCATCGACGAAACGAATGGCGAGGGAGGAATTCCCCATTGCCGTCGAAGCGCGTGTTTCGGGATGGACAGTGCGAAGTGAAGCGGTGCGGTTAAGCTGTGGTGGAGAAGTAACGCGGAGAGCTATGGCGCATCCAGCTAGTCGGGCAGCTCGAGCTCGCTGGGCGCGTAAATATCCCCTAAGCGCTATAACCTCCACTGCGCTCCTCGCGGGACTCACAGGCGAAACAGCTCGGTCGGCTTCAAGGGGCTCTGCACACATGCTAAATCATTTCGTGCTGACCAACCGAGATGTGCGCCGGCGCTACATTCGTTCGCGCTCGCTCGCGATCGTGACCTCTCACGGTGATGTGATGGCCAACCACTTTTCCCACGGATGACGCTGTTTGCGCATGGGATGGCGATGCACGCGCACATGGCCAGTCTCTGCCATCGACTGGGAAAGTTGGAAGGAGGCAAAGCGCAACGATCTGAACGGAGAACAATGCATGGACGACTTCTGCATTCCACGTGTGGATCGCAGCAGAGGGCGGAGACTTTCTTCGTAGAAGCGGTGCGGACCAGGTGCCCCGCCATCCGACGCGCAAGGACAACTTGCATGCGTATGGGGTTACACCACTTCGTCCTGTGGGGAACGTGACGAGTAGGATGGGAACAGGTGACCTGGTGGGCAAGCCGGGCAGTGATCATGATGATGCTGCTACTGACATTCGATCGCAATGGGTGGGCTGACGAACGGCCGCCTCCCATGGTCGCTGTCAACGGTCGCTGCAGCTTGCCTGCACCCGTGATTAGGGATGGAGAAGGCTACCAGATCCAGACACAGAGCATGTCGACTGCCCGCCCGATCGGTGCAGAAGAAGGTCACCGCCCGGCTCGTCCTGCCTGGGGCTGCAGGTGAGGATCAATTGAGAATATCGGACCGGGCCGAAACACGACCGGTCGCGCACTACAAGTCTTCCGAGACTCATCGGCAGACCACGATGCGCGCTACGATTGACCTCACTGCTTGTATGAAAGTAGGCAGAGCGAGTACACCGTAACCAGACCAAAACCCCACCGTACGGGTGCCCCGCAAGCCCTTACTCTCCCAGTGGGCTTCCCATCAGCTGATAGTCGTGAATCCCAATAGCCTGACTACAGCTTACGGAGCCATGCCCGTTTCGTGGCGCTCTGCCTGCCATGCCTACGTCCAGCTCCCACGTTCAGCCTTGTCAAGCGAGCTGGAGCAGCCACGGCGGGGCCAGACCCCGATGCGGCACGGCATGGCATCTGTAATTCAAATTGTCTCTGAGTCCGCGGACCGTGTGTTCCCAATTAGGCCCGGTCCGCGAGTGAATGCGCAATACCTTTCGACCTCTTGCACGCGATGAGCAGCGGCGCATTCTTGTTCGTGCCCTGCGACGGCACGACCGGTCGCGCCGATGCCGCGAAGAAGCACTCGAAGAACCGCCACGTGCAGGTCCGGCGTTTCGATCACCGCCGACGCGGCCCGACGTCGTCTCAATCGCCAAATCAATCTCCTCCCGCAACAACATCTACCGAATCGGATCTGCAGGTAGTGGCGGTTCGACCGTCGTCACGACAGAGCAGCACCGTCAGCAATGATCACTCTCCAGTAAGAGCAGACCTTAGGCTGATACCATCATGGCATCCTCATGCAACGTGCTGACGTGGTCCGGTTGCACACCAACAGTCCAACTCCTCTACCTCCTCTGAAGATGGCGAGCTGATTTCACGAAAAAGCAACAATCATTTTGCACCATCGGTTTTTGATATTGCTAACTTTGTCCCCTACTTTGGCGGCGTCACGCAGGCCGATGGCACCGCGATCCAGTATTACTGCACCTCTGCCTCCTCAAATCTCTCCACACACTTATCCGGACGGTTGTGGGACGTCCTGGTACTTCATTGTACCCAATCGAGTCCATTGATCCGCCAGGCCGTCGTCGCCCTGGGTCGCGGCCACCATGAATACTGCAGCAATGTCGCCATCTCCCAGCAGACGTTATCAGAGTACAACCGCGCGATCCAGAGCCTTCGAAAATACATGACTCACAACGCGAATGCGTCCCAGTCGCTGATCCTCTTATGTTGCATCCTCTTCTGCACATTCGAGAAGCTGCGGAACGATCGCGCCGCCGCCAAAGTCCACGAGGCCAGCGCGTTGTCGATCATGGCGGCTGGATTTAACAGATTTCAGCCCGATCATAGGGATGACCGCTTCCGTAGCTTCACCGACACGCATGGCGCTTTCAACGAACTGGCGCAGAAGCTCGTCATGATGGATACCGAAGCGACCGTGACCGACTTCTCCCGTGCGCCCAAACTCCAACTCAACCATCGAGCGTTCCGACGATTATACCTGAAAGATGAACCGATGGTCTTCGCATCGAAATTGGAAGCCAATGAGCATTTCAACCGCATGAGTCACGGCGTCTGGGGCTTCATCCAGAGGAATTCGCAATGGCGCCACACCCCGATCGCTGACGTCCCTCCGGACGTTGTAACTGAGCGATCCGAATGGCTGGCGGTACAATCAGGCTGGCGAATCGCCACGAACGATCTGCGTCAGCGCAAACGCAAGGGATCCACCGGCAGTAATAGCAGCGAAAGCAACAGCAGCGCCAACTCTCCCACAACCGCTCATTCCGAGGACCACTCCACCATCCGCGAAGCCATCCACTACTGCACCGTCGACCTCTCCTTTCAGAGCCAACACTGCGCGCTCCTCGAATCCCTCCCCGCGCCACCGCTTCCGCTCCACAATCACTTCGACGACGCCGCCGAGCTCGTCCTGAGCACCGCCCAACAGGCCCTCGCGCTGCAGACCGCCTACGAGCGGCTCCGCGAGAACCCACTCAAACGGACCTTCGCGCCCCAAACGGGCATCATCGAGTGCCTGCTGCTGTGGGCGCACCGCACGCGCGTGCCGGAGACCCGCGCCCGCGCGCTCGGGATCGTCCGGGGTATTCGCGAGGTGCAGACGGGGATCACGGGGAATGCGGGCGCGATCTATGGGGAGAGCATGGGGGCGGGGTCGATCGTGTTGTTTGAGCCGCCGGGACATTGAAGATTGGTTTTCGGTCTGTGCGCGCTGTGGTTGTGTCTTACAGGGTATGGATCGGTGCCAGGGGATAGGTCGGTTTCGACACATTGAAGAGCAGAGGTATCGCCATGAACTACGCACTCTGGGTAACCTTTTTGGGTGCAAATGTGGATGTTTGCACGACCTTGAAAAGGAGGGATGGAAGCGAAGTGGGGTGGGGACCCCGGTTCCTGTATGCGTATACACAAGTGACGATACACGTTGGCATTGACTGCTCACCTAATATCTTCATTGAGAATCTCGGTGAAGGGGGCAGTGACAGACCCGACCACTGGGGTGGTGATATTGGTATTGGATCCTTCCAGTATTGAACTGACTGAAGGACTCAAGTCTCACCAACACCTGCGAATCTCACGCTGAGCTCGATTTTCAGTCCCGTTGCCCGAGTCCGAGGTGGCCACGTGGGCTATAGAGTGCTAGAGTAAAGTGCTCTCTCCTCTCACAAAAGCAATACCGTGCCGTCCAGCAACAACATCGGAACAACAGCCACCTGGACTAACAAGCCAAAGTGAACGTGAGTCAGTGCCGTCGCGGAGGAATGTTTGACATCGGCACACACGGCTGACGGCAGGGACTTCGACTTGGTGGCGCACGCGAGCGCGGCGACACCAGTCTAAACATTCGCAGCCTGCGTGGCGGTCATGTTGACCGCACACGCGCTGCCGTTCGGGAAGGTGCTGTGTTGATGAGGGTCGGACATGGCTCGCCCGGAATGTACGAAGGACAAGTCGCGTTCGGTCCCAGGTAGTCGTCATAGCTCTGGCAGTGGTTCATGTAAGCTGCTGCGACGAGGTTAGGGAGGGGCACGCTGTGAGATTGATTCAGCGCCGGCGGGCTATATCTTTTCAAAGTGGCACGGCTTTTGTTACGGACGAGGGGTTGCCTTTCATTGTCGGGATGCTTTTCCGGCCAGAACGTGCACTTTGATGGACCACCCACCGACAGTCATCGTTGAAACGGGCCAATATGAGCACAGGCTGTCTCAGCTGATGCGCCCTCGGTATGAAAATCCAACGGGCTTCGGCATGCTTGCTCCGTGTCGAGGAGCAATGGTGCCATTCGTGCATTTATAGAATAATTCTCTGCCCTCACAACCGATATCGACAGGGGTCGGAAGTTTGTTCATTTGGCGACGCGGGAGAGGCGTCAGTGGCAGTTGGACGAAGCAGCAGCCGGCATGTTACCGCCGTAATGCACAGTTTTCGATGCGCCATTGGCAGTCGGACAGAATCACTGCAATTGTGGATCGGAGCTCGTCATCCGCCGGTGCTACCAAAAAGAAAAGAAGCACGAAAGAAGACCTTTAGACTTTTAGCAACGCCGACAAGCCGTTGTGGTTGGCTCATTGCCGACAGCTATCGCAAGCCAGGCCGCAAGAGGCAAGGAAAATTCAACTAAAATTTCGAGACTGACGTGTGGCCAACCCCAGATAACGTGCACCACGTAAAAGCTGGACTAACGAATGTCTTGGGGGCCAGGCCAGCCATGGGCCGCCAGCACGAACTATCACCAACCAACGACTGGCACCATTTTTTTCTTCCCTTCCCCATAGCATCACCATCTATTTCTATCACATGCCCTGCATGCTGCCCCGCCGATGCCGACGTCCTACTCTTCCGCCGGGGTGCGGGATCAGACGGCCGAGCTGTCGTCGTCTTTCCTGAGCGACTCCAACGTGGCTCGCTACTTCAGCATCGAGCCGAGCAGCAACAACGATTCCACCGACTCGCCCTCCGGGAAACGCCTGGTGGAAGCCATCGAGGAGCGCTCCGAACCTGTATCACCGGAACCTCTGGCCATTGGAGGTCCCTCCTCGTCGTCGCGCTGGACCAACGATTTCTTCAGCTTCGCCGACGCGACGCGGTCCGCGGATCACAGCGCTGACGCGGCCTCCCGGTCCAACTCGGTCGTCTCACATTCACTCCACTTCCAACGACCCCGACTGGATTCCGAAGTGCTGGTGACCCCGGATGTGTTAATCTCAGACGACTCCGTCCCCGTGATGGATGAGCATGCGCCGCTCCTCCCCCGCGAGCGCCTGTCCTCCATTCGCCGATCCAATGGACAACGGTACGATGCCATCCCAAAGGCCGAGCGAGCAGCGTCGACACCATCGCGACCTGGACTTCGGCAACGGTTGATGTTGCCTCATTTCTCGGTTAAGGGCGTGCAGCAATGGATTGGACGTGTGAGCAATCCGGCGGAATGGGACGGCAAGGCCATTGCGCAGACTGTGCTGCTTCGGCCCGCAAGTACGCTGCCTGCGGTATTCCTGGGACTTTTGCTCAATCTTCTGGATGCATTGTCGTACGGTATCATTCTGTTCCCGCGGACGGATCCTTTCGCCTCAATGGGCGCCGACGGCGTCTCCATCTTCTACGTTAGCTGCATCGTCTCCCAGATCGTCTATGCCTCAGGCAGTATTTTTCGCGGCGGTGTCGGCTCTGAAATGATCGAGGTTGTTCCATTCTTCCACAAGATGGCCTTCCTCATCATCGGCATCATGGACGGCGAGAGCGATGATGCCATCCGGGCCACCGTCATCACGTCCTACGCCATGAGCTCCATTCTCACTGGTGTCGTCTTCTTCGTGCTCGGTAGCGCACGGCTCGGAACCCTTGTGAGCTTCTTCCCGCATTCCATCCTGGTCGGCTGTATTGGTGGTGTTGGGATCTTCCTGTTCTTGACCGGCATTGAGGTCTCTGCACGGCTACCGGGCAGCTTTGAGTTCACTGGTGAGACCTTCCAGCATCTCATCTCGCCGACTTCAATTGCTCAATGGGTACCACCGCTTGTTCTCGCGCTCATACTGCTGGTGGTGAAGCGATACTACGACCGACCCTGGCTGGTCCCGGCATACTACATCGGAATCACGGCCATCTTCTACATTGTTACTGCAGCAATTCCATCAATCACCATGGATGGTTTGCGGAACAATGGCTGGGTCTTCGAGGCGCCTGATGCCAATGTATCGTTTTACAACTTTTATTCCTATTACCAGTTTGGATTAGTCGACTGGAATGCCATCTGGAGGACGGTTCCTTCGCAACTGGCACTGACATTCTTTGGCATCCTGCACGTCCCGATCAACATTCCTAACCTTGCGATGAAGACACAGGAGGACAATGTGAGTATCGATCGCGAGCTGATCATGCACGGTGTCTCGAATACCTTGTCTGGATGCGTGGGCAGCATCCAGAACTATCTGGTTTACGTCAATAGCGTCCTGTTCATGGACACGGGAGGTGATAGCCGTCTTGCCGGCTTCCTTCTCGCGGCCGCGACGGCTGGGCTCTGGGTCGCTGGACCAGTCGTCATCGGATACGTACCTGTGATGGTCGTTGGCACACTCATCTACTACCTCGGCATCGACCTTGCCAAGGAGGCCGTTGTCGACACCTACGGCCGGCTACACTCGCTTGAGTACATTACCATCGTGGTGATAGCTCTCGTGATGGGTATCCACGACTTTGTCGTGGGCGTGGCTGTCGGCATCGGCCTCGCATGTTTGGTCTACGTCGTCCAGACCTCGCGCAAGACGGTCATCCGTGCACAATTCTCCGGCGCCATCGCCGAGTCGACTGTGCGGCGGCATGCGCGTCAGCGGCTTTACCTCCACCGCGTCGGCCCGCAGATTCGCGTCGTCAAGCTTGGCGGCTACCTCTTCTTCGGCAGCATAGTAAGCGTCGAGAAGACGGTCCGCGCCATGATCGATGCCGAGGCCTTCGCCGCCGAGCCAATTCGTTATCTTATCCTCGACCTGGCGCACGTCACTGGCATCGACTTCTCGGCTGCCGAGGCTTTCAGCCGCATGAACCGCGTGCTGCACCGCCGCCGTGTCGAGATGATCTTCGCCAGCGTCAACCTCGAGGGCGAGGTCGGTCGCAGCTTGCAGATGGATGGCCTCTTCGTCGCCGGCCCGGATGATCCACCCGTGCCCAAAGTCTACGAGGACCTCAATGGCGCGCTTGAGGCGTGTGAGAACAGCCTGCTCGTGACATTGCTCGAGAAGCAGGAAAGCAGCCATGCACCCGGAGCCGGTCACACTGGCCACGAATCTCCCCCAATCCCGGTGCCCAGCCCGTCTGCACCAACGTCTCCTCAATCCCTATCACCCTCGACCAACATGCTTACCGCCGCGCATGCCGATCACGTCGTCGGCTCCCCGCGCACGAATCTCCGTCACCAAGCCGCGACGCAAACCATCACAGAGCAACGCCGCTCGCCGCCGGAGGTCTCTCACTCCCATCACCCACAACCACTCCCGTTGCTCCTCCAAGCCTTCCAGGACCTGACGGCCTACCCGGCCGACTTCTGGGCCCGCGCGATCCCGTATCTGACGCGGCGGACCTTCGCGCCCGGTACGCGGCTCTACGACCGCCACGACCGACCAAATGGCTTCTACCTGCTCGAGTCGGGCCTGCTGCGCGCCGCGTACACACTCGAGCAGGGCCACTACCATGAGCTCATTGTCGCGGGCACTACCTGCGGCGAGCTCCCCTTTTTCAGCGAGACGGAACGCACGAGTCGCGTCATCGCCGAGACCGAGTGCGTTGTGTGGCAGCTGTCGCCGCGCAAGTGGGACGAGTTGCAGAAGGATGAGCCAGAGGTCGCACGCGAGCTGCTCAAGGTGTGTCTCCGACTGAGTGTTGAGCGCATGAATGCGGTTACTAGTTATGTTTTGATCACCGCGAGTTGAGGTGGATACGGCGAATTGAAAGCAGGGAGGTAAAAGGTTTGTAATCATGGGCGGCGGATCTGAAGTTCGAAGGCGGTCAAGCAGATCCGAGAGAAATTCTTGTGACGCTGCAGCAGCAATGGGCGGGGATTTGGAATAGAGAACGCGAGCCTCGAAGGCCATTGCATATTTTCAATGCACTCTGCATTCAAAACATCGAGCTGGAAATCCAATGAAGCATACTCTATCTTTACCGATATCAATATGCACGTAACTGCTCGTTGATGTGCCCAGAAATTATACCGGTGCATTGTTACAAGCCTGAGGCAGCAGCACTGTCCACTCTACTTGTACCTTGATACTTCCAATGCTTATGAATGAACAAGCTACGTCAGGGATGCCTCTCATGGTTCACGCAGGGGCAAACGGTGCGCGGGCATAGCGGGGCAGAGGCTCAAGGTCGCATCTGGCCGATTACGGCTTTCATAATTCTCATGTGGCCCCAGCGCCGGCTTGCTGCAGCATGGTAAGAAGATTCGCAACGTGATACTACTGTCCAGCCTCCATGAATGCGAGGTATCGTGACGTGGAGCTTCGTCTCCGGAGCGCGATCTACCTCCCAGCCCCAAAGCAAGCAAGTGTCTAGTAGCAGTGCGCGAAAGAAAAGAGGAGTCACCTCGAGCCAGCAGCTCAGCTGACCCAAGCTTAGCTTGCGATCACGTGGGGGCGGGCTCAGTCCAAAGACCTAAAGTACGAAGCGACCGTCAAGCTGAGCGATTTCGCTCAGACTCTTGCGCTGTCCGACACCGGAGCACAACCACCACTCTATCCTCTCAAGTCGCAAGCCGAAGCCAGATGTCCTGGCACTCCGGCGTAGCATTTGATCCACCGGGTGCTGCTGCTGCTGCTGCCGGCCTTGCAGCGTCGCCGCAACAGACCTCGCCCACCTCGACGTCTCCCCAAGGTAGCAGTGTGCTGCGGAAACGCCGGCGCAGCTCTGCCCTCTCAGACCTTGACGACCAGGACGGCAGGAGTGCCAGCCAGAATGGTGGCACCAGCAGCAGCCCTAATGCGCTCGCCAACAGCAATCGACCACGGCACCAGCCCGGTGTGAAGCGAGCGTGTAATGACTGTAGACAGCAAAAGGCAAGTGATCGTCTGCAATGCTTCTGCAGTGTCCGCCCAGTCGAAATTTGCATGTCGTAGCCAAGACAGGACAACCAACTAACCGTGAGTAGCTGCGCTGCAATGTGGTTGCCGGCCCGGGCGAACAGTACAAGCCCTGCGACAGATGCATCAAGCATAAGCTGAAATGTAGCATTGACAATGACTTCAAACGTCTTGGCAAGCGGGCTGCGCACGAGGAGATGGTCAAGGAACTTGACGCGTGCAAAGCGAAACTCGCCAGGTACGAAAGCTTGGGCATCGACCTTCCCGACCAATCCCCGTCTGTTCCATTCTCTGGGTTACCGAATGGCTCCTCCGCTGCGGGTACGGCGCATTCGCAGGCTACAGATCGCAATGGCACGTTCCTGGGCGCCAATGAAGCTGCTGCATCACGGAGTCTCCTCGACCTCAGTCAAGGCTTCCGAGAGACGGGTCCCTTGACCTACCCGTCAATCACCCCAGGCACTTCCATGACTACTTTGGGTCCAATCACCCTCACCGATGCCCAGTTGCGCGAGCTGTATCAGATCTATTTCGCATCATACCACCCCTGGCTACCGGTCCTCAATCCAGACCAGCCATATACATACTACTACGAGAAGCACCCCTTCCTTCACTGGACTATTGTGGCAACTGCTTCACGTCGATACGAAGGCCGACCTGGCCTTTTCATGCAACTGCAACGACCGCTTGAGGAGATATTGTGGACGACCTTATCGCAGGTTCCTCAGCAATATCACGTATGCAAAGCTCTTGCGCTACTGTGCACGTGGCCGTTACCTACCTCGTCAACATCTCACGAGCCGACTATGATGTTGACCGGCGTAATGTTCCAGTTAGCTCTGCAGCACGGTCTCCACAGACCATCACACGCACAGGACTTCAGCCGCTTCCGCATCGATCTCAGAGAAGAAGATGTTGCTGACCGCATGAACACTTGGGCGGCTGTCAACATTGTTGCACAGACCGTGAGCACAGGTAACGGGCAGCCGTCATTGTCTCGGTGGGCCTGGTACACGTACGGACTGCATCTCAACCGACTGAAGTCGGAAATGCGGACCAGATGTCAGATCGAGAAGTTTTGCGACCAAGTCACGCGGACCCTGTATACGATGCAGCGAGACCATGTGGTTGAAGTTGATCCAGCCGCACGCGGTCTCACCATCGATCAGTATGCTCGAGAATTGGGTGAACTCGAGGTCACTGTACTTTCGACCAATTCGTCACGTAAGTCTCATTTTCTTCCCGAATACAACGATCACTGACTTCCTTCAGCGATCGAATCGTTATTCTTAAAGGCCGCGGCACTGCATCTGCGGTTGACAGCATTCTTTGATAAGCATTCATCGCCGAACTACAAGACTAACCTTCGTGGGGTGTACATCGCAGCATCATCACTGCTCATGACGCTTGATGACATGCCCGATGCACTTGTCCTCTATGTGCCGCGCTATGTGGAACAGATGATGTTGGCTGCAGCCTGCACACTGCTCAAGATCTTGAACTCCTTCTTTGCGAATCATGTCGATATCGTGCAAGGTCGCACGCTCTTTGCGAAATCCGTGAACGGGCTTCGAAAGCTGAGTGTCCGCTCGAACGATCTGCCACAACGGCTCGCGGAAGTCATGGCTCAACTCTGGAAGAGCAGCGGCGCCAGCGAGCAGCGTCTCTTCAAGGAGAACGGAGAAGAGGATGAGTCGGACGAGAGTCTTCAACTCAAGGTGCGTTGTCGCTCCTCGCTGTCCCTCCTCTACGACGCGATCTGGCGATGGCGCGAACGCGCGGGCGAATCCGGTTCGGCGAACCTAGGGCAGGCTGTCAAGAACCCAACGGCGATTGCGTCTGATCGCACCACGCCTCAGCCCGGCGCTGTGGTCGGCGTCACGCAGACCATGGCGCCGAGCCACGGTCTCATCGATGCGGAACTTGACGCGAACGCGTGGGATCCGTTTGGTGGCAATGCTGTGTTTGATCCTTTGAGTTGGGCGCTTGATGGTAATTTAGGGCTGGGCGTATCGGGATTGTTTGGCAGTGATGCTCTAGGACTGGGCACATTTCAAGGATAGCTGTGACTGAATTTGATGTCGTGAATGATTGAGAGCTTCTGCTCTATGGATGCTGATTGAACTAGTATACTTGCGATGCTCAGTGATGGCTGGACTGCCCTTGCAGCCCTGTGCTATCTGTTTGATGTGTACAAGATGCATCTTGTGATATATATCCAAGATGGTCAAAATTGTAGTCGCTGAATGCTACGTCATATCAAGGCCGCATCCACTGTGCGAAGCGATATTTTCGAGTTCACTTCCGTGCTCTGGCAGCCACCGAAGATCGTCGCTCGAGAATAACTCAGATATCATCACTGTGAAAGGCCTCATGACCATCTATACGAGCAAAGAAAGCAGATTGATGATGCTAGAATTTGACAGAAATCGCTTCTCGATCCAATCAATACACATCGAGTGCGGGACAACCAAACTTTATCTCTCGGCACGTTCCGAGTACGCGCCAATTGCCAGACTAACCCCATCCAGTCCGTTCGATGACGATGGTATCGCGCTCAGCATGTGGTCATAGCAAGATTTCCATTTGGTAGGCTTTTGCTTCATATTGAAGAGGCAGTGCAGCACTGGGCCTCTTTGCGCCGCTCCTTCCAATTTTCAATTCCTCGGCTTGTTAGGTGTGGGGATCGCTCATCCACCGATGAGTACTAACGGCGAACGACCTCTACTGGACACTCAGCCTTCGCAGACCCGCTTCAACATGGGCCAGAAGATGGAGGGCCAGAAGCGCAAGCGCGTGCTCATCGTCGGTGCGGGCGCCGCCGGCATGTCCTGCGCGCAGCATCTCTCCGAACACCCGGACAAGTTTGACGTGACGATTGTCGACGCCGTCGATTACTGTGGCGGTCAAGCCTTTTCGATCCCGCTGGACAAGGAGAAGACCGGTGCCTCATGGCTGAACCAGGGTGTCCAGGGCGGATCGTACATCTTCCACCACACCATGACTATGTTCGCTCGCAATGGCTTCTGGGCCGATCCCGTGAAACTGCAGGTGTCGTTCGGCAAGGGCGAGCAATTCTGGAGTAATGTATACCCGACGAAATTGCTGGAGAAGCACGCCGGCGAGGTGAAGCGATTCTTCACGATGCTGAAGATCGTCCGCGCGTTGGAGGTCTTCTTCGCACTCATGCCCATTAAGTACCTCGTCAAGCTCTTCTGGTTCAGTGCTGAGTTCGCCAACATCGTGGCGCTCCCAATGGTCGCATTGTTTCTGGGAACTGGAAACTACGCACCCGAGGTGCCGACTATGATGCTCGAGCGGTTGTGCACGAGTGAAACGTACGGCATGTGGTACCCTCCGGACAAGCAGAGCGTGGCCTCGAACCTGCCGCCAATGGTGGTATTCCCTAATCTGAGCGACTTCTACCAGACGTGGAAGAACAATCTTATCAAGCGTGGAGTCAACGTGCGCCTATCAACAGAGGTCACGAGCGTTGTGAAGCGAGACAAGCACGGAGTCACTGTCAAGATCGTCAAGCGCACTCCTGCCCGAGACGGCCACAACCCTAATTCTGCCTGGGTCCCCGACGATGTCGAGGGCTCAAAGGCCGATCCCGACGCTGAGGAGATCGTGGAAGAGTACGATGAGATTGTACTGTGCGTCCTTACCGACACCGCTAAGCGCCTGCTCAAGCCCACCATCACCTGGAACGAATCGCGTGTACTCGGCGGAGCCAAGTTCGCCAACGACATCACCGTGACCCACCAAGACACTGAGTACATGAAGAAGCACTACGAAAACTTCTATTCTGAAGACCTGGCGGTGCAGCATCTCAATGGCAAGGACATGCGCACGCGCTGCGACTTCGCCAAGGATAGCTTCAAGGCTATGTACCTGATCCGCATGTACCCGCAGGACTTGACGAAGCTGGAGATGTGTTTCGACTGCACCAACTACCAAGCGCAATTCCCGCCTGCAGTGCCGTTCGAGAAGCACGTCTTCCAGACCATCTTCCTGAACAATGAGCGCGACGGCCACATCTGGACGCGCGACGAGATCGACAAGAGCAAGATCATCCGCGAGGACTGGTGGCACCAGCTCTGCCACAGCTACTCGCACTACCTCAAGGTCGTGCCGTGGATGTGGTCGCTGCAGGGCCGCCGCCACACGCGCTACGCTGCCTCCTGGACCCTCGTGAATGCGCACGAGTGCGCGTGCATCAGCGGCATCAGCGCCGCCGTCGACCTCGGCGCCGATTACCCGGCCGACCTCGAGCGCGACAAGTTCGCCTTCCTGGCATTCCGCCTGTACTACCTGCTGGTGTACGGAAAGTGGTTCCGCCGCCGTGCGACCAAGAAGTCGCGTGAGGGCGAGGGCGCGGAATGGGCGACTGGTAATGATTATGGTAGTGTGTACAATGGCCCAGGGGTGGAGAAGGGCACCGATCGGAAGATCTGGCGGAAGGAAGTTGAGGCGGGACGAAGCGTCGAATCTTTCTAATCGCAAAATGTGCTGCAAGATATTGAATTTAATGACATGATTGTAATGTGTTGGCGGTACGCGAATGTATGCCCATACTCGTCTCTGTGAAAGGCACCTGCGGCAGGTACTTTAAAATGAACCGATGACTTCATTTTAGAGCGGCTTGTGCTTTAGATCCTCTTGCGCGTCCCCAGCTTCCCAGTTCCGTTCGCCATTCGACCACCGCATATCGCGCTAGCAACTCAAGGGGAACCTTATTCGTCCACTCCACGTGTGCGTCGATCATCCCTCGATATCATATCTCATTTTAAAGGAGACGGCCTGGATAGGTTACTTCTCTCCGTCCTGTTCTGCCCGCTTTAAAACTCCGCCGGCCTGGTATCGTTGGCGGACGGTGCTGTAAGCACCATGACGACCCGATCCTTGATCACCAGCATCACGCCCGTTCCGGCATCCATTTCACGCGCCGCTACGGTCGCGCAACTACACGACCATCAGGCTATGATCGAGGTCAACCCACTGGTACTCCGCTATGTGCCGACCACGCCGCCCCCCGGCGCTTCGAAAGATGAGGCCGAATTTGGAATCTGGGTTCGTTCGAGCCCGCCGTGATCTTCCTCTCTCGCGCTGAATGATCTAACATTTTCGCCTGCAGTATGAAATTACCGATAGGTGAGTTGAGCAGCAGACGAACAGAGACTATTGGCGCGAACAAGCATCGGATGAATATGTGCATTGAACCGACTGACCATTGCTCCTCTGGCAGAATAAACTACCTGCCCGGCATAAAGGGCGAAATCTCATACAAGGCTTGTTTCCACGACCTGCCCGATGGCCTACAAACGCACACTTTCGCACCTGCTGGGTTAGATCTGCGCGCGAAATGGCGGGTTGGTGGGACCATGCCAGGCGAGCCACGAGAGCCGCGGGAACTCGGGATTGATGCGCCACGAGAAGGCCTCTACCTTCGCGAAGAGATCGACATGCGCTGCAATTTCCTCATGGCTTCCTTCGTCAAGAAGACCCTACGGAAGGCGCATCATGTCTCGTCCGAGCGCATCATCGCACGCGCTAGCCAGGCCATGGCCACGGGTGCATTCCCTCTCACCGATGCTTCGGGAGCCAAGATAAACCCGCTCGGACAGGTGCCCCCACCGAGTCTCGGTTTGGATTCCTACTTCTCGTCCTACGCGAGCAAGCCTCCAGGTGCGCCTATTATGCCTGTCGCTGTCCCTGCAGGCGCTCATCACTCACGGCCGACTCAGATGCATCCGGCAATGGCGAGGGGCCAAAACAGTCGTAATCATCCAGACTCTCGCCGATCTCTACCACCACACTGTCGTTGCGAAGGCGCTATACATGCAGTCACCTGCCCCTACTACCACCCGGACGACGGCCGAGGTGTCTCCTACTCATCTTCATATCCACATAACCACCAATCACAAGATCCTCTTCGGGGCAATCAGATGGTTGCGCCATCTTTGGCGACAGCGTCGAACCAGCGCCGCGCTCACCAATACTCCGTGTCTGCAATCTCCTTACCCTCGAATGCCCTGCACGAGCTCTACGGCACTCTGCGAGCAGATCAGTGCCTTTGTACCGGCGCGATCCATAACGAGTCATGCCCAGGCTACCCCGGCCTACGCACGCCAGGTTCTATCTCAACCCCTCCCGTAGCCGAAACGACCACCACCTTTCCTCAGCATAGCACTACGTCGCAACCACGATCAGACCACCACCTTCACCAATCTACCTCACAAGCCGCCTCACTCTCAACTTCACAACCGAACTCACAACCTCCCGACGAGCGCTACGCTGCACACCCGGACGTGTCTCCGCTTCCAGTCTATGCTCAACTTGTCGCCAAAGCGTCGCCGCCTCTAAGCTCTGTCCGGCAACACTTCGGCGACGATGCTGCTATCTCCGTCCGGCCCGAAACTCCGCCTTCCCCGCCCACACCTGGCCGCGCTATGACACATGATCTCGTCAACTACGGCAACACCTACAGCGATTCAGCTTCAACGCCTCGTCGAGGAGAGGGCGCGCTCGGGCTCCCGCGCGCTCGAACTTGGTCGGAGATAGATCGAGGCGGCGGCGGCAGTGGGTCCGGGAACGGGTTGGTGATCTACCGATGAGGCGATCAGTATCTGCTAGACTTCTCTCCATACAAGTAGATACCCGATACTAGCGCTTGAAATCTTCACCCATTTCGATGTTCTCCATTCACCATCTATCTTCATATAGTTAGGGTTTATCAAATCCTTAGGGTTATAAATGATCCATCCTGGGGTTATGTGGTTCGTGTCCAATTGATCGTGGAATAGAGAAGCTGTAACATACACAGTCGTCTTGCCTGCTTAACGGTATGGCCTCGGTGTACTGTTGATCACGCCCGCTAATATCCTCATCGGTTGAGGACTGGCGGTCGGATGCCGCGCTGTAAAGTGAGTTCGGTCATCGACGACTCCGCCCATTCATACATATGTTGACAGGTCCAATTCGACGGCCACCAACAGATCATATATGCAACCGGGGTAATCAGAAGACATCTCAGAGAGCAAGAGCCAAGCCATCAATGATTCGTCGTATACGACATCCTATCATCTACAATCTGTACGCTGAACACCGAGATTATGCATCTGATCATTGTGCTTGACAAGAAGTGGACGCTAATTTATGCAGATTCGCATGCAGCCAATGCATATTTAGAAAGGTTGTTCAACACCTGCGCTTTTACGTTCGCATTTAGTGGGTTCGGTCCGAGCTCGCGGCCCTATACCCGTATCTGGCCATTGAGCGCCGGGCCGCCATTGCCGGAAGGCCCGGCAACTTCAAGAAATCACCTCGTATCTCGCAACCTGGGTGCATCACGTTGTCCACTACATCTTTGCGGATGAGAACATGATGTCCCTTGCCCTACGATTCTGTAGGGGGCTCAGCAGGATGAAATGGGGCATAGCATGACACTATCGTCCTTTTCTGCGTGGACATGAAGTCTCCACTAGGTATAGATACGTAGGTATGCTGCACTGTAAATCTGTGTTCGCACTCACGCGACCCGAAAGAGGTATCGTCAACGAGTTCAGGGTTCATCACAAAGTTACGTGCCACGCCTGCTAACCTTTCGCGCAACGGAGCTGCAGGTCAGATTGCGGGGCAAGCGTGGCGGTGCGCCCGGCACACGCGTTTCCATTGAAAAGTGGGGATCGATAGCACAAAGGCGTAAAAGTAAACGAAATACGAGCTTACACACCCTCGTTCGCACGTCTGTCTGAGAAGGATTTATGAAAGAAAGGGAAGGACATGCTCGGCGTGCCGGTGCATTGGCCGGACATTCGGCGTCGAAGGATTGAGCCGCTGGCCCAGGCTCTAAGGTAGCTGGCCATGGATACATAAAATCATTGCATTAGCTGGAAGGCTCTTGCAACTCTTCCCTACTCTGTTCACCTCTGCGGTCCCATACCAATAGCACATCCAAAATGGCAGCAACCCTTTCCCACGCCGACAAAGTCGTCCTGGTGACCGGCGGCGCCAGCGGGCTCGGCCGCGCTATCGCTGAGCACTTCTTGGCCGTCGGCGCCTCGGTTGTTATCTGCGACCTCAATGCCGACTTAATCGCCGACTACGATTCCAAAGTGACCGGCGGCGCCGGCGGCAAGACGTTGGCTGTCAAGGCCGACATCACCGATGAAGCTGCGCTCGACGATCTCTTCGCCAAGATCGAGAGCACGTATGGCCGTCTCGATGCCGTCATCAACTCGGCTGGCATTATGGATCGATTCGATCCCGCGGGCTCGACAGATCGCAGCCTGATGGAGAAGGTCCTCGCGGTCAACTTGATCGCGCCGACGATGATCACCAAGCGCGCGGTGAATGCTTTCCTGGCCAAGGGAAGCAAGGGCGCGATCGTGAACATCGCATCGATCGCATCATACAAGGGATACGCGGCAGGTGAGTTCCGAGAGCAGCGGCTCTTCCTTGTGATGGTAGAGAGGGAAGAGAACAGACGTTGCTCGACGCAGTGAGCGGGGCTGATCTTGGGGTTTCAACCATACAGGTGTTGCCTACACGGCCTCAAAACACGCCCTCGTAGGCCTGACCAAGAACACGGCCGCCTTCTACCGGCTCAAGGGCATTCGTTGCAACGCCATTGCATGCGGTGCGATGAAGACCAACATCGGCCAGACCGCCATGGCCAACGGGTATTGCGAGGAAGGACTGGCACTCTCCATGAAACACTGTACGTTTTCCCCTACGCTTCCTATCTTCACGTAGTGGAGAAAGATAAGAAGGATTCTAATGTTCGATGCTGATCAATGCGGACACAGTCGGTGACTGGGAGGGTGGCTATGCGGATCTCGACAAGGTCGCCAAGCTGTGTGCGTACTTGACCACGGAGGATTCTGCCATGGTCAATGGAAGTAAGCTGCTTTCTTTTATTACCTTATGTGACCGATGAACTGACAATTTTGCGCTTTCCGTAGCGGTGATCAATGCCGAGGGTGGTATTACTGCCATCTAAGAGAAAGAAGGATATGTTCCAGACAGAAAAATATATTGAGACGACAGCGGAGAGTGTCAGAGATACCACTTTGAAGTGCTCATGGTGGAGAAGTGCAATGAAATAGTACGTTTGGATGATCTAAGACATACACAGCATAAGCTTTGGAAATCAAGAGTCCAGGGATACATGATATGCATATGGCAGGCAGTTGATTCGAATTGTTTCTTGATTGTCATCTTTGACCGATATCTCAATGGTAAACAGGTAACACGATCGCAACAATTAGAAGGGTGGAGCGACAAAGAAATTGAAAGATATTGATTGGGCCCGGCAAAAGCTGCAGGTATATAATTGACCTGAGAAAGATTGTGGTCGATCTGTATGCACGAAATCTTAGGTCGAATCGACGCCAGACTTGACCAATGTTTCAATCCTTCCGAACCACAACACGACAATGAAACCTTGGATACACGTGCCACAAACAGTACAAACTCCACTCTTTTCCATCCGCGAACTCGAGATCGAAGTGCCGAATGATTTGCGGGATCGCCTTTGATATCTCGAGAATCGAGATATTCTTGCCCAAACAGGTACGAGAACCGCCTCCAAACTGTGCGACAAGCGAGAAGGAGAGGTTGTCAGTAGTCAGAAGCAGATGGAGGGACAACTGATCATCACTTACTGCGAAGGAAGAAGCAAGCGAAGACGATGACCCCACGCCTGGGAACTTCTTATCATCTTCCAGGAACCGTTCTGGCCGAAACTCGTCCGCATCGGGCCCGAAGACATCAGGGTTGCGATGGAGTGCCCATGGGCTCATGCCGACTTGAGTCTACCAAGGCCGCACATGACGGCGTCAGCTGTTCATAGTCCCTTTGAAACAAGATCTATTGCGGAACAAAATCAAGGAACCAATAACCACTTACACCCGCTGGAAAATATTGGCCTCCCAGCTCCGCACCTCCCGCTGGCACGACTCGTGACAACAGATACCCGATGGCTGGATGAATGCGCAGGACTTCACGAAGCACTGCCTGCAGGTATGGCATCTGCTGCGTTTCCGTGAAGGTTGGCGGGTCGGAGAGCGCGCCGGCGCGGGTTTGCACATCGATTTCTTGTCGCAAGGCTGCCAGCTGCCGTGGGTTGCGATTGAGATGGTAGAGCGCGGCCGACAGGGTGATGCCTGTAGTATCGGAGCCCGCAGCGATGTTGGAGCCGAGAGTGTCAAGAACGTGCCGATGGCGGACCTTGCCAGCGCGCTGCAGGCCGACAATTTTGGTGAGGAAGGAGGGCGTCACATCGCTGTCTTCGACGGCAGCCATGGAGGCCGCGTCAAGTTGCGCGCGGAGGAAGTCCTCGATCTCGAGAGTTGGGGATCCGCCGCCGAGTAGCTGAGAGAGTTTTATTAGCGGTAGATGGAGTTCTGGAAAGATACCGATTGTTGGGAAGTAGTCAACCAGCGAGTGCACGAGACGGATGTAGTCGCTCGTTCGCGGGTCGTGTCGCATGAGTCCGAAGCTTTTATTCACCTATTGTGTTCAGATATTTGATGCGTTAGTATTTGGACCAATCCAAGGCTACCTGTCGAGCGATGTGACTCCAGCTTGTTGATCTCTCATCAAACTCACCGTGATCTCGCCGATAACATCGAATGCGAACCGTTGCATCAAGTCCAGCACCAGCACAGGCTCGCCAGATTCAGCAATCTCCCGTAGCTTCGAGATTAGGACCGCCGTAGTCTTGTCCACGGCCGGCTCGTAATGCACCATACTACTCATGGTGTACAGCCTCGAGAGGTCCTTCTTGCGGCTGGCGTGCTCGATCTCGTCCCGCAATGAGAACAAATTCGAATCTCCAGGCATCTCTGCCGCCATATAGAAGGACGACTTGACAAAACCATTGCCAGATCTATAGATCGTTTTGTTATCCTCGAGAGAATTGAATGAGAAGATATTGGGTCCCACTCGGACGATCGGGCCTGTGCAGATGTGACGTGTTGGTAAGTTAGGTATGTTATGATCGACCTCGCTCGGGAGATTATCCCACCATGTTTCTTATGAAGATCTAGGAGCAGCTGGGGCATGTCGGCGCTTGCCCGGAGATGGAAAAACTGCCATGCCCTGGTGAATCTGGCCGCGAATGGGCCTGGAATATCCCTGAATGGTGAGATGAAGAGTGTGTAGATAATCTGGGCGAGGACTATGACTACAATGAAGACCGGCAGAGCCTGCCAGCTTGAGATTGGTAGCTCCGGAATATGGGCGATCATGGTTCCGCGTGGCATTGCGGGTGATAACAAGAATCCACTCCCCAAATACCAACCTGGACAGAATCCCGGGGGCGATATAATGGTGGGGCGGCAGTAGGTAAATGGTTACGAGGGCATTTGGGTCGTGACTTTACGATTGCATGTCGTCGAATGAAAGAAATGATCCTGCGAGCGCTCGAGTCCGAGGTGAAGATCGACGCAATTGCGATGCAGTCTGCAACGGAGCACCGAGCCGCAATGGCCGAGCTGGTAATGCATCAATTCGACCCCCACGGGGTGGCAAAGCAGACGAGGCGCCCGATCTGTCTAACGAGGCTCTACTCCGGAGTAGCACGAATCGTTCGCGCTGTGGTGTGAACTCCAAAGGTGCTTAGCTCCGTCCGACTGCATGAATGCCTGAGGCATTTAAAGCCGACGTGATGGCCTCCCGCGACGACTGCCCGGTTGGCGTCAAGTTCCGCATCGCCGTCATCAATCAAACCCTCGACTCTTTCGCTTCTGAGACGCTGATGTTCGGCGCCATCTCAGATCCCTCCTGAGACTATTCAAATGCGGCGCGCAGTAATCCAAAACTTGCGCTCCCTCCGCCGGCCTACGCCCCGCAAGGCGCTCAAGAACCTCCGGATTCATGCTCCCCATAATGCTGTTGGACAGCGCTCAATAACCAGTCGCACCTCGCAGCCTTTGCAGTCGTCGATGAGATTTCCTCGTAGACTTTCCGCCCCGATCGCTCTGGGAGTCGGCGCCGCGGCGCTCTACTACGGCTATCAACAGTCAACAAGCCCGGGTGCTGGTCTTCGGGCTGATTCACCCATCTCGAGCTTGACCAGCGGCCAGGGCGCAGGCTATTCCACAGCAGCCACCGCGTACAGCACAACGAAGTCCCCACCGACCAATTCGGCTGAGTCAAAAACAGTGCCCGAAGCCGTGCGCAAAGCACTTGTGGTGGAGCAAGGACAACTTTTTACCGCCGAGATTCCTGCCGACCAGACCATCAGCAAGGAGACCGATTACTCTGGACGAAAGATCTTGGAAATGCTCACACCGGAACAGGCCAGTGCCAAGCTTCGAACCAACGAGGAGAGCTATCTTGTGGGCAGAGGCGAGGGCGTTGTGCGCTATGATGTCGTTCAAATCCCGAGCAATGACCCGATCGAGGACGACCATGTCGAGAAGATTGTCGAAGTTCCAAGCTCCACAGCTGCGGCAGCAGACGGCAAGACTAGCTCCGACTGGATGTTCTGGGGCGTGTTTGACGGACACTCAGGATGGACCACCTCTGCAAAGCTTCGACAAACATTGGTTTCATACGTTGCACGAGAGCTGAATGCGACCTACAAGTCTGCGCTTCAAGATCCACAGCTGAACGTCCCCACCGCCGATGCTGTCGATGCCGCGATCAAGCAGGGCTTTGTCAAACTCGACTATGAAATCGTCCACGAGTCAGTATCTAAAGTGATGAAGGCGCAGTCAAAGCCTGTTGCCGCGCAGATCCTCGCTCCTGCACTTTCAGGGTCTTGCGCACTTCTCAGCTTCTACGACAGCCGATCAAAGGAGCTCCGTGTCGCATGCACTGGTGACAGCCGGGCTGTGCTTGGTCGCCGCTCAAGCAATGGCAAATGGACCGCGACTGCGCTTTCCGTTGACCAAACTGGAGGTACGCCATCAGAGGATGCCCGACTGCGTGCCGAGCACCCCAACGAGCCATATGTCACTGCCAATGGACGGATCCTGGGAGGACTTGAGCCTAGTCGCGCATTCGGTGACGCTGTTTACAAGTGGTCGCTTGAGACACAGGAGAAGCTGAAGAAGACCTATTTCGGTCGAACGCCGTCGAAATACCTCAAAACTCCACCTTACGTGACAGCCGAACCAATCATCACACGCACCAAGATCGATCCTGCAAATGGCGACTTCGTCGTCATGGCCACCGATGGACTTTGGGAGATGCTCACCAATGAGGAAGTGGTTGGTCTTGTCGGTCAATGGTTAGAGAAGCAAGCCTCACTATCGGGCACACAGCAATCGACTACTGCTGGCTGGTTCCAGTCATGGTTCAGCAGCCAAAAGTCTCAACTGCCAATCGAGCACCAGAATCAAGGCGGCGACGCTGGTCAACGTGCGCCTTTGCGACAACAGCAATGGGGCATTCCAACAGGCCAGGATCAGCGCTTCGTAGTCGAGGACAAGAACGCTGCCACGCATCTGGTCCGCAACGCTCTAGGTGGACGCGACAAAGAAACCTTAAGCGCCCTGCTCACCCTTCCCGCGCCATACAGCCGGCGCTACCGGGATGACTTGACAGTGCAAGTCATCTTCTTTGGCGAAGGACAAGGCAATGGCCGCGTGGAGCTCAATCAAGAGGCTAGCGCCACTGCTGCCAACGGAAGCATTCCTGCGAAAGCGAAACTTTAAATGCATGATGGTGGCGTCTTCTGACTTTCATAATGCATAGCGACGAGCGTTCATGGCTCTGGGTTCTGATTTTCCATTCTCTGAACAAACAATGGCACTCTTCTGCTGTTAGATATATACCGTCACTCAAGCGGCGGGTGACCTGGTATAATATTGTACTACTAGACAGGTCGAAGAGATAACTCGCACGAATTTGTCAGGTGCAGATCTATATAGTCGCCTGCAACTGTTAAAATCCATACGAATATCAATCATTGTCTTCTTTCGTCGTAGTCGTGGCTCTCGTCGGAATTGAACATGGTGGAAAGCCGGAGCTTTTACTTTATGCTCTGGCACGTCTGGTAACCCTAAACCCAAATAGGATCAAGCCACTTGTTTGCGGACCAGACCTTGAGCATTGGAAATCGGACCACCGCAACCAGCGCCCAGTCGATCTCACGAACTACAATCACGACGACGACGGAACGACAAAATCTCCAGCAAGACGGCTGGTCCCGTATCCCATCGCTTTCTTTCTTGGTCGCGGGCGATCGCAAACACCACCGCAATCTTCGAAGCCCCCCGCACGAACCAGTACCCTGACCGAAAGATCCACGGCGGAATGGCCGACGGACGATGAGCAGTGGCCGCCTGGACCCCCCGACCACAGCCGAAACACGCAGCGATATCGACGTGCCGCCGCCGTCGTCGATGAGCAGTTACCCTCCATGAGCTGGAATCTGCTCGAACGGTTCATCGAGTCCGACCACTTCAACAAGGACCCCTCGTTGACCGTCGCCTACCTTGCGTGCGTTTGTGTTCATACGGTCCCTTCGGCGCAGAGCTATTAAAACTGACGCCGATTCTTCCGCTCTCACAGTCGCTATGCCGAGCATGTCGGCATCTGCCATGTCCTCTGCGCCAAGCTGCGGCGCTTCAGTTACGAGGAGATCGAGTTCTTCCTGCCGCAGCTTGTGCACCTCGTCATATCGATCGACAACGAGTCCATGGCACTCGAGGAGTTTCTGCTCGATCTATGCGAAGAGTCGGTGAATGGAGCCTTATTGGTACGTCTGAGAAGAATTACCCAGAGTTACGGATGGCGTGGGAAATGGACGATTCGGGAAAGAGATTCGACTGGGTGAAAACGTGGCTGACATGGAACAATTCCCAAACAGACCTTTTGGCTTTGCCAGACTTACCTCCACGACCTCTCACGGACACCCACCACGAATTCATTCCAGACCTGCCGGCGAATCTTCAATCGTGTGCAACGGATCGTCTTCGGCGGCGGCGAGCCTGTCCGGCGCGATCGCATCTCGGAGAATGTTCTCCCGGTAACTGTACTGTCGAGCTTGGTGCTTGCTACAATCGGTATGCCGCTGCTGCAGAAGCATGCCAGTCCTTTGGCCATTGCCCAAGCACGACGACCACGGCCGATCGAGGAGGATGTTCCAGATCCGACAGACAACACGAACCCGAAGCTCGCGAGGAGCGCAACGACCGGCGGAAGTTCGCCTTCTGCGGCGCGAAAGCCGCGGCCAGGGCCCATAGATGCACGAGAGGCAGCGCAGCGGCGCGTTCGGAAGGCTTCCGGCACCGCGCCTAATGGTGTCAAGTCGCCTCGGACTTCCAACCAAGGCCATGCGCTCCCAGAGACGCGAGGCCCACCGCCAACACACCGGCAATCACTTGCCGTCGTGCGCAATGCTGAGGCTATCGTCAGCACATCCTCTTTGCCGGACCAACGCAAAGCCGATCCGCCGACTCCGCCGATTGACGCGTCCTCTGCCGGTGCCGGCGCCACAGCATCGTCGCCTAGGATCGCGCGCCGGCCGGGTGAACTGCCACGGCGACACTCGCAGATTCTTCGCCCGGTCTCCGTCGGTGGCATGTCTCGGTCCGCGAAGATCCGCATGTTGCGACAAAACTACTTTCGCAGCGAGATGCAATTTCTGACCGCTCTCGAAGGGATCTCCTCTCGACTCGTTGCGGTCCCCAAACCTGCACGGCTCAGCGCCTTGCGCGCCGAGCTCGCCCTGATCGCCCAGGATCTGCCGGCAGAGGTTGACATTCCACTAATTTGTCCAGCGACACTGGTCGACGGCGCGGCGAGCCGTTCGCGTCACCACCGCATTGTCCGCTTGAACCCGGCCGAGGCGACAAGTCTAAACTCTGCAGAGAAAGTTCCGTACCTACTCATGCTCGAAGTTATAGGAGAGGACTTCGATTTCGACCCTGAAACTCAGCAAAACCAGGAGTTACTGGCCCGGTTGATCTCCGAGAAGGGAAAGCCGCGCCGGCGGCTGTTTGACACGACTGAGGCTGCTAGACAGGCTGCTATTCAAGTACCGGCAGTTGAAGAACAGTCCGATAGCGTACTGGAGCCGATCGGAGGTGACCTATCGAGCCCGGACTTGCTGCAAGATCTTGACCGTGGAGAAGATCCGCAACGGCCTGGAACCGCCGGTAGCTCCCGCCCGCTACCATTCACCCAGATCTCATCCGGCACAATCAATAGCAGTATCTCTACTGTCATCGCTAGCGGCATTGCAACGCCCCGCACCTCCGAGGGCCCAGTCTCAGCGCGCGCCAGCGGGTCCGGCGGCCGTCCGTCGCCGCTCGTCCGCGCGCAGAACAATACGCCAGCACAAGCAGACGTCTCGGCGCTGGCCGACCACATGCGCACAGCCTCGCAGATGCTGGCGCAGCTCGAGCTCAGCGCTGCCAAGAGGCCTAAAACCGAGGTCGCGGCCATCAAGGCTAAGATCATTGCGAGTATGCAGAGCATGGAGGAGCAGAGTTTCCTATCGGATGACGCGTTGCAGTCGCCCAGCTTCGATGCCATCATTGCGAAAGCTGGCGCTGCAGCTTCACAAGCTGATGCACAAGATCTTGATGACGATGAAGAGGGGATCGATGCTGCCGCAGACCCCAATCTCAACAGTGGTAAGGGCGCTGCGCGCATGGAGAATGATGCTGTAACTGGTAGTATCGCGCGGCAGGGTGGCGACCGCGACGATCCGTCGGCTGCCACTTTTGGTGAAGCATGGGAGGCCAAGAAGGAGCGGATTCGGCGCACCTCACCCTATGGCTGGATCAAGCATTGGGACCTTGTATCGGTGATCGTAAAAACAGGCGATGATCTCCGCCAGGAAGCCTTCGCGTGCCAACTCATCGCGCTGTGCAGCAAAATCTTCGCCGAGCACGATGTCAATGTCTGGGTCAAGCAGATGCGAATTCTAGTGATGGGCGAGTCTTCGGGACTGATCGAGACCATTACAGATGCGGTATCACTGCACTCGATCAAGCGCTCGCTGACATTGGCGTCCATCGCCGCCGGCACGAATCCCAAGAAGCGCATTGCGACACTGAGGGAGCACTATATCCAGACTTTTGGTCCTGAACCTGCACTTGTGACGAAGAAGAACAAAAAGGACACCAATCCGACCTATACACGCGCACTCGACTGCTTCGTGCGCAGTCTCGCAGCCTACAGTATCGTCAGCTACATCCTCCAGCTTAAGGATCGCCACAACGGCAACATCCTCATCGATGCAGCGGGGCATGTTGTCCACATCGACTTTGGTTTCATGCTCTCTAATTCGCCAGGAAATATGGGATTCGAGGCCGCGCCGTTCAAGCTGCCACTCGAGTATGTCGAGTTACTCGGGGGACTTGAAAGTCCCACGATGGCGCGATTCAAGGACCTGCTCAAGGATGCATTCCAGGCGCTGAGACGCGAGGCTGAACGTATTGTCACCTTAGTTGAGCTCATGGGTCGGGGCTCCAGGATGCCGTGCTATGCAGCGGGCTTGGGTCCGGTCGTGGCGGCGCTGCGGGCCCGATTCGTTTTGGAGAAGAGCGAGAAAGAAGCGAGGGAATATGTGGAGGAATTGGTTGCGAAGAGTGTTGGAAGCTACTATACCCGGTTATATGATACGTATCAGTATCGGACGCAAGGGATCTACTAAAGATGGAAAGGAAATATAGAGGAAGAGAGAAGTAAAGGTATCAATGAGGGCAGTTGTGATATTTTAAGGCAAGGGGTGTCTTGGTCAGCTCTGGCCAGAACCGCAAACGTAGTGTTTTTGCGCTTTTGGTGACCAAAGTACTAAAAGTATATGTGATACATGCAAGAAGAATGAAGCATAAATTTATGGCGATAACATTTGGTCGATTGATTGATGTTCAAATACAGTCTCAATGTTGCTTAAGCACGCACGGCACGTTAGGGTACAACTTCTCCGGCCGAGGCTGCTCCGCAGAGCCCTAAGAAAAACCGTCGCCGCCTGTGGGGAGAAGTGATCGGCGGTCTCGACACCACTCGGGGGCTGGCACTGCCTCGCGAGCCATTCAGGACAGGAACACCATTTGCTTCCACATCGCAAGTCATCGCATGCAACAAGGGCATCTGGGATCGCGCCCCCGGCGAACATCATCATGATCGGCTCGAAGAATGCCTCGACGCCGATCCTCATCGGCACCATACTGGCGCTGGTCGCCGCACTGGCCTTCGTGTCCATGAGTGCGTCGCCTAACAACGTGCAGAGCCTCTTCAGCGGGACGCAGGAGCCGCTACACATCAAGCCATCAACAACGAAGGCACCAGCAGCTGCGCCGGAGAAGCCTGCTATCCCCGGGACGGAAGACGGATTCTTACATTACAAGGTCTTCTTTCAAGAGGACCTGAAGCTTCCGAATCCGAGCTTCGACTCCAAGACGTTGAGCAAGTACAAGCCCGTCAACTACCAAGGACCCGGTCGACCGACATTCGCAGCCTACATGTCAACGCGGAATAGCAGCATACATGACCCGTACTTCTGTGGGGCTCAGCAATTAGCGTATCGATTATTGTGGGATCCACGATCACGGTAAGATTATTTTCGATCTAGGCTAGATGCTTGACCATGCGGTTGACACGCCTGTCAGATCGGAGAAATACCCGTTTACAATATTTGTGGCGCCATTCATCCCGCAGGAGCAAAGAGATCTTCTCTCAGCGGCAGGTGCACTTGTGCGGGAATTGCCCACTGTCGATTGGCATTCGACGAAACTTACTGATGCGAGGTGATACATGAATTACCCTTCAATGTTACAAATAGGGAAATTGACGATCAATCAGATGGCGCGACCTCTTCTCGAAGCTGAACGTCTGGAATCAGACTGACTTCAGCCGTGTCGCTCTGCTCGATACCGATGCATTCCCAATCGAGAACATCGACGCCATTTTCGACGAGGCGCAATCGCCGGAGCTGGAGTGCAACCGCACTTTGCTCAACGAAGACGACCGAAATGACCCCGGTCTCGACTCCATGTGCAAATACGTCTACGCGGGCGTGCACGACCCTGGTCTTGGCTACAAGCAGGTCAACGGCGGTGTCTATGTTCTGAAGCCAAACGTCGATATGCACCGGCGTCTCCTGCGTGAGATGGCCAAAGACAATTTCGACGACCTCCTCGCCGAGCAAGCCTTTTTGAACGTCGCCTTCCGCTACGACGGACCATTTCCCTCGGTCAATATGGGTCGGACATGGAATGGCTTCATCCCGCAGCACGACGAAGAGGGTAAGCTCAAAATTATCCACGATAAGCTATGGGTTTCCGGCTACATGACCGATCGCAATGTCTCCTGGGCCGAAAATTATTTCAATGACACATGGGACGATATGATCCGGCTTTACGACAGCGACGAGTTTGTGACTTTGCGGGAGTCGAACGGTGTACGATTAACATAGGGTTGAAAGATGTAAAAACATTATTCAGTACACATCCGAAGAGTTATGATCCATTATTGCGCGATAGGCACAGCTCACAGCCGCACTTCCTTACGAGTTCGCTCCATGGTGTCATCCAGTCGATAGGCTGCCGCTGCCGTCTCCATCCACACCTGCGCCTTGTCTGCCTCTGACAACTCATACTCAGGCGTTTCCAGCACAGCGGCGACAACTTCTCTCCACGCAATCCAAGAATCGTCTTCTCTCTGGCCGCGAATGTTGCACACCGGCCAGTCGCTGCCGAACATGATTCGAGACGGTCCGAACGTGCGGAAAGTCTGATCCATCCATGGCCTCATTTGCTCGACCACCACGGGTGTCGATGTGCAGTCGTCTGGCAGCTGACTGAAAGCCCCAGATAGCTTCATGTAGGAGTTCGACAGCCCTGCGAGGGCCGCAACTGCTTTACTCCACCGCTCAAGCTCAAGCCCTTTCTTCGCAAAGGCCGGCTTACAGATATGATCCAGCACAATCGCCACCTTCTCTTCCTCCGAAACGCCCTCCTGCGCCTTTCGCAAGACCTCCACGACCACCTCGAGCTGCCACACTCCTGCTGTGCTTGGATCGACCGTAACGTCGAAATTGTATTTCCGCCGACCCAGCAACTGCAGGTTTCGCACGAACCACGGTCGTGCTTCTAGCACCTCCCGTAGCCGTGCAGGTTCCGTGAAGCTCTGCAACAAGAACCGAAATCCTTTCACACGGCGCCAGGTCTTTGCGCCAGCGGTCTCCTCCGCCAGTCTCAGCCAGGCTTCGAGCACGTTTGTCGGCTGATCCATCGGCGCCCATAGCACGATGCCGCCCAGCAGAGCAGTCGCCTCATTTTCGGCTTCACCTTCGACGAGCTTCCGCAGGAATTTGATCTCGTCGATAGGTCCGGAGGCCCATTCAGCGATATTCGTGCCCGCTGGGCTCTTGTATCTTACGTCGGTTTCGACGTAGATCAGCTTCTCAACGATCATGTCTTGTGATTGTCGTGAATGGCCGTCGCGACGTTCTTGTCGTGCGGCACGGCGGTAGTCTTGGAGGAGATGTGGGCGCACGAGTGGATTTCCGGACGTCATCCACGCGTGATGTTCTTCGCCACACATCTCTGCTGGCCAAAGGTGGACATGGCTGTCAATGATTCGAAGTGCGCTCATGTTGGATCTGCTACGCATGTAAAACCTTTGGAATGGAAGGGTCGATGCAAAGTCCGCGCAATTGAGAGCAAGAAGTCAAAGCCCTCGCAAGCAAGTGACGTCTCGTGTTCATTTATCTCGCCTCTCTCGCATCCATCCTCCTTGCACCGCATATGCAACATGACCATATTAGCCTGATAGCGTAATTACTGTACATGTGTACTTCCCCACAGTACGACCCTGACTTTTCGCGGCACATTCGACGAATTCGGCGCTCTACCATCCTTTTGTCATCGCAGGGCGTTGCCCAGAAGCCGTTTCCTTTCTTCATGGCCTAGCAAAGACATCGCATGGCGCAGAGCGGAGCTCACGTTAGCGACTTGGTTCAGGGCTTGTATAGTGAAAGTGCCGGCACTATTCGCCAAGGAAAATATGTGTTGATGAAATAATCAACAATGAGTGCGTCGACAGTGATGCATCTCATGCTTGTTCACTTTTCGATGAAGTGCATACGATCTAGATCACTGGTTTTCTTGTCTTAACAGCGCAGAAATGCCAGTCTCATCAGAGCCAGTTAGATGGCTTCAACGATCCACTCAGCCTCACACGTCATCTAACTCCTCTCGCTGCTCCTCATGGTGACTGCGTATTGTTATAAGATAATCAAATGATACGTTCAAACTCTCGCTTGGAAGAGCAGCAACGATAGCGACAACAGTGGTGACGTTGGACAATTTTTATGATACTCATTGACTCTCCAATCACTGCAGAACGGTACAGCGTGGGTAAATGGCAATCACAACTCGTCGTGTGCCTTCTCTTCATCCTCCTTGGTGAGATCTACCTCTTCCGTTTCCTCCACAGGCTTGGCAGCACCCCCGGCGGTAGCGGCGGCGGCTTCTTCTGCACGTCGCTCTGCCCGATCCTTCCTGATCTGCTCCTTGACAAAGTCCGGCATATTCTCAGGGAACTTCTCCTCGCTATCTGCGCTGCCGGTGTCTTCGACATGTCCGGCTTTACCTCCCGCAGGAGCCACTTTTTGGAGGTTTTGCATCATGCCATCCAGCTTCCCGCCCTTGATCGGCTGCTTCTTCCACGCCGCCTCGCATGCCTTCGGGGGTGCCGGGCGCGATTCATCGTAGATCACTGTGCCAACCTCGGTGTACTTGGCGTTGTCCGAGAAAAACTTGACCCACTTGACCAACACCTCTTGTACCTTGGCCGCGGCCTCCTCTTGCCCTTCCGCGCGGCGTCGCGCCTTCTCGCTGTCCGTCACGGAGCCGAAGCGCTCGATAGACTTCTTCGACATCGCGATGAGCGCCTCCTTCGGCAGGTTCAGGCCTGCGAGCCCGTCGAAGGAGGGGTCCCATTTACCTTGCGCCACCTCCTCAAGCTGCTCGTCAATGTACTTGGGCACGAAGATGTCCTCGACGCCGTCAAGACGCCACGTGAACTGATCCTCGCTGTCCCAGCATTCCGTAACCCAGGCGCGCGTGGCATCCTTGCCGACGAAGTGGTGGTAGTGACCGCCCGGGCCGTAGAAGGATGGGCTCGCCGAGACATCGAAGATGGTGCCATTGATCGCGAGGTAGATCGGCTGCTCCGGATCCGTGCCGTCAAAGCCCTTAAGCTCCTCCTCAGTGAGTTTGATGCCTGTGGTGATCTCCGCCGCGTGCGCGCCGAAGTTGGGAAGGGGAATGCCTTGGTTCAGCACCTTCTCAACCACGGGGAAATGCTCGTTGACCCATGTTGCGAACGGGCCAGAGGTGGTGTTGTCCACCTTATAGAACAGGGCACCACCTACGACCAGAGTGAAGACAACGAACAGAACCGAGACGACGAAGATGTTCGGTTCAAGATCCGGCTGGGGCGCTGGCTTGCTCTTGGACTTGTCCTCTGCTTCAGGCTTCGTAGCAGCAGGCGCTGCTTGGGCCGGTTTGCGCTCCCGTAGCTCCGGCATGGTGAGGGCACAGGGTGATGGGATGAAGGATCTGACGCGGGACCTTGCGACTACATATATATGGGCAATCTACGATTGAATTTCTTCTCCAAGGCTTAGTTGGACGGGCCAAAACACCAGATTACAGTGCGCGTTAGATTAGCTAGAAACTCATTGGGTGTAGCCCGCGCGACGATCACAAATTCATGAGGGGTCCCGGAGCTGCGGCGATAAGAGCTAGGGTCCGCCACTTGTGTTTTTAGCCCTGGTGTCAATGAAGAGAAGGAGCACGCAACGGGAAGGTAGTATTGCGTGCACAATGTGAGTGAAAATGTATATGACACGTTTCCTGTCTATGCTGCAATATTTTTCCAAATGATAGTCTTGAGAGACTGCGGCAGATCGTCGCCTTACCAGGCATTAGCATTAAGCAAAGATGCTTACTGTGGGTTATTTGATTGGCTCTGAGTACATATTTTTCAATGAAGAACGAATCGACCAATTCTGCTGTGGGATGCGGTACAGAACATACTGTACAACAAATGATCCACAGCGATTGTTATTGCAGGTCATAACGAACATTGATAGCGTACTTTGAGCATTACGATGTGAATTGCGCCTGGGCAAAAGCCTCTCCCAACCGTCGAACGGCTTCGTCCAGAACCTGCTCATCAATAGCGCCAAAAGTCAATCGCAAGTAGCATCCTGGATCACCAGGCGACGTTTCCGTCGCGAACCAACTGCCTTTGCTGATTTGTACCCCGGACACCTTCGCATGTAGATAAAGAGCATCTTCAAGATCGTAATCAGTCAAGCTTTGGGCTGTATTCACTCGTCTCGCTCTGCAGACAGGAGCAACATCGACGCGGATCCAGACGAACATGCCGACCTCTGGGACAGCCCACTGGCATCGTTGGCGCGGTAAATATTTCTCGCAAGCCCGAAGCAAGGTATCTCTGCAAGCTTGGTAGCGTGTCGAAAGTTCGAATAGCCATGCCAGGAATCCGGCATGACCCCAAGACTCGTCGAGTAGCTTGTAGATCATGACCTGGCTTGGCCCGCTAGGTGCGACGGTGCTGAACTCGGTGTAGTTCAGGAACTTGTCCACAAAGTGACTTGCGCCGGAAATCCAACCACATCGAAGACCAGGTGCGAGAATCTTGGAGGCCGAATCCAATCGGATTACTCGACCAGACACATCGAGCGACAAATACGACGGCGGCAGCATCTGGATGTAGTCATCCATGCTCTGGCATTTCCCCGCAGCTTCAAGGTGCAAGAAGTAATACGGGTCATCTTCAATAATGATCAGATCATGGCGCTCTGCGATGTCGTAGATTGCCCTCCTTCGCTCCGCACCCTGAGTTACTCCTGTCGGATTGTGGCCAGATGGTATCATGTATAGTACAATAGGCTTTTTCCCTCGGCCGGAGTCCCAATTGACAAGGACGTCTTCCAACTTTTGAGGTACGAGGCCTTGCTTGTCCATTTCGATACCAATGGTTCTAGCAGAGAGCGGGCTCATGGCTTCCTTGGTGCCAGGATAGGTATATGATTCCATAAGGACCCAATCTCCCCGGTCGAGGAGGATTCGGAACAGGATGTCCAGAGCGGAAGTGGTACCACAAGTCACGGCACATGCCCAATCTTTGTTTGGCGGCTTGTGAATCATTTCCAAGTGCTCTGTGATGAAGCGCAGGAGTTGAGGCGAGCCCGCTGTAAAACCATAGTTCAAAGCCATGCCAAGGTCATAGGACGATTCCCCCTCGGCACAACTGACGGACAGCTCGTGGTGTTGGCCATTCTCTGCCTGTGATGTTGGAATGTTTCGCCCTGTGTCAGTGGCATTCATGGCCATCGACCGCCATGGGAAATTCTTCGATGACGGTCGTGCCGTGCCCAGATTCAGCAGGTTGAATGCAGATGGAGCACTTGATATTGCCTTCAATGTTGCTGGAGCACGTTGTTGGCTTTCTTTGCTGCATCGGTGGCTCCAATCCTTCGATTGGTGTCCACTATCTGGCAGCCAACGACGATACTCGAATGAGGAAACATAAGGAGCGATTCCTTTGGGGAGCGGTTTCGATCTGTTGCGGAGGTCCGCGTAAGCTGCAATGTCGTCTAATAACATATTTCTGAGTAATGTGAGTGACAGAAAACGTGAACAGAGATCAGAAATACATCTACCTTTGAGAGTTCATCGTTTATAGTGTAAGAGTAATCGGTCGGAGTCTTCGGAGTCTTCGGCGAATTTGCCCTTGAAACTTTGCCATAATAGGCCACGGTCTCAGAATGTAGTGTCAGGCAAAGGATCAATTTGCCTGCCAAGCCAACATCGCTTTCAGATCAAAGATCTCCATAACCCGAGTCATGCTTGAAGGGGGAACGTCTATCCTGGGATGGTGTGAAAATGTGCGCATTTGCCGAAGTCGCTCGGGAACGTTGGTATGTTGAGTGGTGCTGAGCGGGCAGAGGCCACAATTGCATCGGGTCTCAGATAATCGGATACTCAGATCGATCGCCTTCTTGAAAGGGAACAATTCTTTATCTTCCCTTTAATGAGCCATGAAGCTTCTTTCAAACTCGACTCCACGACCATTCTTCTACGCGCTCGGCCAGGCCCATCGGAACCGATACGAAGTTGTAGAGCAGTACAGGAGCTAGGCTGCTCTTATGTAAGATCGTTGATGATTGATATCTCGCTAACACGTCTCATCAGAGTATAGCTTGATCCGATTCCAATCATCACAAGATTGGGAAACTGCTTCATGCCCGGAGATACTTCGGCTAACTCCGCTTGGCGTGGTCTCGCGGGGCGGAAGTGAAGCTCCGCCAGCGTCGCCGTCAGACACTTCCCGATCTACAACATTATCGATATCGAGTCACTAGACTCGCATTCGACGATACCAACCATGTTTTGTCTAAGAAGTAAGTACTCCCCAGTCCAAACGAAAATGAAGCCTTGAATTGACCCATCGACAGCTTGGATACCGCTCCTCGTCTTCCTGTACGTGCGCACTCTTGCTGCCTGAACCCAACCCATCACGCAACACAACATCCACTGACCCGCTCGCCGGCTTCCTTATAGTACCAATGCCTCGCCGATATACGTCGCCCTGTTCCTGACCGGCAACTACGTGCTACAACGGCCCTGCATCTACTGCTCGCTGCTGCTCTTCATCCTCGTCTTCTCGCTCTTCGACTTCCAAGCGGACTGGTTCGAGCCACGGTGGCACCGCAGCCCGCTCGACATCACCGAGACGGCGAGCTCATTCCTCAGTGGCAATGCCACGTTGACTGACGCGCTGCTGGAAACCGCCGGGCTCGCAATCTCCGCTGTTAATGGCACGGGAGGATCACTGGCGAGTGCCGCGCTGGACAGCGTGAAGCGGAGACTGGTCAATGGCGCGGAGAGTCCCATGGTAGCCTCGGCTTCTAATGGCAGCATCGGGTTCGAATGGCTCCGGGCTTCGTTGGAACGACGGCAATTCCGGATACCTTGTGTGGATGTGATCGTACGGTTGTGAGGGTCTTCGGGATTTGCAGGGTTTTACTTTTGGTCTGGCTATTGGACACCGGTCTGAGGAATGTGAAATCACAGCGGACAAGGGTATGGCGTTGGGAAAGGACTTGGACATTGTTTGGGGCGTATTTTGGACACGAGCAGAGTTTTGGACACAGCAGGTGCGAGGATTGGCGAATGACATTGTTCAAAACACAAAGCAAAAGCTGGGAACGTCACGAATGGAGGCAGTTCAGCCCAGGTACACTATCGACTGACGTGACGATGGTGGCAATGTTTTGGCTTCCGACCCATGAATTCTAACGGAACGGCAGGCTCGTCTACGGACGATCGTTGAGAGAACATCACCAGGACAATGACGTGTACAGAGGAAATATTGGTATGCAACCACATTCGTTGTTGGAAACATACCCTTTCTGAATGTGTTGCCACCCGCACTCTCACGTTACAAGGAGGATTGGAGCCTGACAGGTATTCAGAAACTCAGGAATGGAATTTAAGGCACCATCACCTTTCTGAATGGAGATTCAAATCATTCAATTTCGACCACCATTCTTTGACCAATATTATCGTTGACCATGTTATCTCGAGATACAGCGTAATACAAAGTTAGCAAAATGAAAATCTTGGAGTCTCCCCTGCAGGGCTCGATCTCGGACTTTTTACTGATCAACTACCCAGTTATAAGCAAAATTTCATGCCCCAATGACTACTGTAATGCAAATATGTGCAATGTAAGTACGTTCTCCCATTTTTGAATTGACCACATCTCCTTAGTGCTCTAGTTTCCAACCGTCACGTTGGTGATGGTGCAGCCACTCGCGCTGTACGTGCCGGCGAGCACGCTGGTCAGGAAAGCGAGCGCGGCAGGCTTGCCGTTGGGCGACTCGGTCTGGTGGTTGCCGACGGTGTTGCGCTGGTACTCGATGGTGGCGCCGACGCCGCAGTAGCGGTCGACGAGGATGTCCGTGTCGTGGACCGGCGAGACGTCGTCGCCGATGGCCTTGTAGACGAAGAGCGGCGGCTTCGGCACGCCGTGGTAGCCCATGACGCCGTCGGTGTTGACGATGCGCTGCGCCAGCGGGTCGTACAGCAGCTCCTCGCCCGTCTTGAAGTACTTGAACATGTCCTGGCCGACGAAGGCGGAGATGCTGTCGAGCAGCGTGTAGTTGCGCGTCTGGAGGAAGCGCGTCGCGTTGTAAGGGCCCGTCGGGTTCAGGTTGTCGTAGAGGAACTGGGTCGAGTCCGGGTACTGAGTCAGGATACCGACCACACCGGCGGGAACCAAACCGGCGTAAAGGCCGGCGTTGATGGTGTACAGCACACTCGTGATGTTCGGGGTGAGACCTCCGAGGGCAGCGCCAGCAATCTGGACCTCAGGAGCGTATTGTACGGCCATCTCGAGAGCCCATTCGGACGCAAGCGCGCCACCAGAGTAGCCCCATAAGACGGTACGGGCGTCCGACGGGATCTGAGCTGGCGAGTTCCATGCGTTGATGGCACGGACTGAGTCAATGGTGGCGTGGCCGGACAAGACGCCGGCGGTGAAGTGGGCACCGAAACCCTCATAATCGGTAGTCGTCACAACCCAGCCTTGGCCCAGCGCATTCACGATATCAGCATCACCAGTGTACCCGCCACCGGTGTAGAGCGTGAAGGAAGGGCTGGCATCAACGTCGGCGGAGTCGTACGGGATCTGGTAAGATAGCGACTTGCTTCGGTCGGCAGTCGCGGGCAGGAACACGGTAGCGACGGACCAGTCCGGTTGGTAGGCGCCATTGGTCGTGCGGAAGAGGATGTTGTAGGCCTCGGTGGCATTGCCAATCAGTGGCGCAAGAGTGCCAGTCGCGTTCCGAATCTTCAAGATCTGACCGGGCTGCGTGCATTCATAGCCGGAAGGAGCGGTATACCACGGGTCCTGCGAGGGTGCAACGGGGCCAGTGGCGACTGAGTATTCAACATCCCAAGGAACTGAGCCAGCAGGGGCGGTCGTGGGAACTGTCGAGGGAGCCTGGGCACCAGCCGAGGCGAGCGCCGCAATGGCAAGGAGTGTACCAGCGACGGCCTTCATCTTTCCGGTGGACAGGAACGAGCGAAAGGAAAGAATGAATGTACAGAAAGTCGTGTAAATCGATCAGTACAACAGAGGAGAGAAAGACCTACAGAAAATCGCAGCGCCACCGCGAACTGCACCGTTCCTCGGTCTCAGTTGGGCGTATGATTGTGCCTTGCTTGACACGCGAGGTTTACGTTCGGCAGGTCTTGTGGCGCCTTGCATGAATGTAGCAATGGGCCTGTCGATCGCGGACGGGGCCTCGTCATTCTCTCCACTGGCCCAGGTGTAGGAGAGTGCAACAGAACAGGGCCGTTGTGCCGCTTCTTGCGCTAAACCACAGCAGACTCCATCCATCCCGGCCGCCGGTGAATTCTAATGCATATCGGGGCAGAAACAAAATTGGTCGACCGTGCTGGGGCCCCCTTTCGCGCGATGGGGCTTTCTGATGCAGCACATTGCGGCTCTGATGAGGTGGCCGATTGCTTCGAGGTAAGATCTCTGGGCGGGGGAGAACGGTGCACATGCGCACACGTAGTTGCGCGGAGAGGCATGGCACGCGGTCCGCAAATGAAACGGCAGCTTGGCGACCATTTCGATGAGCTCCAGAACAGCACAGCACGACGGCCATGGCGCGGCAGTTGAACTCTACACAGACACGGCGGGGGAGAGCACGTTGCGGCTCACATGCACCGTGTTGTATTTGCAATCCGCGAATCTGACACGACATACGATGTCAGCCAGAGGCAGTATCCCGCGATCTCTCTCTCTCACTCTGCAGTCTGCACGCGAATGCTGCGTCCCATGGTAGTAGCGGCATGCACAATTTCCTCTCCAGGAGCCTGCGCCGTGCCGTGGCAGCCGAGCCCCGCCCGCCGAGCATCCTCCATCGTCGTCATGCTGGACGCCACACACGGCTTGTTTGCACCTTCGCATTCGTGGCACAGCAGTGCTATCCGAGGACAACTGCTTTGCAACCCGAGCCAGGTCATTCGTGCCGCAAACCACTTTCAAGACCAGCGTACCAGGGTCTGTGCGCGCTGGGTAATCATAGTATCGAATTGGTATATTAGGCGGCGTAACTATTGTTCTAAACTATCGGGCGTCAGTGCCAGCGTCACAATAATTTACAGTACATGGCAAGAGTTCGCGATGTGACGAACGATGCGTAAAGCATACTGTACTAGGCGACGAAAAGATACTCATTCCTTAAGGTCACGATTCACCAAATACTGATTCATCCAATCCTCTTCTTCTCCTTCCTCCTGACCCAAACTTCCTCCTCAAATTCCCCGAACCCGTTCTCCCCACACCGCACCTCCACCTCCCAGATGTTCAATTTGTAGCCGCCCCGATCACTGCGGCCCGTGTGCAAGTCGAACTCCCACCCATGCTTGGGACAGGTGATGCCAGCGCTCAAAATGATCCCAAAGTCCTCAATGTCGTACAAGGAACCCTTCGATAGTGGAAATGCACTATGCGGGCAGGCGTGATCAATGGCGTGGAGCTGGCCCCGGTAGCGGAACACGAGGACCTGCGGGTGGGTGCTGAGCGTGGCCTGCGCCGTCGCAGCGTCCAGTGTTTGCGCCGCAGAGGAGCTGGATGAAGCAAGCTGCAGAATTCTGCAGGGCAGGATCGCCTCCGAGGTTGTGGGCTCGTCGTGTCGGTCAGCGGGCGACTCTGTGATGTGATCGCCCTGGTTGCTCTTGTTGGTGGAGAGGTCTGGGAAAGAATCGCCTCGTCCCGCGTAAATCCACGGGTTCGCGGTCGAAGGCATTGCGACAATGACCAATTTATTGAAGGTTATGTCCGATGCATGGTGGATGGAAGAAGATCCGTTTGCAGTCTGCGTTATGTCCTACGCTTTCACCATATGGAGCATTGATACAGAGCAAGTAAACAGAGTTTATTGTTGATGAGGCGATGATAAAGGTGTAGTCATAATCGATATCGACGACCACGTGAAGATTGCGCAACCCCAGTTGTGTTTCGAGACGGCCAGAATTGGGGGCATTTGGCGTTGTTTCCTAGGCGGTAAGTTATCTGCACGCGGGCAGCGGATCGGGCGTCCCTTGCTGGTACTGTAATCGGGAACGCCGTTCACAGCTAACGTCACACACAACAGCGCCGCACGGTAGGCACCATCTTCATACTCTTTGTGTCGACAGATTGAGACGAGCTCATCGGGACTTTGCATGATATCGATAAATTACTTGAACAAGAAACAGGAATGTCTCGATACTGTCGGTACTTGGTCATGGGTGTATGGACGTTTCATACCCTGTTCACGTTACAAGGAAGTCGGTCCTGAACAAGCTCGGGTCGGCCAATCATGAAATTTGACAAGATACATCCAAGGAAAAGCCCGGTCTCAAAGAGGGATTGTAAAATGTTCGATTGTGTAGAGATATTTCTCTAAAGCTACAGTTCTTGAGCTGCTCTGCTCCAATTGTGGGTATAACTCAAACCCTAACCCGCCCAAACGCCCGAGGTGTCATGAAACGACCCTCTCTATGAGTGAATCTCGTCACACCGAAGATATGTCATGTATATGATATTTAGCTCACGTCGAAAGCACCCCGATCGACCCTTCAAGGCGAAGGCGAGGGCCCGTCAGCCGCGCCTGTGGCCGAAGGACCCGGCGGCGTGGGCGAGGCAGGTGAAGCCGCCGGCGTTGATGCTGCTTCCCCGAACAGCGGTGACGGCGTCGGCGTGGCATCTGCTGAATCGGTGTCTGACGGCGGTGCCTCCGATGGCGGGCTGTCTAGTGATGCAGCGTCTGCCGGTGCGGCGTCCGCTGGCGCCTCATCTGATCCTTCAGCGTCCGGCGAGGGAAGTGCTAGAGGACTCGGGCTGGCGGAAGGGAGTGCAGGCGCATGAGTTGCCGTCGCCAACATTGCGGAGGGTGCCGGCGCCGAGGTAGGCAAGGGAGTGACAACCGGTGCGAGGCCGTCATGTGCTTCTTCCTCTTGGGGTGCAGCGTGCTCAGCAGGTGCGCCGCAGGAAGTCTCGCAGTCCTTGAAGAAAATGCCGCTGTGTATATCGTCAGTCAAGTGTTCGTTATAACAGAAGCGAGATGTGAGAGAATACTAACCAATCGGTCTCAAGCAATGCATTGCTCGCGAACCTCAGACATAAGGCACGAGCGTACGCGCAGGTCGCCTCACAGCCCAAGCTCTGGGCTGTTGCGATGGCCGATTCTTCAGCCGGACTCGGTTGCTTCGGCATCGGGGCCTCAGGCCCAGGAGCAAACGGTCCGAAAGGCGGGTGAGGTGGCATCTGTTGTGGACGCGGGGGCTCGCTCGTCGCAGGCGCATTGGCGGTTGTGCTCGATGGTGCGCCACTCGATGCTGATTCGACCGGCGGAAGGAATGGGATGTCTCGTCGTTGCGGAATGATGAGAGGGCTTGTGTCCTTAAGATCTGGTTTCGGGACCGGCTTTGCCGTCGCGAGGGCCGCGATGAGCGCTCCCATGAAGATGTTGATGATCTGCATGGTGGTAACAGATGTATGATGTCGAGTAAATTTTCTGGTCTGACAAAAGAACTGGTATAAAGAAATGAGAGAATGAATGTGGAACCAATAGGCTGGTCTTCTGGTATCTTGCACCTGGGTGTTGTGTGTGTAAGCTGATGTCTATTCCAATGTATCATGAATCTCTGCTCTTATATGTTGAGGCATTCTTTGATCGCCAATCTCCAACCACCGATTTGAAGTCAGTAATCTACGATGTCAACGTCAAAGTCGTGATACAGTATTGCCGTTCTCTACTCCAGCCATGATAGTCTTTCTGGTCTCAGAATACAACCAAGCATTTATTTTCCGATCGTCGACCGCGCCAATTCTAGGTAAAGACAATGCTGGTGTTGGCGGCAGTTGAAACGGCATTCCGAACAGCAATTTGCCTGCCACCGCCATTGCCCTTCCCGACCTCAAATCGTATGCTTTCCAGCCTCGCCGTTTGTTGCCGTACCATGGATTCGCCAACCGCCACCAACGTCGCCATGCCCGGCCTCGCATTATCAACTACAATCTAGAAAACTCTCCGATGTATGGAACAACTTTGCGAGGTTACTGAACAAGAAAAAAGAAGTGAGCACGCTGCGACGTGCATCGGCGAAAATTAAGATACGAGATGCCCTACATCTCACTCCATCTTCTTCTGCACGTATAACATTCGTAAGTCCATCATGAGACCCACATAGTCATCCGGACTTGACGGTTCTGGCTTGCCAATGGTTGTCGGCAGCATGTCTCTTAGCTTGCCCAAGATGAAGTCGATGTCATCCTTTAGAGTCCGTGGTTTCCGCGTTACAGTGACCCAACGCCAACACGCTACTTCAGCAGCATTTCCGTTGTCGACGACGCCGGTAGTAGAGAGGAGAGTCCATGGGTCACCTCGGTGCCGCCGCACTAATGAGATGCCGACGGCGCCTGAGCTGGGAACACGATCTGTTGGCAGAGGAACATACCGCAGCCAGAGAGAGATTTGCCGCATGGACTCAAGGTATGCGGCATTGCAGACGAGCCAGCGCCGCGCATCATCAACTTTGGGCGGTTCGGTGTGGAGAACAAAGTCATTGGTCTCGTAATAGATCGGTAAGACTTCCGAGCGGACTTGCCGGCTGACCCGCGTTATCGGCGGCTGCGTTGCAATGGTATAGTACTGCCGTTGTAGTGAGTCCGGGTTGAATGTCACGCGCTCGGGGCAGGCGACGGCATATTCGAAGATCAGGCTGCGGATCTCGGCGGGTAGGGCAAGGAGTAGGGAAGGTGGTGAAGGCGGCATCTTCTTGGCCGCTGACTTGGAGTGGAACATATGTGCAGATCGGAAGGGAAACGATTTAGACTGTCCAGAGACTTGTGAACAGTTATATATTCTTCTTGTCCTCGGCACGGTAGTCCACCACTGAATCAGCTGCGATCCCGGACGACGGGAGGTGCTGGTTGGGAGCGCTTGCCGAGTCGGATAAGGGCCGAAGTCGGAATTGACTGTCGGCACGGGGATTGTTCATGACAGAGACGATTCCCATCAGTTGTTATAGGCTCGACTTTAGCGGTAGCTCACGAGTAACGCAGAAGTCGAACTGACCCCACCGCAATGTGACGTACTCCTTCGTTCCCCGTTTGGGCTACAGACGCGGACGGTCGCGTGCTTCGCCGGAGGTTCCAAGCGAGTCAGGTCGTAGCCCACTACAGGTGTAGGTCCGATGCTAGCGCGCTTGAGGCTGCGGCAGCGGCACATCATCTAGGGGAGCGAACCCTATCATGCTTGTTAACTAAATATATATAAAAGCGCTGCAAAATGAACTTTCTTTAATCATAACCGTAGCAAGATGTGGACCAGCTAGGACAAGTATGCTTTCAACTAAATCGGCGACCATATCGCGACCATGATCGTCGTCGTTATTATGCTTTGCGCATTAATCATCTATGCCGCTATGTTTGCATGGCAATTCATCCGGCCGCTGATAGGCGGCTATGCCAAACTTCTTAGGCACGAAAGTGCAGCATAGATTAATTGCGCTTGGATATCGCAAAAATTAAATTTTCTTTCATGGTGAGATTCAGGTGTATTTCTGCCTGTTGTTTTGGTAGCCATTTAAAGGGGTCATGCTCATGACATATGACGATTGCCTAATAGGAACCAATATATGGACATAGAGAGCTTCTGTGATACCTCGGGGGTTTTCGACCTCAGCTCTTGCCCCTTCCTACATGACGGAAGATCATTCGAGAGGTTGTAGACCGTCATCGACATCTTCAGTGATGTTGAATTTCTGCACATCAAAGTAAAAGCTCTATATCGAGCCATCGCCAGTTCTACTTGATATCAGACAGCGCATCTTTCGACTCTCCGCCGTTTGCTTGAACACCCCCTTCTGCTTTCTCGCTTTCCAGCGTCTCCAACCAGGCCTTCCGCCTTGCAGCCTTATACTCTGCCCGTTCTTGTGTGGCAGCTTCCCTTTCTCTCAGCACGACCGCATGCATCTTGCCCGAGAAAACCTTCGTGCGAGCGTCGACCCTGCGGAAATAATCCCTCACGATGCGATGCCCGAAGTCGATCCCTTCCGTCCACGGCGGCTCACTTTCCCCGCTTCCTCCGTCGCTCGCCGTCCGGCTTTTCTTCCTCCCTCTACTCGCGTCTCTCATCAGCCGATCCCACCGATCTTCCAATCCCGCCAACGGGAGCATCAACCCCAGATCATCCAACTGATTCTGCCGCTGCTGGCGCTTCCGGATCTGCGCTGCAATGTACCCCGACAGCGCGGGTGGCTGTGGCTTCTTGAATCGGATAACAGGTATCCAATTCGCCGCGTACAGGCGCGGCACCTTCCGGTGTCCCGCCAGCTCCTCGCGGGGTTTGAGTGATCGGTCGAAGCTGTACGACTTTGTGCGCGGCACACGCGCGCCACCCAGTGACGCCGGCAGGGACCAGCCGTGCAGCGAGTCGTCGAGAACCTCGCCCGCGGCGACGCGGGCCGCTCGCCGAGCTTCCTGGGCGTTTGTGGCCTGCAGCTTCGCCCACGCTTGCCGCCGCAGTCGTTTCTGTTTCAGGCTCTCGGCGCGATGCATGGAGACCGGCGCCGTGGCGGCGAGGTTCGCCAGGTAGACTGCGCTTGCACATGGTTCCGTCAGTGGTTTGGGGCTGGCTGCTGCTTCGGCGACAATAGAATCGAGGTGGTCGAGCGCCTCGTAGCCCGCGGCGAAGTAGACTTGCAGCTGTCGCTCACTGGTCAGGTAACGCGTTGTTCGAAAGCGGTTGCGGACGATGTTGCGAAGAAGCGAGGCAGTATCGTTTGGTGTTTGCTTTTTTAGCCTCTGCGAAGGCGGGAAGTAGGCGGCATGTTGACTCGGGGGAGAAGCGGCCGGGAGTGTTGGCAGATGTGGCGCCGCGGTAGTGATTTGCGACAGCAGAGCCCGATAGAGGGCGATGGCGGCCAATCGGTGCACGCTGGACTTGTGTGGTGCTCGTGGAGTGGGACCAAGGCGGCCGGACATCTCAAAAGCACTTCAGGATGTTGCTGTATGGCTTCGGGGGGCTGTGCGCGGAACTAGAAAGTCTGAGTTTGCGGTATCATTGTTCTCGGTTTGTATTATATAAGTGGCGAGGTTCCATCATCTGACTGTTGCTTCGATATCCCCAATGCTATAGAATAGAGGACGACTGACCAGCAGTTACTACTATATGGCATATGAAAAGTGGATTGATGAAGACGGAGATAAATCCCATGCCCTGTAAGTTACGCGAGAGGGCAGTCGGGAGACGCGCCGCGCGCCAGGATCCGGCTAGCCAATTTCACTGCACGGGTCGCGATGTCTCGCTTCATCAACCAAACTCATCTACCCGCTTTCAAAAACGAATGCACGAGAAACATCATACTTATCGCGCGGTGTGGTCATTATTTCATCACTAATAAACTCACAAAATACGACCGTTGGCGCATCATACTTTAAATGACAGCATTATTCCCCTAGTTCTCATTCATGAATTACAACGCAGCGGTCACAGAGCGAGGTGAGTCGTGTATTGATATAACGATAAGAGTCGTCATCGCAACATCATTCTGCTGCCGACAGAGATATATAGTCTGTGTTCCTAGCTACAATCCGAGGTCTGCATGAGGCAACAAACAAAATTTACGCATTTAGACGCATCGACCTCCATCAACCGGGATATCAATGCCCGTCAAAAAGCTAGCTTCGTTACTGGCAAGAAACGCACAGGAATTGCCAATATCGCTCGGGGTGGAGCCACGGCCAAGAGGAATCGTTGCAAGGAACGCCTTCTCATTCTCCGGTTTGCCTAGGAAATAGTCCGACCTGCGTAGCGAATCGTCAGCATTACCCGATGGCTTGCTCTCATAAAGGATTCGTTTGATGTCCACTCACAGTCCCGTACCGAGACCCACAACCGGGCTGACACTATTGAAGCGAATGTTGTCCTTGGCATACTCGACCGCAAGCGTCTTGGTTGCGACGTGGACGGCAGCCTTGGATGCATTGTACCATGTCAGGCCGGGCCGTGGCCGTATGCCTGCCGTGGAGGCGACGTTGACCCATGAGCCACCCGTCTTCTTCTCTTGTTGGTACGGCACGATGACGTTGGTCGCGTAGTAGATGGACTTGACGTTCACCGAGAACACTTTATCGAAGTCTTCATCGGTGACTTCGTTCGTGGACTAGATAAGATCAGGGTGAGCCGGCGGTTCAGAGTGGTAAACATAGATGATCCTACCTTGTTGCGATATGTAGTTCCAGCCTATATACAGTGTCAGTCTTGTTGTTGTAAAAAATCGAGGACTTGCAGTGATTCACGTTGTTGATGACGATATCGATCCGACCAAATTTCTCGTCACAGAATTTCTTGATTGATTCCCAATCCTCTTTCTTCGTCACATCCGTTCGGTGGAATTCGCACTTCAGCTCGTCGGCTGTCTTCTTGCCAGCGTCTTCTACGAAGTCCGCAATCACGACCGTCGCGCCCTCCTCGACGAATTTCTGCGCGATGCCCTTGCCAAAGCCACCGGCTCCACCAGTGACGATGGCGATCTTTCCTTGGAGTCGTCCGCTCATCTTGACAAATACGACCAGTTTTGGTGAGTTGTGTTGTTAGAAGTGAAGAAGTAACTTACAGCAATACGGTCAACTGGTAATTTATATACTATTCGCACTGATTGCGACCGAGATGGACCTTGATGTTCCTTCCTGCACGCAATCCGGATCCATTCGCCCATAGCCCACCCCGCAACCGTGGACCATCGCAGTACTCGCGCAACCCCGATGACGGACGCGGGGCTTTATGCTGTAGAACGTTGACCCTTAGGGTTACGACTAATCCATTATGCTAATCACTCGTATTATCATTGAAAGTCTTCGAATATGATGTAAGCTCTGATCACGGCCTGCTTCACTGGATATTCGACATTTCGAGGACATGTAACAGTCCTGACAAGAACCTCACAATCGTCAACGGTCATCGATGTCAGCAGCCGACCAACGCGCGACCTGGGAAGCTTAAGCCGAGCACGAGAATAACGTTGGCAACATTGATGGATCGGGACATTGATGACCTGAGTGGTGCGGTGAGAATTCGGATGCGCCGCGGCAAGCGCATAAGAGAAGGGGCTTGGTAGGGATATATCGGGATGAGGTTTTACTGAAATCGAGATCAAGGTATCTAATCGGGAGTTATTCCGCTCCATGAACATGGCGGATTTTAAGCTTTCGTGCCTGATGCAGGGTGGTTCGATATGCGGCGCTTGGGCCACAATTGAAGGGCATCACGCCCAAAGTTCAAATGAACCCTTCAGGGTTGAACGAAATATCAGGCTTGCCCCGTAGAGCTGCCAATGGAGACCCTCGACCAGCTGCTCGGCAGCGAACAGGCGGTTGTGACCGCTGCAGGCCTGGTGGCAGCAGTGCTCGTGTACTTACTGTTCATTCGACCATCCTCTCAAGAATGCGCTGTCGACTTCACCCTTCCAGCCCCGGAGCAGATACAGCCAGGATGGGTAGGTCGCCAGCTGGAGCCCCCTACCATCCAAGTCAAAGGTTCTACAGCGATACAATGTTACGCTCCGGCTACCGGCCAATTTCTAGGCCTGATCAATCCGGTCACAAATGATGGTGTAGACCGCGCAGTCGAGAAGGCCGCAGCGGCGCAGGCGCAATGGAAGGAGACGACCTTTGCGCAGCGTCGCCAGGTGCTGCAGACATTGCTCAAGTACATGCTCGATCACCAGGAAGAGATCGTGCGCGTGGCATGTCGCGATAGCGGCAAGACGCGCGTCGACGCCATGTTCGGCGAGGTCATGGTCACGGCCGTGAAGCTGCGCTGGACGCTGCAGCACGGCGAGGCGGCTTTGCGGCCGGACCGACGCCCATCGAATCTGCTGATGTTCTACAAGCAAAACGAGATTCATTATGAGCCGCTCGGTGTCATCGCCGCCTGTGTCAGCTGGAAGTAGGTGGCCCTCTGTGGGGATTTGCTTGTAAGCATGTCACTGATTTGATCTTACAGCTACCCCTTCCACAACATGATGGGTCCGATCATCAGCGGTCTGTTCGCTGGTAACGCCGTCATCATCAAGAATAGCGAATTGACAGCCTGGTCCTCCGCATACTTCATCTCAATTGTGCGCGGCGCGCTCTCCGCCTGCGGTCACTCGCCTGACCTCGTGCACGCCGTCTCCTGCTGGCCGCAAACCGCCGAGCACCTGACCGCACACCCAGCCATCAGCCACCTGACCTTCATCGGCAGCCGGCCAGTCGCACACGAAGTCGCCCGCAGCGCCGCAAAGAGCCTGACGCCGTTGTGTGTCGAGCTCGGCGGCAAGGACGCCGCCATTGTGCTCGACGGCGTCTCTGCCGGCGAGCTGCGCAACATTGCCAGCATGCTTATGCGCGGCTCCTTCCAGTCCGGCGGCCAGAACTGCGTTGGCATCGAGCGCGTCGTTGTGCAACCGATTGCATATGACAAGCTCGTCTCGCTGCTCGAGCCCCGTGTGAAGGCCCTTCGTGTTGGCGACGACCTCGACCCAGCCTCCGACGACTCTCCCGTCGACGTCGGCGCCATGCAGTGCCCGCCCTCCGCCTTCGACCGACTCGAGACTCTCATCGCAGATGCCCAACGCCAAGGTGCGCGCCTCCTCGCCGGCGGCACCCGCTACCGCCACCCGAAGTACCCCCAGGGCGCCTACTTCACCCCAACGCTCCTGGTCGACGTCACCCCTGCGATGCGCATTGCCCAAGAAGAGCTCTTTGCGCCCGTCTGCCTGCTCATGCGCGCGCCCGCCGACCTCGCCGGCGTGGAAGCCATCGCCAACAGCACGCCGTATGGGCTCGGCTGCAGTGTCTTTGGGCCGACAGGAAGCTCCGCAGCGCGGCGACGGCTGGCGCGTGTGACGCGCGCTGTCCAAACCGGCATGGTCGCTGTAAATGACATCGCAAGTTACTATGTGGTGCAACTGCCTTTCGGCGGCGTCCGTGGCAGTGGGTATGGTCGCTTTGCGGGCGTCGAGGGCCTTAGGGGATTGTGTAATGCGAAGAGTGTATGTATGGATCGCTGGCCGGTGCTGATTAATACGGCGATCCCAGGAAATCTTGACTACCCGATGGGCAAGGGTGCCTGGAAGGCGGCGAGTGGTGTGGTGGAGGTTGGGTTCGGGGATAGTATGAGCAGGAGGGCCGGAGGCATTCGGAAACTTGTGGGCTTGTAGAGAACAATGCTGGTGACTGATCATGCGCTCTTAGTCTAGATCCAAAAGAATTAATGGTCGTGCATGAATTTCGTGTCAACGATAATATAGAGCAAGCATCTGCCATGCAATCATCACATCATAATAGTAATACATGTCAGCCATCATGGCTGAATCTACAACTCCATCTCCTCCACCTCCATACCACACTCCACGCACTCCCGCTTTGTCATACCCGTCTCTGGATCCTCGACCGGGCGACCCCATTCGTGCTTATGCCGACCCTTGCCAATGACATCTCCGAACTCACCACCGCCACCCTGTTGCGCACGCTTATATGCATCCACATGTGTCCGCTTCTTCAGTTCATTCAGCTTCGACCGGAACTTCTTCTCCTTGCGCTCCTTCGTCTCTTTCGTGCGGCGCTCGAACTCTGCATCCAGCTTCTCTGGCGAACCCCACTTCGCGTTCGAAAATGCAAATTCCTCGACCTGGTACCGCAGGTACAGCATCATGTTATGAAACGTCGCTTTTCGCGGGTTCGGCTTTTCGAGGTGCGGCAGCAGCGCCTCGTCGCGCAGCTCCGGATCCGTGAGCAGGTAGTCCTCGCGCGCCTCCGTCTTGGTGAGTAGCGAGTATTTCTCCGGGAACTTCTCCTTGCACGTATGGCAGACCTGGCACCGCAGCACCTCGTCCCAGAGCCAGTCAATCTCGAGAGTGCCGCACTCGCGGCATTTCTTGGTCGTCGCCTCGAGCACGGATAAACCCGGCTCGTAGGGTCCTTCACGCCGGTCGCGTAGCTTTCGCCGTAGCTGGACCGCCTCCCACTCCCGCAGCGACATGTGCGCCGGTTTCCCGCCTTCCTCTTCCGGTGCGTGCAGCCGTCGATTATGTGGGTCGTCCTCCGCCGTCATGAAACCGCCTTTCGTATCCGTCATCTTGCTGAAGTCGTACTCCACATACTTCTGGAACTTCTTCGCCGCGCGAATCCCGTTATCTGGTGCCGGAGCGAGGGAGCCCGCTCTCGTGGAGGAGGATGAGGGTGACGGTTGGCGCGCATCGCGCCGGGTGGCGGGCGCATCGCGCGAGACGATGGCAGAGTGAGGTCGCTTCTGACCAGCGGTCAAGTAGGATCCGGGTTGCTGAGGTCGTCCGTTGGCGTTGTTCTCTCGTCGTAAAGTCGCGTTGCGCTGCGCCTGCAGCGCTTTCGCCTTTAACCGGTTCTCCTCCATGCGCCGGACTTGCTCGGGCGTGATGGGCGACATGGGCTTCGCCGCTGCCCCCGCTGGCCGAGAGGGCGGCGTTGAAGGTCGTCCTGGACCTGTCATTGTGCTTTGGGGGTTGAGACAGGAAGATATTGTCTGTCCTTGTCCAGTTCATACAGTCTGAAATCTGAAAGTCGCGTGCGATGAGGTCACTGCAGGCAGAAGCAGCTGGCTGACTCACCCACAATCTCAGGGTTCACTGCAGGGCTATTCTTAGCGCCATGTTCCCCCGGAATATCCATGGGATTGACGGGAGATCGCATGGACCAGAAAACATCATGATACTAATTACGACATATTCAGACATACAATGCAGCCCTTAGTAGACCCGTCCGTATTAGCAGCCAATCCGGGCTTCGACGTTCTGTATCGCGACTTGTGTACGAACAAGCTCAATGATGATGGCACGACCAAGTTGGACGCCAAGCAGCAAAAGGAACGCGATGCTTTCACTGAAGTATATTTCCCCATCGATCCGATTGTATCGAACGAGATTTGATAGCAGAATCAATAGGAGCTCAGGCAAGCACGCGTACTTGCAGCGAAACGGAATTTCATAAAAAGCTACCTTCCCACATTAGCCTACCGCCATGAAAACATTCCCGATGAGGTACATTAAGAACGTCGACTTGCTGAAGTCCATGTTTTCTTACCGCTGACAAGCCTACTTATTAGCTTCAAGAACTTGTCACTGTCATTGCGGCAGTACTGCATGCGAATCTTACAGACGAGGATGCTGACCTTCTCAAGGATGATGTCGAGAGATTCAAGGTCAGTCCTTTCTAAAGATTCAGCCATTCCGAGTATTGACGAGAATCCCAGTCAAATCTAGCGCCCGTCGCGCGTGCTATATCCAAGTCAATAGCGGAAGATCTAGTCTTATTAGGACAGATCGCCTCCCCAGGTAATCCGGTAGAGGGTCGCAAACTCGCGTCCTACATCGAGAAGCTCAAGGTCGAGACTCTCGACCTGGAGGATCAGCTTGCCGCGGCACGCATGAACCTTGCCGAGGGGGCAGTAAACGTCCATATTCTCCAGCGCAAAGTCATCGAGGCGAGTGTGCGCATTCTCGAGCAAACGATCCACGGATCTGTGTCCCGCGGTACCCGAGCGAAGGTGGACTATCTGGCCACCGTAGCCGAGGGCATGAGCAAGAAGTTGCAGCTGCAGCAACACCAACTCACCGTCGCTGCTGCTGCCCCGGAGCTAGAAGAGGCTCTAGCAGCACGGTCCACGCAACTCGATCGCGAGATCGTGACGCTAAAGCGTCGCACGAGAGAGGCTGAGGATGAACTTGCCGCGTACCGGAAATCGAAAGCGGTAGAAAGCATGGCGAAGGAGTTCGCCGAGATCGTGCAGGAGACAGAAAAAATATCACAGGATATCGCGAGACTCGATAAGCAGAAAAAGTGAATTTCAACGGTCAAAATTATTCCAGTTTGTCCTGAAGTCTAGCGATATTGCGGGTCGCTTTATGACTCGATTGCGAAGCTATACAAGCAATCCTGTGCGACATAACACCTACTACATCCCATACCATCAACATACAGTCCTCGTCCAATTCGTGTTTCGTAACGCGATGTTCACACCAACACGATTTATCATTGGCGGATTGGTGTTACTCAGACTGGCGCAAAAGCACGCGCCGGGCCAATATGCCGCCGCGACATTTGTGAGCATCGCGTTGGTCCCATATATCACCGCGGTCATGTTATCCTGCGTCGACATATCGCGCGATCGTGCTGCGTAGTTGTAAGTGTCGCAGACCTCGATACAGCTCGACATGTCAGGCGCAGTTGTGTTGAAGAGCCAATTGCCCCAAAACAGGTTTGCCCAGTCTGAATTACAATATAAATCGTAGATGTCGCACGTGCGTGAGACTTGGTAGGTTTGGTTGGTAGTACAAGTGTTGGGATACAGGGCGGCGGAGCTCGGAGTCGTTAGGGGAATAGTGGTCGTATTACTCGGACAGCTTTTGTTGTCGCTAGACATGGAAGCAAGGAGTTGGGTCGTATTCCGTTGCGCCTGCGCGAGCTCGGCAGTGAGCTGGGCGATTTGACTCTGGAGATTCTGCGTATTCGTAACGCCGAAGCCGACGCCGATCGTGACGGCGAGGATAATGACCACGAGAGAGGCCAGTAGCAAGGAAAATGTGGTACGCCGTAGACCAAGGACCTTCTTCGGCTGTGGCTGTGGCTGTGGTTGTGGTTGTGATAAGGCGTTTCCTTGCATTGCCCTCCACTGCCGGAAGGACACTTCATTGGGTGAGAGGTTCGAGCTTGACTCGCTGCTGTCGTAAATCGTCGTTTCCTTCTCGATCGACGGAGTGTGGACTTCGGGTGCATACGAATCTGGATCGACCTGCGGGCCCGAGACGTCGACCCGCTCTTCTTGTACGGCGAAGGCGGCCGTAGCGGCCGTCTTTTCTCCCATGAGATTCATGGCGCGATGAAACAATGTCTTGACGATCAGTAGCGAGCGACGATAAGAGCTACGAGCGACAGCACGTTTGAGGTCAAGTGTGCGCTACGGCGAGCAGAACAAAGGAGGAAGAGCTCGCGAGGCGGGAAGAGCCTGCAGTCATGTCATTGTATCGTGGCGACCTACCGCGAGGGGAACTGTAAGCCTTTTGATCTATGGCGCGCGCTTGCGCTCGCTTCGTCACCGCTCGCTATGTGGTCGCCGAGATGAAGATAGAACGACATACGCAATCGCGCTCTACCAGGGACACATGAGAGTTCCCATGCGAAAGCCTGTCCTCTGCCCGCGTGCGTGCCAGGATATTCAACGCAAGAAAGTGGAGCAAAAGCTACACGAGAGCTACTCGCCCATATCCCGGTCAATGGCCTGGCTAGACTGCTTGTGGGTAGATAGCGAGAGCAGAAAAGGACGAAATAAAAGCCATCTCGACCCAATGCGGTGCAAGGATGCAGAGCTACTGCTGCAGTCGATGTCAGGTGGACGTGAAAGCCGGCATGGGGGGCGTCGACAAGTGGGAGTCGAACTACTGCATGCGGCCCGGGACCTGCGTGAGCGGCTCTCGCTAGATAGCGACTGAGGAACGTCAGCGGGATGAGATGTCCTGGCAAATGGCGATGTGTAGTGAGTAAGTGGAAAGATTCTCTGAAAGCAGCCAAAAGAGAGAGTGTGATATTGACCAATGTTCCAGCATCTGGCGTGCGTTGTCGTATCCGCCTTTCAAAAGCAGAGACGACCGATATCAGTCCGCCTCAGCCCATCGTGTTCCCATCTCCTGCAATCACCTCGCGAAGGATTCACATGCAGTGAGATAGACCAGCAGAGCGGACAGAAAAGGGCGGGATGGAGGATTATTGATTCCTCTCCAGTCATGCGGGGAATTGCGTCCAACCCGCCAATCATACGGCCTGCGCAACGCCAAAACGACCAATCCAGCATGGGCTGCCAGGAACAGTGCACGCCAGCCACGGTGCTAAATCGGGAACTTCGAACGTGGAAATTTACTCTGCACATGCACGCAGAGGGACAAGCTTCTTGTTTCTGCGTTCCCGTCCCACATACGTATACCCTCCAGATGCCGTGCCGTGTCCGATCCAGGCTCGAGTCTTGACATCACTTCGCGCTAAGGTCATGATGGGGGTGGGGGCGGGGAGTCCATTCACTTGCACGAGCCGACTCGGAAGGACAGGTAAGTGCGAAATCGGATGGCTCGGATCCAAGGTCATCTGTGGATTGTCACAGATTTTGGTCTGAGCACGTGCGACCATCATGCATACAACAGAATATGCGGAAATTGCGGCATTGCATGCAATCAAGCTCAGCACAGAAGATGTGACGGCTAAATTCAAGTCAACAGCCGACATCACCGAGTAATTGTTTGACCACCTCACCACGGCTGGGCACTAGGAAGTCTGAGGCGACATATGTTTCTTAGTTTGGGCGTGATGCAGAAAAGAATGATAGGAGATCAGCTGGCGACCGAAGGATATGTTCGGTAGTTGCTCGCACGGAGATAGCTTGCTTCCCATTTTTTCTTGTCAGCAATCGGTCCGTGGTGTCATTCCTTTCATAAAGTATACACGCAAGTGTTGAAGCCTGGCCTCAAGCCCGAGTATGGGTGCTGGACACCTCGTAGACAAGCGCGATGTCGTCGACGAGGACGTACGTAGGTTGTATCCTTGAAATGGTCAGATGGGCCGGGCGTGACGAGTTGACCTCTAGAAAAAAACGGTGCGCTTTTCGACCTGCACACGGCTTAGAGATCATTGATGAATGTTCCAATCTTCGCACCGCGTACCAAATATCTTTTCTCACCCTCCTATAGACACCTATGTCCATAGGGATGACAATCTTTATTCCGGGCGTGGCGGTGGTGATAGCACCTCTAAATCGATCACACAGTGGATTACCCGCGGCGCGTAATTTTTTAATCGGTTAACAAACTCCAACCGCACGACCGCCTCCTCTTTCCCACCATGAAGCTTTCGCCACTCAGTCTCAAACGCCTTGCGCGTCCCCTCTGCACCTGCCGTGATCTCGCGCTCCCCCAGGTTCTCGTGCACATGTACCCAGCCGCCTAGTACAGGATCCAGCGCTTGCGCAGCAAGTGCTAGGCTCGCACGCGAAGTGGGCAGCATGCCGCAATTGACATGGCGGACAGGCGGGAGCCGAGACCGAAGTGCGGCCAGCCGGGCAGGCGCATGAATATTGGATTCGTTGAACACGAGAAGGCGGATCGCTTCGTCCGGGTCTTCTTCCGCATCAAGTGATGGAAGCAGCGCCGTGACGTTTGCGTCGCCATTTACGGCAGACGAGAAGGCCTCGCATTCTTCTCGATCGCAAATTCGTACGGGCCAACGGTTCTTCACTGCGCCGCGCCGCAGACCCTCGGCACTCCAAGGATTCAAGTCCCAGCAGACGACTCGCTTCATTCCGGCGGCCGCGTAGGAGAAAGCGAAGTACCCTATGCCCGCGAATAGGTCGACTGCAGTTGATTGCATACCACGCTCGCGACCCTCGGCGACTGCACCCACCACAGACGGCAGCGTCAGGAGCCGTGCCTTCTCGCTGATGTTGCCCCGGCTGAACATGGTCCAGCGTGGAGCCCAAACTTGCCACAGGCCATTCTGCTTCGCGGTGGCCCAGAATGCAGCGGAAAAGTCGGCAGCGGTCGGACTCGTGCTATTGGGGTCGAGCAGATGGGCAGGGCCAAAGTCGCCATGGACAGGCGTGAAGTCGAGGGGAGCGCGGAGGATGTTTTCTTCTTCTATTTCTTGTAGTCCCTCGGTCGGCTGACCGGCATCAGTCGGATTGGTCTCTACGGTGCTTTGAGAATTAGCTGCTGTCAGACCAGCAGCTGGAGCCTCCACGTCATGCTGCTGGAGTGTCGGCCGCACTCGCTGCCGCGCCGGAATTGGCTTGTTCAGTGCGACATGAGAGACACGACAGGCGCGCGCAAGGACAGCGAACAAAGCCTCGAAGTCAGCAGGTGTCGGCGGCGGATGAAGTTCTGCCCAGAGATCTGGCGAAGACACAATGTCACCCGGTAGCAGGAGCAAGTTGCTGTACAGCGTGTAGGACTTCCGCAAAGTTTGAGCGATGCGCGCCGCTGCCGATGGCGGAGTCGATGATGAGGAAGACGGGAGGCTTGCCAGCCAGTTGGTTATGGCGGCCTCCATAGACGATGCAGTCTCATGGACGTCGAGTTAGCATGTTATCAATATATGTAGCCTAAAAATCAAAAGTGCTTTGTCGCATGCAGCCAATGGGTGGCGGCGTTTGTCGAAAGATAGTGAGACGCGAAGCCCTAGAGACTCAAACCATGCAACAGACATCGCTCGCCATTGCACTCACAGTCATTATATCTGCCTTGAAACGACATCTGACAAACCATTCTTCTGGGCTCTTGTTGGACCTGATAAACCTTTGCAGCCTTCTCAAGTATTTCGATGCTCGCACGGCCGCGGATCCAGCTGCTGCGTGGCGTGCGTATGGCATCAAACATGGCTTCGCAGACACCAATGGAGGACGCATTGCGGAAGAAGGTGAGTTATTTTCGCCATCGCGTCACTATTGACGTCTGATCAAGTTCAGCCTCGATCTCTACCTACGTATACGTTCAGGCTCCTATAGAGCATTTCCAGGTATATATTTCTTGCTTCCATTCTAACGAGATACCCGACAGATCACGGAGGCGCTCTCGCCGACGGCACTCGAGATTCACAACGACTCGCACCTACACTCGCATCACAAGGCTATGGCCGCCAGCACATCCAAGGAGACGCATTTCCGGTACGTATTAGTCCTATCCCTCTCCTACAGGCTGTGATCTCACGTACAACCTATCGTTCATTTGCGCACGAGCACATGATTCGCAAACATACACTAACACCGATTAAGGGTCTATATCACATCAGACGCATTCCAGTCCAAGATGCAGCCAGCTCGACACCGGCTCGTTTATGGCTTGCTGAAGGACGAGTTGGCCGCGGAGGGAGGCATCCACGCACTCCAATTGCGCACGAGGACTGTGGCTGAGGAGGAACGAGTGCAAGCTCAGGCGCAGGCCGCTACTGAATAGAATGCTATCACAGATAATCCGGCAACTCGTAAAGCAAAGAACGCGGCGGACGCGACGGGCGGATGAAAATTCGATTGTTCAACGTCTTGCGACCCATAGTGCTCTCACGCTTGCCGATCTCCATGCAAAAGGTTGGCCAACTCTATATCTTCGGTGCCGAGCTGATGATAATGCAATCTACCGATGGTACAAAGAGCGCCCAGAACGCGATCTGTACTCGCGATATATGATGAGAAAAACCAAAATAGTATGCGCCTGTCCGGATTCAAGCCTGGTAGATGAGGTTATATATTTGCAGGCGCATCAAATCCGATGCCTGGTGTTACTTTCCACTGTATCACTGGCTCGGCTGCCATCGGGGTTCGAGGCACCTATGGTCTCCCGTGAGCGATTGCAGGGAAGTAGAATATCTTTGTGGATGTCCTTGTTGCGCGACAATCTAGGCGTCCGGAGGGAGCTCCACTGGGAGTTTCTTTTCTGAGGTCGCATCGGCAGCGCCGCCCTGGCTGTTGAGGTAGCTGAGGTAGCAGTTCCAGCCTAAATGTTCGCTCGTGTTAGCACATGTATCCCCGTCTATTTCATGCCCGACTCAGGGCCTATCGTGTCCCAAAATGCTGAACCACCCTCCTCCTTATCTCCAGGCCAGCTTTTTCTCTGATCCTCTCGGTCCATCGGAATATGCAGTGTGCACTTACCCAGAGAAATGACGTTGACGAGAAGCACACGATGCTCGAGTGGGACAAACTTGAAGTTGGTGAACTGCACCGCCGGCCAGACCATCCAGTTCTTCTGCAGGGCGTTGAAGTATGTAGTGCGCAGCTTCTCTTTCGGATCCGTGCCCTCGAGCACAGCCATGGTGCTCAGGAAGACGAACAAGTTACCGCTGGCGAAGAGCGTTTGATCGGCGGCGACACGCGCGACGATTTCGAGATTCGGCCGGCCGGGGAATACAATGCGACGCTGCAGAAAGTTGAACCAGGTCGTCGCGGCCGGGCCGAAGATGCAGCCACCGTAGAAGGCCATCCGGCCGGTTCGGGCCCAGTCCTGGTTGGCGAACCCACGGCGCTCAACCCCCTGCTGGGCCATGGTGTCGCCGGTCGCGAAGAGCACCGCGGTGGTGACGGACTGCGTGAGCAGCGGGCTCGACTTGAGCTTTGCTTGGTACCTATTCCAAAAAGCAGATCATCGTGGTTAGCGAAGCGCTCGGGCGCGAACAAATGACGACACAGTGAGAGCTAACCATCGGAACGCCATTGTGGAGATAACGTGCGAAAGAAAGATGCCGTTTCAAGAGAGCGACTGCTGAAATAATGATGCTGTGTGCAAATTATGTCCGTTGCTGGTCGTGGATTGTAACGTGGAAAAATCTCCGAATGAACAAACAGTAAGGGTATCAATGAAAGCTGGAGCAAAAGCAAAAAGCAAGTGATGCAAGAAGCCGATGATGGGGACTTGTGAGAAATGGACCACTGGGACTCCTTTTAATGATTCTACAGCTTTGGGAGAAAATGTTGATTGGCACTAGTGCTTCCAGAATCACGCCTGTATGATGAACGTGGGCCTGCGATGTGGTGGAACAACCGGTATGCGCATGTCCATTTCAATGAAGCTCCAGTTCCGACGGGGCGGGTTCCTGGCGACGTAACTAAAATTCAGCCTCATTGGACGCGGGGAGCTCCATGCTGGCTGGCACGGTCCAACCGCCCAACATCTTTACTTCCGCGCGGAGACAGGGCGCGCAGTTCTTCGCACCCGTGCACGGGGGAAGCAACCCCATGACCTCCCCACGCCGCCGCCCCGGCATGCCGTGAACTGTAGCGCAGATGGCGCTGATGTTCGCGTGGGCGACGCGAGCGAAATGCAGTGGTAATTTAACTCTCCGTTCTGATCGCCTTATGCGAGCACATGGGTTTGGGGGAATGCTGCCACGCCTATATGTCAAAAGATCGAGGTTGGCCACCATAGGACGAATACGTACCATAACGACGGGATGGAATGTCAGCACTGCAAGGCGCGCATGCACTATTCTCGATGCACTTTTATCTGGGTGTGGTACCAGATATCGAGAGCCAACCATAGCTGGCGCCGGCAGCGCCGGTGATATGGAATGACACTGGGCTAGAGAAACTATTCACCATATTTGACCCGTTTTCAATGTTCCATCTTGAGACCACGCTGCTGCGGACCTAACCTCATGTGCCCATAAGGGTCTATGAGATCGGCTGGACAGATCCACGAGATCGCACTGCATGGGGTAATCTACAGTGGTTGGCCACAGACAGTGTGCCTTACCGGCCCCTGATCGCTGGGTCTATAGAAAGGAGAGTGGATGTCCTCCACGTAGTGACGATTGACGAGGTAGTCTCCGTACCCAATATTGCCTACCTGTTAACTATGTCCTTGTCTGGGTCAGAACTGCTTTCGGGTTTGCACAGACGGTGGTGGTACAAAGACTTCATCATCTGTCCCGGTGTTGGTGATGACCATAACATTTTCGAGCCATGAGGATATTAGTGAAGAGATTGTACCTGGTATCGTCATTCTGGCGATGGATGACAGACCCTAGGAGCCGACTGTCAAATGCCCGGGGTTCTGCGTTTGGAACCGCATGGCCGATGTCATGGCCGATCTGCTACTTATACAGTACGTCGTCTGGAGGGGGCGGTTGCTACATAATCCAAGCATGCGGAAGTCCTCCGGATGTTAAAATGGGCTCAGCGAATTGCCTATGTACGTCAGCCACGCTCAGCCTCGCGGCGATGGACAGAGCAAGATCGGCATTGATGCGGGCGGGCACTGGTGGGAGAGAGACATCGGGGCCACGCTAGGCGCGCTGGCGTGACCCTTCCACATCTTGAACCCTGCCGGACCCTGTCACGCCGGTTTGCCTCCAGATTCTCTCGCCGAGGACGCATCTTGACCGGTACGGACATCTGAGAGATTTCCCGTCCTTCTGCTTCTATCTAGATATTCTCTTCTCTTGTAAAACTTGCTCGGTTCGCTTCAGGCTCTGTGTATACTTCGTTGAACGTCTTACTCTTCTTGCTGTGTAGCGCCTCATACCTACCTACTCAGCTGTCTTGGCAATTACATAAGGCCCGCGCCGTCGAGGTCGAGAGCACCGACGGGAAGCGAAGGTTTGCGCCCTCAGCCTTGTGGTCGCCTTATTTTTCAGATCGAAAAGAAGTGAGAGAATATAAAGGATCATGCTTGGATCGCCGGCGCCTGCACCTGCCTCTGTCTATACCGAGACTACCCCGGCATCGCCCACGAGGCCAAGTCGTTTGCGGGGGCTGTCGTATCTCCGCAACTACACCCACAATCACTTACACTTGGCTGCGTCACGGCCAGAGTCACAGCCGCTCACGAGATCATCTTCTTCGCCGGGCTCGCAATCACAAAATCCTGCACCTGCCTCTCCCGCGGAGCAAGCGCGACCGGCCGAGAATTCCACGGCGGCGACGATTCACCACTCCGCAGATAGCGGCTGGATCCCGACCATCCAAGGACGCAGTGGTCTGAGCCGAGAAGTCGCCCACCCAACCACTACCTCAGCAGAGGCCGCTTCATCGGATTCCAGCGGCACTGGGGTCATGACAAGGAGTCGTGCAGTGAGCGCACTTTCGCCCCCCGCACCTAATGCCACCGAGCGTCGGCCCTCCGTACCTGACGTGTCCACGCCGAACGGCTCGATGGCGCAACCCAGTGCTGGCGCGCCCGCGCCCGCGAGCCGAGAACAACCTGCCAATCTCCCTACGATCCGATTCATACCGCATATCGAGCAACGCCAGTCGCGACCTTCACTACATTTCACAGCAGTCTCCAGGACGCTGAAGACGAGCGATGGGATAGTACGGGTGGGAAGATACAGCGAACGCGACAACTTGGCGAGCGACCCCCCGGTGGGTTTCAAGTCAAAAGTCGTCAGCCGGCGGCACTGTGAGTTCTGGTGCACCGATGGACAATGGTACATCAAGGACGTCAAGTCCAGCTCCGGCACGTTCCTGAACCATGTTCGGCTTTCCAGCCCAGGATCAGAAAGCCGGCCTTTCCCCGTGCATGACGGCGATGTCGTTCAGCTCGGCATTGACTTCAAAGGTGGTGAAGAGGTGATCTTCCGCTGTGTCAAGATCCGAATCGAGTGCAATCGCGGGTGGCAAAAGGCGCTGAATTCGTTCAATACATCGGCTCACAAGAGGTTATTACGCAATGCGTTGAAGCCGAGTAAGCGGGACTCGGACGCTGCGAGCGTGAACAGTTCTGAGTGCTCCATCTGCCTCAATCCTGTCGCGCCATGTCAGGCCTTGTTCGTCGCGCCATGCAGTCACGTATGGCATTACAAGTGCATCCGCAACCTCATCCAAGGGCCACATTATCCGAACTTTCTATGTCCCAATTGCCGCTTTGTTGCAGATCTTGAGGCAGATGTTGATGAACCAGAAATATTCGATGATGATGAAGAGGACAATGTTCTTGCCGTAGAGGAAGCCGAAGCGAAGGCGAACGGCGAATCCTCACATCAGCCAGAGAACGGTGAGACGGCTGATGGAAATGGTGTGGCAGAGGGATCGAGCTCAAAAGCACCCGAAAATGGAACATGGTCAGAGGCCGAACTCGCCGATCGGCTCGAGCAGACGTCGCTGCGCGACAACGAGCCGACCACTAATGCTGAGTCCAGTGCCTCGGCCGCAGCCCAGGCTTCCAGCACCGCGAATGGCTCAACGAAGCCGATGAACATCAACCAGCCGCCGCGCAGCACCGACGCTCCCACGAACGACCACGTTGGCGGCAGATCGCCCACGCCGACTTCCACTGCACAATTTGCTTTGTCCGTCGGACACGTCGCCGAAGGCCCGATGACGCCACGCAATGACGCGGGACCTTTCATTCTTGATGGCAGTGCAGGTCGGATTCTCAACGGCAACTCTCCAGCACATCCGTCGGGGCAGGATAACAGTGACTCGGGGTCTTCAGATCACCGGTAGTCTTATATGGCGACGTCCGCACAGATCAGGATCAAGTCAGCAAGTAGTGTGTGAGGGGAGAGGTTTCGTTCTAGTACACACAGACAGGTGTTCGGACACAGTCGGAAAGGATTTTTGAATTAGTTTTGTATCATGGGTGAAGGCGCATTTGGTTCTTTGCATGAGGCGTCATCTTTGGCTTGTTTGGCATTTCATTTGGATCAGAGGAGGGCTATGGGGTTGATCGGTCGAGCTCGTGAACAGGCGGACTATCGTCAAAAATGGCATTATGCGAAGATGATTGTTGGATTTATCACCGTGCTATTTGATTACAATGGCGGCATTTTCCTCTTTTCCAACCATATAGCTGATGCGCCCCCAACCCTTCAGATGGTAGGATCTCCTCGGACGTGAGCTTCGTCATTTCAACATCACTTTACGATTGCAAAATTCCTACTTTGGTCTCATGTTATCTGTATCGCATTGGACAATCAATGCTGATTAGGTGACCAGTCGCCGTGCGAGCTGGAGGCTCTCGATCTAAACCGTTCTAACACCACCAGATACACGCGCGATAATTTCCACCATGCTTGCTTGTGATGCAAAATATCCATCACATTAAACCGATTACGAGAGTGGTCCTCTGTGGGAAAGATATAGAGTTGGCAAGCTCGCAGAAGAATAAAAATGCAAAACATACAGCACAAGGGATTCCCACGTGGTCACCCACCGTAGTACTAATCTTGCGGTCAGTTGCTTATGTATGCCAGAGCGGACGGGATGGCCAGTATTCAACTGCCTATGGCCGTATGTACTCAGCGCGAAAAATTTGAATATATATACTACGTAGCACTCAATAATTCATCTGCATGCAATATTTGCTCGCTTGCCATTTTCCCCTCACCATAGACTGCTTCGAAATGCTCATGACAAGATACAGAATATGGACGAACACTTCCCAGCATAACGCCAACTCAGGATCCACACTCTTCGTGATGTACCCAGAAACAAACGCACGACATGATCCCCGAGGCAGATCAACTTGCACACGACCAGCCAGCCCACTTTCAGATCCACCAGAAAATCCCCAAGCTCAAAACTCAAGGCCTGAACCTCGACCCTCAACCCCGCCGAGCACAAAGGTGCTCCCTCCTCGCTGCACGCCGCGCCTCGAAATCCTCTCTCTTCTCCGCTCTGATCTCCCTGCGTTCCTCCCGCCCCGCTTTTTTCTCCTGCTTCCACGCCTCCCTCATGGTCTCTCGCTCCGCCTTGAACGCGGCTTTTGCGTCGCGCCGCTCGGCCTTGTATGCTGCCTTGGCTGCTCGCCAATCGTCGCGAGTCCACTTCTGGGTCACCGGTAAGCCGTGCCGCGCGCGGATCTTCTCGAGGAGTGACGAGTCCGAAGACTTCTCGCGCGAGAGGCCGGCGCCAACAGGGAGGCCGCGCGAGGAAGATTTGAAGTCGCCCCCGGGGCCATATGGACCGGGAGGATATGATTTCTCGAATTGCTGTGGTTGGTGGTCGCCGTGGTGGTCGTCGCCACCATACACCGTGGTGGCTGGTGTGTTGATTCCGGCTACCGTCTCGTTCTCCCAGTCTGAATCATAGCTGTCGGCGTCCGATAGGTCGTCGAAAGACTCAACATGTTTTGAGTCGTTTGGGTAATGAGCGTTGACGTTCCTGCTGCTGCTTGCTCCGGCGCCTTGATCTCGCTGATTGTTGTAGTATTGCAAATCTTGTGCCAATTTGCTGTTCGCACCGTATGGCGCAGATGGTGGTGCTGTCGGTGGCGATCTAATTGACTGAGGTGCCGTTTCTGGCACTTGGCCTTGCATGACCAAGACTTCATTGTAACTGGGAGGCGCGATGTCGGCATTTCGGAGCACCTCTCCGTTGATCTCGTTTAGTCGCTCCTCGGCACTCATCTGATTGTAAGCGGTCATATTTGTGGAATTCTCCGCCTGAGGTAAGGCTGAAGCAGACTTCTTGGTTGATTGTTCCAAGATTGGAGTTGGTACCACTGCCTTTGGCCGCGACACGATCTCGGGACGTGGCGCTCGGCGGCGACACATGTGTGGTCAGCAGCAGAAGGCGGGGCTTTATCGATAAGCAGTTGTCGCGAGCTTTTGCCGTTGATCCGTAAGGTATGCTTGAACGAATGCAGAAGATGGCAATTCAGGTTGATATTAGAGTCCAGACCGGTTGATCTCTATTTGAAAGGGTAATATCAGATCATCGTCGCAGTTTGAACCATTGAATATATCAAATTCTGCGAATGCTGCTGCCTTCCGCAAGCACCGCCTCGTGAGTTGCTCCGCCTCCGCAATTTGCTTTCGGCCGAAGATCAAGCTTTGCCCAATCAGACAGCCAAAACCTTTACGGCCAGGCTCGCACAGCTCGCAGTCCGCAGTCGAAGAGGCTTAGCGTGTGGCGGGAACTTCGCAATAACCCTAAGGCTTGGGACATTTCCAGGCAACACATTTCTGGTTCAGTAGAGCGATAGCGAGGCATTATTATTATGGTTGATCTTCCGGAGAGTTACTAGTTAAAGATGAGTATCGATGTTGGGGATGCATTGCAATCAATATTGGTTCTATCGGCAAGTCGTACATATTTCAGATAGGTCACACGACCGTACGGGAAGATAGACCAATATTTTCGTGACAGCAGCTGTGCTAATCGAATAGATGACCTCCAATGATTAATACTTTCGTGCGCACGAACGGTCTTGGACAACGACTTTACCCTATCGTTTGAAGTAAACGTCAAACTAGCGTCGTAATCCATTGATTGGGAGACAGAGCGATCAAGCGTAGAAGCCTGTGTAACTTCAGTAGCATGTCGATATGTAACCCTAAGGTCGTCTCACGTGGAAGCCCTCGTCAAGGCGAGCCTTAGGGTTACCTGCATGTGATAGACGGGACGGGATGCTGTCAGACAGCTGACTACCTAGCTGACTAGCGCCCCGATCGACGACGTGCCTCTCTCGTGCTTTCTATTCATGACAGATTGAATCACACACCTCCAACAAGACTGCTGACACCTGAACATCGACGTCTGAAACGAGATACAGGAGAAATGGCTGCAAACACCAAATACGCACCCGCGCCGACGCGCGACAGCTTCGAAGAGCCTGGTTACTCCCAAGCGCCACCATCTTACCAGGCTGAGCCCGCCTTGAACGAACCTCGATCTGAGGACGACAACCTGCCGGATGACTTCAAGGCAAGAGCTAGATGGCACATCATGGGTGAATAAACGTTGAGCCATACTAACGAGTCATGTCAACAGTTCGGTGGCTCTGTCGCTGAAGCGACACTGCCCATTCGTATGCAGTTTATCCGCAAGGTCTACGCCATCCTCACGGTCCAACTCCTCTTGACCACCGCTCTGTCCGCTGTGAGCTTTTGGAGCGACTCATACCGCAACTGGATCCAGTCAAACCAATGGATGCTCTGGGTCTCGCTGTTCGGCGCCATCGGCTTCATGCTCTTGACTTTCTGGAAGCGAAAGTCGTACCCGATGAACCTGGCTTTCCTCGGAGCCTTTACCGCGCTTGAGGCCTATTCTATCTCGGTCATTACAAGTTTCTATGAGGTGGGTTTAGTACTGCAGGAAAGAAGAGGATTGATATCTGACTAGTGTGCAGAGCCGCATCGTGTTGCAAGCTCTGATCTTCACGCTGGGCATCTTCATTGCCCTCAGCTTGTTTGCGTGCCAGACCAAGTATGACTTCACATCATGGGTATGTCCAATTCGCCTCGCCAGTTTTGGGGATATACACTGACGTGCATTCAAGATGCCTTACCTCTTTGGAGCGCTCTGGGTCCTGATTCTCTTCGGGTTCATGGCTGCGTTCTTCCCCAAGACTAGCGGTGTCGAGCTTGGCTATGGTATTGTCGCTGCCTTGATCTTCAGTGGATACATCTTGGTCGATACACAGCTCGTCATGCGTCACTACCATGTTGTAAGTATCCTAGCACATTCTTGCTATCGATAACAAACGCTAATGGCTGTCATAGGAGGAGGAAATTGCTGCCGCCATCAGCCTTTATCTGGACATTCTCAACCTGTTCCTTGCCATCTTGCGCATTTTGAACAGCCAGTCGAACAACTAACGGTGATTAGTGCCCATACCTCACGGGATCCGGAAATATCTGATGACTTCACCTGTACCTTAAGAATGTCGGAACTGGCGTTGGTTTATGTAGACTGCAATTTTACTGTTTTTCTTGGAATTTCATGTTGCATTATCCATGGAAGTGTGCGTCTGGCCAACGTAGTCGTATTCGCTTTCGTTCATTCAACATTCTGATGATAAAACGACGTTCATGCTCTTACACGCTCTCGGTCGATGGTCGCTGGACGTGTTTGTATTATTCATCATAAATTATCCATTGAAGAATAGCCCCATGTTTCGTTGGTCCAATTTTGACTGTGCTGTTACTTTCTATCAAGTTGTGATATGGTCTTCGCACGGAATGCACGTGCGCCGGCGAGGGAACGCCCGTGCGAGAGGGCGGGATGTGGAAACATAAATTCGCCGATTTACTCTCCGCTTCCCACCTCCTTTCTTTTCTTCTTCATACTTACCTTGTTGGAGTGTGGGCGCTCACGAATGCCTTGCACTTAGTAGAGGCTCCTACATTGCACAGCGTGGCGAGCATCTGCTATGAGTCTCCTTCGGGGGCCTCACTGGCGTAATTTTTGATGGATCTCGAAACACTTTCATCAGTTTCTGTGGTCTTGACGACCTGGACCTGGAGAAGGACGAAGGAGCACATGACAGGATTGGCATGCCACAGTAGCTACGTGTGTGTGTGTGTGTGTGTGTGTAGCCGACTGGGTCGCGTTGTACTCCGGAGCGCATGTCAGCTGTAGGAAATTCCAAATTGGATGTTCAATGCTCATGTCTCGTCAAGCCTCCATGGGTTGCATCTCGAAGCCATCCATATGCTAGCGTGCAATTTGCTTGAAACGAAGTACACGCATGCTATTTTTTTTTTTGTGGTTCCAGGGCTTTTCCCCAGATATTAATGCTATATGTTCCATTCAGAATTCAATTTCTTCATCTTGTTCACTGCTAGACACCGAAATACAAAGGCCATTCGTCATGTGAAATTACCAGGCGTGCCAGGCAATTTATAGTATGTAGACCATTCTCCCCGAAAATCCCATCGAATGGTTGCCCCGCAACGACGCGGTCTTCGCGTCATGAGCCATTTCGCACGCGTCTGTCTCGTGGACGACTTGGATTAAATACTGCATAACTTAGAAGAAGGATAATTATATATCACGCCTATTCGAGCAAGAGCCAGAGACTCACCATAGAAGCTGTTCGAACCGCTGTGGCCCCAACAAGGATGCCCTCGAAAGCGCCTCCGGCAGCAAAACCCTGCCGATCAATCTTCGACCCTTTCAACTCCTCCGCCACCGGCCACCAGCGCGCAGAGAACCGGCTCAGTGGCAGCACCTCATGGCGGGATTCGCGGTCATTGAAGCTGCGCGAGCAGTTTTCCTCGGGTGCTGGGGGTGGCAAGCGTGTTAGCGACACCGTCGGCGCTGGTAGCCTCGATTTCGGCATGGATGGTCGAACAGAAAACGGTGGCTGGGTTCCCGGCGCCAAGGGCCTGCGGACGGGTGGGCAGAGGAGTTTGTGGGAGTGCATGCGGATTGAGAAGGCTCGGGTGGAGGGAGATGGCGACGAAAGGTCGGCGAAGCGGGTGAAGATCGAAAAGGAGGATGCTCAAGAGTGGGCCAGTCAGAAGCCGACGGCGGTCGTGAATCCATTCACACCGTTTCGGAAACCAGATGGGACGGTTAGAGAAAGTAGCTGGACGTCACATGAGGCGACTCCATCGGAGTTCCTCGAGCCAATTTTGACACCAGAATCGCACGGCTTGCCGTTGAAGCAAGGCGAGAAGCATGTACTCAATGCGAAGCCAGAGCAGAACGATGATGGGATTGATGCAGAGCCGCCAGCACCTCAAATCTTCGCCAACCTGACCTTTTATATCAACGGCTCGACGGCGCCATACTCGGATCATCAGATAAAGCACCTGCTCAGTAAGCACGGCGGGCGGATATCCGTCGCTTTAGGCCGAAAGACTGTCACGCATGTGATACTTGGGAAGCCACAGGGTTCCCACGCTGGCGGCTCTGGCGGGGGCCTGGCGGCAACAAAGATCCACAAGGAAAATGCTAGGACAAGTGGCAATCAGCGAGTAAAGTTCGTCAATGTTGATTGGGTAGCTTCGAGTGTGCGTGCTGGGAAACGGGCACCAGAATCGCGATTTGAAGCAATTAATCTGGCACCCAAGGGTGTAGGTGGCATCTCATCAATGTTCCAACCCATAGCGCGGAGCTGAAGTTGAAGTGAGTACGAATGATGAACGAATTTTAAAAGGAGTAGAATAGGTATACAGCGGAAGCGACGATTCCTGTCAGCGTTCGCCGGGTGCTAGATTTACAAACATTCCCTCGTTTATGCACAAAATGCGAAAAGCAATTTTCCCGCCTTTGCAGTGTCACCGAACTTTTACTTTTGTCTGCCTGCCGCCTTCTCCGAGCTTGTTTGCGCAATGTTAAGACCCAAGCCTTGAGTATCGAGGTACACCTTGTTGTTGCTCTTCTCGAGGATAGATGCGATAGTGCGGGCATTCTCGAACTCCCTGAGGTCAACGTATGAACGGCTCTTCTTGATAGCGTCACCAATCAGCTCGGCGGAGCGAGCCTCACCTTGTGCGCGGACCACCATTGCCTGCTTCTCTTGCCGGGCCTTGTCAACAACGAAGGCTGCCCGCTGGGCTTCCTGTTGCGCAACCTGCTTGGCTTCGACTGCAGCCGTGAACTCTGGCGAGAAGGCGAGGTGTGTCAGGGAGACATCATCCAGCATGATATTGAACCGAGCTGCTCTCCGGACAAGATTATCCCGGACCAACCGCGAAACATTCTCACGCTGAGTGATCAGCTGGCTGGCGTTGAACTGGGCAACAACACTCTTGAGCACCTCATTCACGATGCTGGGAAGCACTCGCTCGTCGTAATCGGTGCCGAGGGTACGGTAGATCTGAGGCAGGGCGTCGATGCGTGGCCGTGAAAGAACGCGGCAGGTGATGTTGACCATCTGCAAATCTTTCGTGCCGGTAAGGGAGGCGACATTGCGCGGCTTCGCGCGCACATCGTAGTCGATCGGCGTCTCGAACCAAGGGATCTTGATGTGTGTGCCTTCCGAATAAATCTCCTTTCCAACTCCTCCGATTCGAGTGTACTTAATGGCGCGGTGACCGCCCTCAACTACCAGGCGAAGTATTAGCTGATGATCTCGGAGGATCAATGATTGTGCAACGCATACCGTTGAAAAGGGCATTGTTAAAGAGCCACACACTCCCACCGAGCAGTATGAGACCACCCAGACCTGTAATTGCGCCTCGTGGTGATGGAGCACCGCCGCCGGCACCTCCAAATCTGCCCTGTTGTCAGCTGAGTCCGCCCAGAAGCATCATCATCGCGAAGCTGTTCCTCCACGCACCGAGCGCCCTGCTGCTGCACCCGTTGCATGTTCTTCTGCAGGTTTTCCCACATCTGTCTTGGGTCCGCCATTATGATGAATGTGCACGACGTTCGGGCCGACGTGTTGCGATGACTGACGGGTGATGATGGCCACGGTTGGTTGTGATGCTCAGCAATCCATGACCACTTCTCTTACAGCTTCCCCATGCGCGGCGGGACGGACCGCACAGCAGCGTCGAAGGTCTTAGTGCCTGCAACAATAATTGCTCCTAACTTCCAATTATAATTACTACCTACCGTGCCTACCACCTACTGTACCTACCTAGGTACTTAGTTGGAGAGAGTTACCAACGAAAGTTTATATGGTGCTTCTTGTTAGGCTCTCAAAAGTCGCTCACATTACTAGCTTGCATTCTTAAAACAGCATGATGCGCCATGATCAGAACATGGTCGTGATTTCATGAGTGAATGTTGTAGTCAAGGACCGCAATCTCATTTACATTCACCAACACAAAATAACACTCAACTATGGTCGTATACACATCATTGACTACAGGTGTTTTGTGAAGTATCGGCCGCCGATCTCGGCTTAGTTCACAGGTTTTCGGCCATCGGCTTCCGAATTTGGGATCGCATGAACGCCGACGAATCCAATGTTGCCCGGGCGAGAACAAACTCGGTAGAAAATTGAAAGGAGGGATAGTGGACATCTGTTGGCCTCATCATCAGCCGTGAGAGGTCAAGGGTCCGCCTTGCCAGTGCGTAATTCGAGCCCTTAACTTTTCCGATAGCGGGGTCTCACCCTAGTCATATTTCAATGCGATCAAGTTAACAATCATCCATACCTTCAATACAGTACAGCTCTATACTGACCACCATGGATGCAACAACCTTTACTAAGAGCGATAAGGCAGTGGGTTTTCCCAAGAAGAGGTGCGGTCAGTAATCCTACAAGCAGAAAACATTCCAAGCTCAATCGGAGGCTCACATGCACTTCTATGCGCAGGCGTCCTCGGCGCAACAGGTAGTGTTGGCCAACGGTTCATCCTTCTCCTGGCACTGCACCCTCACTTTGAACTCACGGCTGTTGGAGCGAGTCCGCGATCTGCGGGCAAGAAATATCGCGATGCAGTCAAGTGGAAGCAGAGCCTACCAATGAGCCAGGAATTGGGCGAGCTCGTCGTCAAGAACTGCACACCCGAGGAGTTCAGGAACGATGTCGACATCGTCTTCAGTGGCTTGGATAGCGACGTCGCAGGCGATGCAGGTGAGTTCTGTCGCGCATCCATGCTTTTGAGCGTATAGAGGGTCGGAGACTGACCTTGGTGATCAGAAATGGCCTTCCTCAAAGCAAACATTCCGGTCTTTTCGAACGCCAAAAACTACCGCCGTGATCCCATAGTACCGCTCGTAGTTCCTACCGTCAACCTCCAGCACCTGTCCCTTATCCCGCATCAACGAAAACACTTCAACCTCGACAAAGGTTTTCTGGTGTGCAACTCAAACTGCGCCGTCATCGGTATCGTCATTCCATTTGCGGCGCTGCAGGCAAAATTTGGACCGATCAACACTGTCAGTGTGGTGACGATGCAAGCCGTTTCAGGCGCGGGATACCCAGGCGTTAGCGTGATGGACATCATGGACAACGTTGTCCCCTTCATCTCTGGGGAAGAGGACAAGCTGGAGACGGAAGCCCAGAAAATCCTTGGTGACATCAACGCCGAGTACACTGCTTTCGCCGAGCAGAAGGATCTGAAGATCAGCGCTGCTTGCAACCGCGTGCCCGTGCTCGACGGACATACTGCCTGCGTCTCACTGCGCTTTGAGCGCCGACCACCGCCGTCAGCAGAAGAGGTCAAGGCTGCCATGCGCGATTACGTCTCCGAGGCGCAGTCCCTCGGCTGTCCGTCTGCACCATCGCGCGCCATTGTCGTAATGGAGGAGGCAGACCGGCCACAGCCACGTTTGGACCGAGAGACCGACCGAGGATATGCTGTATCAGTCGGACGCGTTCGTGAAGATGAAACCGGAATCTTCGACATCAAGTTTGTGGCTCTGAGCCACAACACGGTGATCGGAGCCGCGGGAAGCAGTTTGCTGAATGCAGAAGCAGCTGTTCTGAAAGGACTTGTTTGAGCTGCACTCAAAAATCGACATCACTAATGAACAGAGGCATACGATCGTTCTTCAATGTGACCAGACCAGTGAAGATGGGTTTTGAAGCCAAGATACAAACGATATACGTACATGGAACGATGCTGGGAATCCTGCGAACTCAAACGTCGTAATGTTGTACACGAATACTTGCCACCAAGCATCTTCAGGGTGGCTCAACTGAACCAGCCCTTTCCTTCGCGGCGCTTTTGCTCCTTCATCTCTTCCATCTGATCGAGTCAACATCGTCGATCAATAAGGAATTATGGTTGAACTTACCCATGACTTTTTGCATGCCTTGTAAGCGCTGTACTACCTGTCAGCCAACTAACACTTTCACGCCGAATTCGAGGACTGACTCAAAATAATCCATGCACATTGCCCGATCGCCTCCATTTCGTCTCAAGCATTTCAAACTTCTGTTGGCGGCGTCTTGGCAAGGATCAAAGTACTCGCTGTTTTGCTTGCTGGACGGACATTGTCAGAGAAACTGGCATGGCAACAGTCTATGACGCCTACCTCATGAACCGCGTGGACCCCTTGTCCCACGCAGTGTCCTCCTTTTCAGCCTCTTGTTTATTAGACATTTTGGCAATAAACGTACACCCACCGTGGAAACCATGCACGGATGACTTTGAAAGTCTGTGGTGAATGCAAGTTAATGAACCTCGTATTCAAACTCACCTGCAGGCACTCTCGTCCACTCGAAGCTGCATGCTGACTAACGGCACAAGCACGACTGCAGGTGGGCCGGTTTACACCCCGATGAAGACGGGATTAAGATGCGCAACTGCGCTTGTACCATCGGACAATGGAGCGGGCATAGCCTTGATTCCTCGTGAAATCGTTCTAGCTCAGAGGATCACCATCGGCCAAGGTAACACTGTCCTTGGTCAATGTGGCGCCCATCGAGCACTGTTGCTGCTCGGCATGATGCTGGCCGTGTTTGGCAGGATAGATCGACCTCAATGCCTATATAGAGAAGCACAGGAAACAGATTACGACTGCGTGATCTCGTGCAGCTAAGTTGTGTCCATCTTCCAAGGTTGTCATGCATAATGCTTATGGGTACAGTAGGTCAGCTGCAAAGTCGCTCGACACGCTAATGACAATGCTGCCACAGAGGTCGAAGAAGAAGCGCAAGCAGCAGATATGCATCCACAAGTTGAGAAGTACGTACAAGCACCTATCAACAAAATACGTCCTGAGTCTAATGCTATTGAGTCATTGATTCTATGTATATGGTTGCTGTGTAGGTACGGAGGAAGGAATATAATGTTCGGCTTCACTACCTATCCGGTGGCAGCCGGATCACGTTACTTCACGTCGGTCATCCAAGCTGTAGCGCATTGCGTACTAGTACTGTAATCTCTGCCTACACCTTCACGACCGACGACTTCACGACGACGACGACGCACTGTGTGACGGCCTCCGCTACCTCCCATCCTATTGCGCATACTTTACGCCAAGTATTTCCTCGCCAAGTAGTTGAATACCCACGGCCCTGTTCGTTGCGTGCGAACACCCGACGCCGCGCTTATGTCGAACTACAACCAGTATGCCGACTACGGCGGGAACCCATACAACAATGGCGGCAATCCCTACGCTTCCGGCCCCGACTCTCTTACTGCTTCACACCCGACCCCTGCGGGCCAGTACGATGCGCCGGCTCCGACACAATATGCGACCACCGGCAGCTCGCGCGCCGTACTCTCGACCAGCGACTTCCTGGCGCGCGTGGAGGGAATCAAGGCGGACATTCGCACGCTGACGACGTATGTCGGACAAATCGCGTCCATGCACCAGCGCGCGCTGTCGTCTCCGGACGCTGGCTCGTCCGGGCAGCTCGAATCTGTGATCTCGCAGACGCAAGTGCTGAACACGCACATCAAGGATCAGATCAAGTTCCTCGAGACCGACGCTGCGCGCAGCGGCAACGACAACATCAAGACTACCCAGGTCGCTCAGCTTAAGGGTAGCTTTACGAAGCAGTTGCAGGAATATCGGCAAGAGGAGGCGAATTACGAGAAGCGCTACAAGGAGCAGATCGGGCGGCAGTACCGCATCGTCAACCCGGACGCCACCGATGCTGAGGTGCAGGAGGCAACAGAAGCTGATTGGGGCAACGAGGGTGTGTTCCAGCAAGCGGTAAGTACAATACGCACTCCACTCGCGTTTTATCATTCCCTAGGATAGAACAAAGGATCTCAAACGTGCCAAATGGCGACGGCCTCTCAACAGCTCCCAATTATGTGAAGCTAACATTTGCTGATAGCTCCGCTCTAACCGCTCCGCCACTGCGAACACCGTCCTCGGCGCTGTTCGCGCCCGGCACAACGACATTCAAAAGATCGAAAAGACTATGCTCGAGCTGCAACAAATCATGGAAGACCTCGCGACTGCTGTCGTGCTGCAGGACGAACCGATCCAGAATGCTGAAGTCTATACCGAGAACGTCAAGAAGGACACTGAGGCCGGCAACAAGCAGCTCGACCAGGGCATAAAGTCAGCGCGAAATGCGCGCAAGCTGAAGTGGTGGTGCCTCCTCATCACCGTCGCTATCATCATCATCCTCGGCCTCATCCTCGGCCTGTACTTTGGATTGAACGCAAACAAGAACAAGACTAATTAGGCACACTCCTGTTTGATTTAGATGATAATACTAATAGTCCCTTTGCATGCACATATATTGTTCGCGGTCGCAAATCGAAAGCAGTTTTTCCCTCTGCTCTTTTCTCGTCCTTCTCGTCATCCTATAAGATGAAAGTGAAATCAGCGCCCGTATCCTGGCATGCTGTACACGGTAATAGACCAAATTGTTAGGCTGAATATGGGCTTGAGGCACAAGAAGTCCAGTAATTGGACTGGCCAGCGATTCTTGGTTAAACTTCCTATGCATGCAGGCGCTCTTGTCGCTGTGACAGTAAGCCAAATTATGTATGGACAGTGGGCATATTCACGGCCATAGTCTAGAAGAAGCGCTTGTCCTTTAATGTCTTTATGCCAACTTTTCCTCATTTACCGAGATCAAACAATCACTTTTGTGAATGACGATCTGAGGCGACTTAGATAAGTGGCCACCAGAGGCGTCAATACTGTTGGCCTCGACGCTTCTACGCAGGCATGCTAGAAACTACGCGGGCGCTTTGCTCTGTGTTATTAGTGGGAAGCTCAATGTGAATCATACAGTAGAAAAATTATCTTGCAATCGAGCCTTCAATGTTCATATCGTTGTAAAGCAGAAGGACCACAAGATGTCTTTAACGAATGCGTCGCCGGAGCAGGCTGCGAAGGCTGCGCGGTTGTCTTCAAGGACGCTCGCAACCTTGTCAGTGGATGCACGGAACGCCGCCTTGGACGCCGTATACCGTGCGCTTGAAAATGCCCGCGATGAGATTCTGGCGGCAAATGCTCGTGATCTCGAACTAGCGAAGAAGTCAGCCGCAGATGGAGAGCTGAGCCTAAGTATCCTCAAGCGATTGGATTTGTCTCGCAAGGGAAAATTCGATGACATGTTGCAAGGCATTCGTGATGTTCGAGATCTCCCTGACCCAGGTAAGTCAATATACACTTACCGTCCCAAAGGACGTACAGCCCTCTTGCTAAAACATATGACATGACTATGTCCTTTGCTATTGGATCGAATTCAAATGTATTTTGTGCTGAGAAGTTCCAGTTGGCAGGGTTGATCTGAAGACAGAGTTGGACGATGGATTAATTCTCCAACGACAAACATGCCCCATCGGCGTTCTCTTGATAATTTTTGAAGCACGACCGGAAGTTATTGCCAACATTGCATCGCTAGCAATCAAGTCTGCCAATGCCGCCATTCTCAAGGGTGGCAAGGAGTCGACCGAATCGTTCAAGACGATCTCCACGACGATTTCCAACGCGTTGGCGTCTACTCAAGTCCCCAACGACTCCATCCAGCTCGTCGCCACGCGCGACGCGGTCGATTCACTGCTCGAGCTGAGCCAATACATCGATCTCGTCATCCCGCGCGGATCAAATGAGCTAGTCCGCCACTGCCAGCGCAAAGCTCATATGCCTGTGCTTGGGCACGCGGACGGGCTGTGCAGTCTCTACATTCACGCGGACGCCGACGCACAGATGGCCGCGGACGTCGTTGTCGATTCCAAGACCGACTATCCAGCGGCCTGCAATGCCCTCGAGACGCTGCTCGTAAACGAGAGCATCCTGACGACGGTCTTACCAGTGGTCGCCAAGGCCTTGATCGCGAAGGGTGTCACGTTGCGCTGCGACGGACCTTCGAAGGCGGCACTCGCGGCGGTCGTCGAGTCACAGCACGCGTCACTCCTGCAAGATGCCTCGGACGCGGACTATGACACCGAGTTCTTGGACCTTGTGCTCGCGGTCAAGACGATCTCCAGCGACCCAGGTGCCGTCGATGCTGCAATCGACCATATCAACACGCACGGCTCGCACCATACGGATGCGATCGTGACCGCCTCCAAAGAGGTGGCGGACTACTTTTGCAACGGCGTCGACGCAGCGTGTAAGTTCTGGAATGTGTCGACTCGCTTCTGTGACGGCATGCGGTTTGGCTTTGGTACGGAGGTCGGTATCAGCACGAATAAGGTGCATGCTCGTGGTCCCGTGGGCCTGGAAGGGTTGACAATTCATGAGTATCGCATCGCTGGGAACGGGCAGGTCGCGGCAGCATACGCTGGAGCGACCGGGAAGAAGTACAAGCACCAAAAGTTGCCGTTATGATTACGCAAAATCATAGAGTAGATGATAATGAAATATTTGGATTTACGCCCGTGTCACCCTAAAGTTCATACATGAAATCTTTTACAGTCTTGAGGAGTGATCTTCTCCCTGTCTTCTGAAAAAAAACCCTCCCAGAAACTGCTTTATTATCAACTCGCTGGGAACTAACCAAGACAATACTATACAATATGCATGCCGTTTGTTCAATCTGGCCGACTGCTCGAAACCAACGCAACCCCATTATCATCCGTCTCAGTTCGCCTTTTCGTACGCTGCTGCCCTTGCGCGACAAACGATCCAGGGATTCAGAACCCCGGCTCCAAAGACCTCCATCCACCAGAAAGCCACCCACAGGTAGCCAATGGTTCGGAAAACGATGCTTTCTACGATACTCAACTCTTTTGAACCGAGCACCTCTTTTCGCAGGGCCAAGTAGCCCTCAATGACGATTCTCTCTCCAATGACGGCGCATCCCGTCAGAAGATGAAACCACAGCTCGGCCCACGAGAGCCGCTCGCACGGTCCCGGGCTCCAGGACGTGAAAGTATGCATGATACCGGAAATGCCGAATGCCAACAAGATGATGACCGCGCGGCCCAAGGGTGAGTGCGATTTCAAACGCAGTATTTTCGTCGCACACAATCGCGCGGGTAGCGTGAAGGCGCGGCGCATCAGGGTATGCCACACGCGGGCGTACCACATGCCCATGGAATAACCGTGGGTGATGGAGCCGTAGATCGGCGGCCATGCGGCGGGACCCTCCTTGTTGTTGCCGAAGACCGCGGACAGCAGGTTGTGCGCGGCGCACAGCATCAGCGAGGGCATCAGCAGTGAGACGCTGACGATGTCGGCGCGCAGGAGCACGGTGCGTAGCGCCAGTTTGTGATCGAGCAGCGCGCGGATGAACAGCGGTTGGGGGAGGAAGTCATTGTAGGTTGGGACGACCCAAGGAAAGAGTGAATGCGAACGCAGGTAGTAGAAGGCGGAAAGGAAGAGTAGACCTTTGCAGAAGCGAATCACGCGCCAGTATGGGTTGAAGGGCGCATCGGCAGTCGCCTGGTAGACAGTGTCGGTCGCACCCTGCACAGTGACTGTGGTCGCCTCGGGAGCTTTCTTGGATGCTGTGGGAGTTGCTTTGCGCTGACGTGCGTTGCCCTTCGCGGAGCCATTGGCCTTGCCAGTCGCCGTCGCCGTCGCATTCACATCCGTGCTCACCATCGCCTGCGCATCTCCCGGGATCAGCTTGGGTCGGGTCCGGCGCAACGACATGCCCTGCGCCAATGCCCACTTGAACCGCGTCCAGGTGCCCTTCGCGACCACGGCTGGAGGCGCCTCGGCATCGTCGGCGTCAAAGACGAGCCGGTTGAAGCAGTGCATGCAGATGGCGCAGAGGGCCTCGGCGAAGCTTTGCCCCTCATGTGAAGACCGGTTTGTGAGAGACAGGGCGAGCAGAGCGAGCGCAAAGGAGGCCGAGCCGACGACGAGTCGAGTCCAACGCGCATTCGCAGGTGTGAAGCCGAGTGCGCAGACGGCAATGAAAATACCCGCCGCAGCGCAAGAGAGATTGCTCGCGTTGATAAAGAAGGGGCCGTGGCCGGGCATGATGGGCTGATCGAGAGGCGGATGGGCCTGCGAAGGATTCGTCGTTGATGGATATTCGCCAAATCCTTGTCGCTTCCCAAGCAAGTTGTCGAAGTCTGGATGGTCAGGACTTGACGGACAATGAATCTTTCTACGCAACCACCAAGGCAAACCTTGTCCAGCTGTCGATCTCCGATGCGCGACTTCGTAAAAGAACTTCCAAAAGGCAGCCTCCGCAACCAGTCGACAGTAGACCTGGAATATCGTCGATAATTCCTCACGCAACGACCGATGCGACGATCGCCATGCTGCTCAGTGTCGGGATCTGCGTGGTTATTTGCAGTCGTTGGTTCAGTGGCCGTGGTTGTCCCAGGGTCTGGGTGGGTTTTCCTGCAGGATCCAGGTACGGAACGCGTCCACGTGGGCGTCGCGCGGGCGGGGTGGATCCATTGGCAGCAGCCAGGGGTTCCAGAACACTTGGCCGAATGGGAAAACGGCCGCAACGAGCGGACGCTGCGTTGGGCAACGTGGCGCCTGTTTGGGACAATGATAATACAATCGTTGGGTATTGTTTGCGATCGTATCACACGCATTGAGATCGTATACATATGAGCATACGCCATGCAGCCCCTAATGGGCGAGACGTGCAGCTGCAACTTGGCCTACTGGACGACTGATCCAGGAAGACGATATGAGGGTAATTGTCACACCAATGAATACAAACCGGCATCCTACGCGAAGTGATGTAGAGAGGGAGACAAATCCAACATGCCGACCAAACAATGCTGCCCCAACCGCAGCACGTAAAAGTATATTACCAACAACTTCGTACTCGTGACATTCCTTGAGTCCAATCAAGCCTGAGGGATCCAAGAACTCCTTCCTCCTCTTTCTCTCGTCGCTAACCCGGTTTTCTTTTCTGGAAATACACAGAACAACAATACAACAAAATTCAGGCCGTAATCAGTCGTCGATCGAGTGCACCGTCTTGTATTCCCCTGCGCCCACTCACGCCGTGCGTCTTTTGCCGGTCGAGAAGCCGCTGAAATGCAGAAGCGGACAAAGAACAGAAACACGAAAACGCGAAGGCAACGCCATCGCCTAGGCGGCGGCTCCTTGTGGTGCGTGACGTCCCGTCTTCCCCTTTCCCAACCATGCAGCTCCATGCTGCGCGCGTGATTGTTCATCTTATCTACGAGAAGTCCTTAGCAGCCAGGCCGCCCTCCTTTGCCTTCTCCTTCTCCTGCAGCTGCTGCTCAGCCTCGGCCGCCACAGCTGCATTCTCACTCAGCTCCTTCTCCTCGGTGGCGGGGGTATAATACGTCTCCTTCTCAGCGCCCGGTGTGGCTGCCGGTGACAAGGCGTCATTCGTGGGCGACACGATGATCGATGGTGGTCGGCTGTCAGGCCCGGGCACGGCGCCGTGTGGGGTGACGACCGAGGAATCAGGGACCAGGCTGACGACGCTCTGATTGGCGCCCGTGCCTTGGGCGGGGCCGGTGATGCCTGGGATGTTGGGCGCGTTGGCGAGGTCGACGCGCTGTACGGCGCCCGTTACGTTGCCCTTGGTGTCGCGCAGCACGAGCGCCTCCTGGGTCTCGTCGTCGTCCTGGCCCTCGTTGGCGGTCTCGTAGCGAGATGCCTTGAGCACCCAGTAGACGAAGGCGGACAGCAGTGAGCCGACGAAGGGCGCGGTGTAGTAGATCCAGGTGGAGGGTTCGAAGTTGGCGGCGATAACATCCGGGCCTAAATGAATATCTTGTTAGCGGGAATTCGGCGACGAGCCCCGGAATGGAGGATCTCCTACCAAGAGTTCGGGCCGGGTTGAGACTGCCACCAGTGAGACCGGTGGCGAAGAGCTCACAGAGGAAGAGAGCGAGACCAATACCAACAGGTGCAAGGAAAGTGGCCTTGTGCTTCTCGCCGGCCAACATGTAGATGGCGAACATGAGCATAGCGGTACAGAACATCTCAATGAAGAACCTGTGCGAGCAGTTATGGTCAGCGCTCTATTGCTTTCGGCAATTGGTCTCCAGCAGATACAATGGTCGCATTCTGGGAATGAAAGGAAAATCGACTTACCCCTGAGCTAGAGTCGTGTTGGCACCCAGCTTCGTCGCCGCATTGATGCCACCGGGAATGATGACTTGCGCCATACCGGCCGCGCAAATGGCCGACACGAATTGCACGATCGTGAGGATGATGGCGCGGTACCATGTCAAGGCACCGCAAAGGAACAAGCCAAGCGTGACGGCCGGATTGAACAAACCTCCAGAAACACGGAAGAACACCCACGCATTGACCGCGAGCGAGAAGCCGAAGCCGAGCGAGGAGTATAGCAGTTGGTTGGTGTCCAACACACCAGCGGATTGTGACTCGCCGTTCTGCGTTTGCGTGAGCTGTTGCTGACCGGCTTGCGTAGCGATACCGAACGAGAAGAACAGGAACAAGAAGGTGCCGATGAATTCGGCCACGGCTGCGATGATCTCGTTCTTGATCTTCAGTCGTCGCCGCAGCTTACCCAAGTCCTTGATGTCGTCCGTCTGCAGGAGACCCGGCAGCTTGGCCTGAATGCGCTCAGCTTCCCGCTTGCGGCGGCGCTGTGCGCGCATTTGCTGCAGTCGCTTGTTGCCCTTGAAGTGCGGGTGGTGGTGATGGTGGTGGCCGGATTTGGGAACGCCATTGCCATTGGCGCGGCCCTCTTCCAGTGCCGCTGGGTCGAGATGAACGTCCTTGGTAGTCGACATTGCGATTGTGTTGGTTGTTGTTTCGAGAGGGGTGAAAAGTGTTATTCGGCGGGAGGACCGTGGGCTTCCCCCGAGAGCAGCAAAGACGTCGTCCGCACTATACTATGACACGGCTGATGGTGGCTTTGATAATGTGTGTGTGAGACTGCTTAGTCTTGTGCCTGGGTGAGGGCAATGCAAGCACCGTGACGCGATAATGTTACAAGAAATTCAAGAGGTACGAGAGAGGAAAGTGAACATCTACCTCACCGTGGCTTAGGAGAGAGAAAAAGGAACAAAGAGCACCAACCAAAACCGAGTGTAACCTTCCCAAACCTTTTTCTCATTGTCTGCCGTGGACAACCCGTCGATCCTGGCGGCGTTGTCAGTCGCCCGTCGCCCGTGGATGACAAGGGCTCGAGCTACGTCCGTTTTGGCGGTTTCGCGGGTAAGAGAGTAACCTGGAGATTTGAAAGTGGTGTTGCTAGCACACCCACAGATGCTAGCCGGCGCTCGATCCGAACGATCGACATCCATCTAAGATGCCCGCGGAGCCTAGCTAGCGGCAACGTCTTTTGTGTGCGATCCGATTTTACGATGCAGACGCCAACGGGCGCCTGCAAGGCCGAGGTGCGTGGTGTGTGAGATTTAGAACAAGCCAATGACGCAGCCCTCTCCCACGTCTAGCTCCTACGCCCCGTTTGGGGCCCGGTGATCGATTGACCACCTCACATACTGAATGCGAGAAGGATTGGCGAAGCACTAATTTAGTTCTCTTCTTCGCTGCTGCTGCTGCTGCTGCTGCTGCCGCTGTCAGCTCGTTGGGATTTCCCGTAGAGCTTTATCTGCAGTGGAGAGAGCACTGTCTGCACTGGTTGCACGCCACAGCGTCGTAGTGCACCATCCACCAGACAGGACGAGCTGCACCTTGCCCCTCTCGTGCCCGTTGCTCTTTGCTGAGCCGCGCCGCGAGTCGTAGTCGTGGTCCAATGCTCGTGTAACACAAGTACGAATGAGATACACACGAGCATGAGAAGCCGTTCGCATGTGCCGAGTGCTGCAAAGTGCTGGCACGGCGATGATCATGACATCAAGAGCATGATCCTCAGGAGGGTTTTGCGCGGCGTCGTGCCGATGTCTTATTCAATCTTTTGCTCAAGGGTCTTCCCTCGTGTAGGAGAAAAAAAAAGAGAAAGTCAGTGCATGCGATCATCGACTTGTCCTCGCCAGTCCAACGAGCAGAGCATGGCTGACGTGATCACCAAGACATCAACCCGCATCGTACCTACCTATATCACACACTGTAGACTTGCGCAAGCGGAAGAAGTCTTATGTTTGCAGCAGGGATGATGTCAGTCAGATTCTCGAAACGATCCTCCGATCTCATATATTGTGCTATCATTGGCGTGCATGCCCGGTCTCGATAGAGAACCACATCCATTCGTATACTCACATACTAAATGTTGCCCTACAATACGGCAGGGTTGAGAGAGGTGTGGTGCGCACCATCGCGTAGCCCTGTCCTTAGTACATCAGTCCACGATCAGTCCTGCGAGCGGCGCGGAGCAACAGCTAAGCAGATCTAAAATCATGCAGGAAGCGAACGCGAGCCTAAAAGCATCAGAGTGTGACGTCGATGGCGAATCAAGCGGCATCTCTGTGCCGACGTTTTCGCAGTCGTAATCTGTCACATGAATCTGCACCTTTTCGTCTCTGCGTGAGCAAAGAGAAATGATGTAGTATCGGAGAGGATGACATATAAACTGTGACTGTCGTGCCGCCTAGACGGACCGACGGCTTCTAGTTGCAATTGTCTGCCGAAACCCCATCTTGGTTCGCTTTATCCACGGCTTCGGTAGAAAGGTTATAACCTTCATGAGAACTGCTCCCATCAATGCACATTATCCTGTATGCCTCTCCTTGATCGAGATTCAATAAAGAGGAGCAACGAAACGAGGACCGTCCCATCGTGCACCTGTTGCACCTGCTCCCAGTCCTGCTCGTGATCGACTCAATGTGAAGCAATGAAGCTGCGATAGAGTGACCAACAAGACGATAGTGAAAACCTCAGGCCTAGTGGCGTACGCATTGGGTCGGGTCGACCGCCAGCCAAGGGGTAAGCAGGTGGCAGGGCACACGATGCCCTGTGTTAACAGAGCAATCGGACGAAATGTCAAATACTCCCAGCCACACCTGGCCGCGTGCCACAGACCCGACGAATTCACGCCTTGGCCTCGTGGTGCGCCTGGCGACAAACTGTCCAATTTAGCTGTCTTATGTAACAACGGCTTGCGCTCCATCTAAGCGCATTCGCCCGCCGATACCAATCTTGCTTCCATCGCCTATACTCTGGAGGTATCTCGAAATGGTGATCAGGAGGCTCTCGTTGCGCGACTCCCTTTTTCATAGTTTGGTAGAGGATTGCGGTCCGCCATTCGTGGTGACGGTACCACGGTAGAATCGTGCGCGATATGAGCATGTCCACCGGTGTTCTGGACCACCTCCGTTTCTTTCCCTTCTTGTTAGTATGCGCGAGTTTGTTGTTGTTTTTTTATTTCGTTGGTAGACGAACCCGTCAGTGTATATTTCCCATATAATATACATTGAATCCTTCGTAAGGCCCCCTCGGGCTACCAGGTAACATCAGACTGCATTATGTAATGAGCTTGCCAGTTGCAGGTGCATTAGGTATCTAGGTAGCCATACCTATAGCTTCCCTTTGTACATGTTCCACATTTAAGATCTCCAGATGCACAAAACATTTATAACAATTCCCTGGCCCCTCTGGATCTACACCATACTATCTGTTGTGGTGTTGGGGAACGGAGCCGTATCAACCTCGCGCAAGACACTGCTCATCGACACGGATATCTTCTCAGACGTCGACGACGTTGGCGCGATTGCTGTTGCAAATGTCTTCCATAAGTGTGGTCTTGTTGATTTGAAAGGCGTTGCAGTAAGCAGCAATTCGAAATATGGTGCCATCGCAGTAAGCGTAGGTAAAATACGGCACCACGAGTCGATAGATTACGAGGAGCAGAACATCGTGGTTAGTGACAAGTATTAGGCGATCAACACGTACTACGGAAACGGTGACGTCCCTATTGCTGCCCGCAGGCCCTTGACGAACGATACATTCTTCGATCAGCGCGACTTCCAGTGAGTGCTCTCGAATCCACCGACACGTGCTATCCGCGCAGACTACATGAGATGGTCCCACTGACGAGCATCACAGGCGTGGCGAGTTCGCCAGCAAGGTTGCGAACAATTACGTTCGCACCTTGAATAGTTCAGACAATACAGAAGCGCCGCTGGCCTTTTACCGCAAGCAGCTCGCTGCTGGGTCTTCGAATAGCATAACATTAGTGACCCTTGGCCCGTTGACGAACATTGAAGCGCTCCTGAAGTCTGCACCAGACGAACATAGCACATTGACAGGTTCCGAGCTGGTGAGCCATGCCGTCCAAGAGCTTGTCGCTATGGGCGGCTGCTATCCAAACGGCGGACTGGAATGGAATTTTGCTGGTGCCGACGATCCCGCTGTGGCAACCTATGTTTTAGACCACTGGCCAGCTTCTATTCCCATGACATTCCTCGGAGCCGAACTAGGCCAGTCGGTGCAATCCGCGACAAATCTTAAGGATCTAGCACCAGGGAACTCTCCGGTCCTCGCTGGCTATGAATGGTACGGGGCTCGCGAAGGTACAGCTCGAGCGTCGTACGATCCCCTCACGGTCTGGTATGCAGCTGCTGGTCTCCATGAATCCGGATCCGAGACGTCACTTGACTCGGCGTTGAGGAGTCCTTTTGCGTATGGAAATGTGGATGGGCGGAATAAAATCCTGAAGGATGGGACCAATCACTGGGTCAATGATCACAATGTCAGAAACCAGCATTGGCTAAAATTTAGTGATGGATTTAAGACGGAAGACGTAGCGGTGAACTTGGACAAAATGCTTGCGCAAGACGGTCAGGATGTCGATTGCCAGATACTAAGGCAATCTCAGAAGAGGGTTGTGAAAGAAGAGCTGTAGCCTCGGACTACAATGAGGATGTCATCGATAATGCGCGAGTTCCATGTTTCACGCGTGGACGCCAACGACATCTCTCCAAGTTCCGAGCGGACAGTGCGGCTTGGGGTCGGCTGGTGCGGGTCCCTGCAAAGGCGATCGTCTCTGTGCTGCGAATCCCCGCAAAGGTCTCTCCCCTGCTTTATACGCGGCCGGAGGGAAGGAGAAGCCTAGGCCTAGGTGATAACGCCATTGGGCGCGCAGTGTGCTGAGAGGTCGGTTAAGGTCGTGTGCTGATAGATGCATAGATAGCCAGGCGTGCCAGACAGGTAGGGAAAAGTAATTGTTTCACGATCCTCTCCTCTTCCTCCTTCCAATTTTTATTATATCCAAGAAATAAATAATCGCCAAGTCCTACCGCCAAGCAGAGTACCTGCAGTTCTTACCGATCGAGTGCCGCATACCCCATATTTCGGCATCTTGTGCCTGCCCATCATGGCCACATTGGCTACCGCATTCCCTTCGGTCTCCGAAGCTACGGCGATCGTGGTCCCCGGCGCGCCTACCCTGCAAATCAGCTTCACACGATTACACGCCGACATCTTGTCCTTCCAACACAAGCTCGCCAAGCTGGGCGTCTCACCCGGCGCTGCCGTTTCCATTGCTCTGCCGAACAGTTACCCCTTCATCGTTGCCTTCCTTGCTGCGTCTTGGCAGCGTGGTATCGCGGCGCCACTGAACCCGGCATACAAGCGCAGCGAGTTTGAGTTCTACATCGATGATCTGTCGTCCGCGCTGGTCTTGGTGCCGCAGGGCCAGGCGGAGGGACCCGCCGTGCAGGCTGCGAGGAAGTACAATGCCGCCGTAGCTGAATGCTATCTGGACCCGGCCACGCAAGAGGTTGTTCTGGATATCAAGTCGGAGGGAAAGTTGGCCGGGCATGGAAATAGGCAGCTTGAGAAGGCCCAGCCCGATGATGTTGCGCTGGTGCTGCACACGTCTGGTACGACCGGTCGGCCCAAGGCCGTGCCGCTGTCGCACCGCAATCTGACGCGCACCATGTCGAACATCCAGAAGACGTACGAGCTGTCGCCGGCCGACCGGACTATGCTGGTCATGCCGCTCTTCCACGTGCATGGCCTGCTCGCCGGTTTTCTAGCGCCGCTTGCATCCTCGGGCTCTGTCATCGTGCCGGGCAGCTTCAGCGCCTCGACATTCTGGAAACACTTTGTCGAGTACAAGGCAAATTGGTACACCGCCGTGCCCACGATCCATCAGATCTTGCTTAAGAACTCCAACCTCTGGCCGAGCCCGCGACCGAACATTCGATTCATCCGATCATGTAGTTCGCCGCTTGCGCCAAAGGTCTTCCACGATCTTGAGGCGGCGTTCGGTGCGCCAGTGCTGGAAGCGTATGCTATGACCGAGGCTGCGCATCAGATGACCTCAAACCCGCTGCCACCGCACAAGCGCAAGCCAGGCTCAGTCGGCGTCGGCCAGGGCGTTGAGCTCAAAATACTGGACACGGAAGGCCGGGAGGTTGCACAAGGCAAAGAGGCGGAGATCTGCATTCGTGGGCCGAACGTCACGCGGGGTTACATTAACAACGACAAGGCGAACAAGGAATCGTTCACGGCAGAGGGATTTTTCCGTACGGGTGACCAGGGCAAGCTGGACGAGGATGGCTATGTCATCATCACCGGTCGCATCAAGGAGCTCATAAATAAAGGTGGTGAGAAGATCAGCCCGATCGAGCTGGATAACACCCTTGCACTTCACCCAGCAGTGGCCGAGGCCGTGTCATTCGCCATCGACGACGAGATGTATGGTCAGGAGGTTGCCGTTGCGGTTGTGCTTAAGGAAGGCAAGACCGCCAGCGAAGACGACCTCAAAGCGTACATGCGCGAGCGCGTTGCGAAGTTTAAGGTGCCGAAGCGAGTGTTCTTCACACGGGTCATGCCAAAGTAAGTTTTCTTGTGTCCTTGGCTGATGGTGCGCCACATACTAACAACCTTCGTAGGACCGCGACAGGCAAGGTCCAAAGGCGCATGGTCGCACAGGCAATGTTGCAAGCCGAGCCCACAGCTGCGCCTCGTGCACGGTTGTAGGCTCTCGATGCTCGCATTCCATCTTCAGGCAATCGTTTCGAGACACCCTGTTTAGATGGTGCTCCGACTTATTTTCTGAAAGGCATTTATCATTTTCGTGATATGCGTACTCCTCGCCTATGCATGTCTTGCGTGGCACAAACAGCGTGGAAACAATGCGAGATGCTGGGCATTGGCTTGGACAAATTTCATGTCGGCGTCGTCATTGGTAGATATCCAAGGTATGCACATTAAACATGATAGCAAGCGATATGTCGATCTGGCCCTCTACTTGCGGTCGCGCACCCCTTGAAGAGCTAATCTCACTCAATGGGTCGTCAGGGGAAAGTACCATAGGATATCCAGTGCGTGTCATGTAAATATAACACATGCCCGTTGTATTGTCACCGCTTGTCCGCGTGTATGGTGTGAGTGCGCTCAGCAATCAATTTCCTTCCTTTGTCATCCCGACTAGAGCTCTTAGGTTTTGACAAGACCATCCATTGCTCGAGGCTTGAATTCCTCGATCCGTGGAGGATGCCGCAGAGCATCTATGTTGCGGACAACACGCACTTCCGCCGCTTGCGTCAAACGCAGATGTCGTTGCAAGACCGCCGTGTCGTCGACGACACCTGAGTCGGATCCACCTGGGCCTGCCGAAGCTAGCAGCTTTGACTCGACGTCGCTGTAGTGTGCCGCAGTGTCAGCGAGGACAGCGTTCATACTCGCCAGCACACTCTGCGCAGCCCGAGCGAGCGGTAGATCTTGTGGTGACACATCATCTTGGCTGCGCCAGCTTTTGGTCGACAACAACCCAGGCACGCGCGCGGCCTCTTGTCGTAGCCGCCCGATCAACAGTGCTGCAAACATGTCGCCCGTGCCGGAGAATGTGACGGGTAGAGCAGGTACAGTAATCTCGAAGAGCCGCGGTCGGTCATCTGCGGTCGCGGTGGAGCCGATGATGGAAAGGGTATCTGCATCTGTACCATCTACCGCTGGAAGCCTGATGGATGTGATTAAGACGTGTGGCAAGCCATACGCGCGGTGCAACTCTGTAATTGCAGAGGCCAGTGACGCCCGATCTCGGATGGGTATGTCGACCAAAAGCTCAGCCTCCGTTTGATTTGGTAGGATCAGATCGGCGTGTTCGAGTAGTCCTTTGTATACTGGCACTGTCTCAGCAGGGACGTATAGTCGTCCGCCATCGCCCATAACCGGATCCAGGACCCAGAAAAAGGCGCCTGGCCCTCGGCCACCAGCTTCAGCTTCTGTTCGTTTACGTAGGTCGCGAGCAATGTCGCCCACGGTTGATACTGCGCCAGCGCTTGGACAATACCCAGACAGAAGCACGTCGAAGTCGGCAAGACCGGCATCCTGTAGACCTTTGTAGAGCGTGGTGATCTCTTCTGGTAAAGATTTGCGACCTTGAAATTGTTTGTATGCGACATGATTACCTGATAAAGCGCATAAACATCATGAGGTTCGGGATACCAACATCGCTCGGCCCAGGATCGACCTCGATGATCTCTTACTGTAGTTCACTGTATGAATGGCTGACACTTCGCAGCCCAGCGCCTGCATACAGAACGTCGCCATCGTATTCCCGACATAGCTTTCGGTTCGTCAGTTGGGAGGCACAACAACATTATGAACGCCGTTGACAAGGATTTACCCCGATGTCACCTTTTTAGGTACCGATTAGCTTTTGTTGTGAAAGATCCCAAGCCCGTCACTTGGGCGAAGACTCACATGGCTGGCAATGGCCAGAACGCGAGTTTCTGGGACTTCTGCCATTTCGCCGGAAGGAGTCTCGGGGTAATATGGGAAGTACCTCTATTGAATAAGTTCTACTCGGTCATCTTGTGAGCAAGATTGACTCAAACGTCGTTAGGTTGATCGACTCTGACATTGTTAGTAATCCAGGGCCGCCGGCGATGTTGGCTGCAGGTGGCAGCGCCCCCACAATTCGCCCACGCGCCTGGCATCATGCTACTTGAACTACTTTATGTACTAAACATCTGCATCATTGAGTTCTGGACCTTAAGCAGATGTTGCGACATCTGTTGTCGTTAAAGTTTCTCGTTTTGGGGATATTGTCTTGCGATGCAGCGATAGTTAGTTCTTGAACTCCGCGATGCCGGCTTTTAAGATTATCGAAGTCCGAAAAGTCACAGTTGTTCTGTAAGTCAGCTCAAGAGTGGAAAGAGACCGTCACTGTGTTCACATCACTCACGTTATCAACTAGATCGGGCTTCATATTTATCCTTACTACCGCGTGGCTCTTTCTTGGTAACGGCAGGCCGCTCGAGACAGGCATGGGCGACGCAAACCGGGGATTTTACACCTTCGAGTCGGTGCCGGGAATATTCTTGCAAGACGACCCAGCAACGGATTGGCGCGACTTTGACCATGTTAGCGAAGTTCGAGACGGTGCAGCAAGGAGACTTGAAGTGCTGACCCGTCTTGCGTAGACAAAGCACAATTTCGGCCTCATCGATCGCAGTTATGATATTGATGCTGGGACATCGTCTACGCAGCTGCCATGGGCACGGTTCGACGAACATCTCCGATCAATCCTTGCCGCAGCGCCTAAGGGCGTAACGTACAAAGTCTTGTACTTAGGTCGCCACGGCCAAGGCTACCATAACGTCGCCGAGTCCTTCTACGGCACCAAAGACTGGGATGACTACTGGTCGAAACTCGAAGGGAACGGAACGGTTACCTGGTCGGATGCTCATCTTACCGATGTCGGCAAGGAACAAATATTGGATGCGCACACCTTCATCAAGAGCCAACTCTCAACTGCCAAGATGCCTGCGCCTGAGAAGTACTATGTTAGCCCACTCTATCGGTGCTTGCAGACGGCAGACCTGACATGGTCGGGATTGGACCTCCCGCCGAACCAGCCGTTCAAACCGACTATCAAGGAACTTCTACGGGAAGAGAATGGCGAACACACTTGTGATCGCCGCAGCACCAAGACTTTCATCCATAATAAGTATCCTGATTGGCCCTTCGAGCCAGGGTTCACTGAGAAGGATGAGTTATGGACTGCTGATCATCGCGAGACCCACGACGAGCACGATGCAAGGACACGAATTTTCTTCGACGAGCTCTTCAAGAAGGACCAGAGCGTTTACGTATCATTGACCAGTCACTCTGGTGCTATTGCAAGCAAGCTGCGCGTGTTGAACCACCGCGAGTTTCGGCTACCCACTGGCGGGATGATTCCAGTGCTTGTCAAAGCGACAAGACGCAGTGCTTGAGTGTATCGTAAAAGTGGAAGGAGTATTGATCCAGGATTGCCTACAGAGCTTCACAGATATGACCGAGGTTGGCCTCCCTGTCGTTGAATGATTTGTACGATCAACTTTTTCCTATATGACTGTGAAGCATGGTTCACGGATCTCCATACACAGGCGGCCCAAGCAAAATCGTAGAATGGCCGGAAGAGATAAGTATCAATATATCTAGATTGCGTGATGGGGCGTGCACAAATACTTCTATGGGCTCCCGGTACACCACTATCGACTTGGCGCAATCTTCCATACAAATATGTCTGACAACGACATTCTCGAAATTACTTCACGGGCTTGCAATGCTGCTTGAGTCGTAATTCCCCCCGAGTGTCATTATTTTATAGCCTCACGATGCTGTGAATCATGAAAGTTCGTGCAACCCGGGATTTCCATGAATGCCGACTGGAGGATGCAGTACATTAGAAGCGTGGGTAGCCTCCATTATGTGTCAATCCCTGCCACAAGCGGTTAAGCCTGGTCGCATATGCCAAAACCTGCGCTTGCGCCAACCTCCAACATGACTCGAGTACGACGTGCATGGTGATGGGACAGAGTTCTGACCAAGTCATGAATCCGTCGTCGTCTTCGGTCGGCAATCAGCACCCTCCGCTCTACCCGTCGTCGACCGGACTGTCGGAATACCATCAGGCCGCCGCTGCTGCCGCTACTGCCAATGCAGCGCTTTCTCAGCAACAACAGCAGCAGCACCAATCTTCCTCATCACAACATGGCACACCCCAGTCAACCACAAATCCGAAGAAGCGACGGGCCAGCGGGGCACCGGGTAGCAGAGGCGTCGCCAACTTGACACCGGAGCAATTGGCCAAGAAAAGAGCCAATGATCGCGAAGCTCAACGAGCGATTCGGGAAAGAACAAAAAATACCATTGAAACATTGGAACAGCGGATCAAAGAACTGGAGGGCCAGCAGCCGTTCCAAGAGCTGCAGCGAGTCATCCAGGAGCGCGATCGCGCTTTACAGGAATGCGAAGAGCTTCGTCGCCGGCTCGAAGCCGTGGCGGGCATAGTCGGCAGCCAACCTCCCGGACTCAATGGTGGGTCCTTTGACGGGGCGTTACAGGAGACCTCTTACTTACTCGGCCGGTCTGCGTAGAGCTCGCGACATTAACGGCCCAGCAGTCTCCACTGCCGCCCGTCGTGCTACAGCAAACAACTTTGACCTATTCTCCGACAAGTGCGCCAACGGCCACTTATGAGACCCAGCAGCACATCCATCCAGATTTGCGGTCGCCGCATCCGGCCGGCGACGCTACGCCAACAGCTTCGCATACGTCCACTGGCACTGGATTCGCGACTATGGATGGGACGCCGCGGAAACGATGGTCACCCCATGCCGAACATACCACGACCGCGCCATATCGATCACCGACGGCAGGCCACTTTGACCCTTCCAGATCACCGCATACATCGATGCCGGTCTCTCACCGGAGCAGTAATGGCGAGCGTTTAGGTGTGAGTTTCCTCCTTGAATCTAATCAGCAGCAGCCGGCGCGGTCGAGCCATTCGCCAAACTCGTTGCCGGCCATTCCGTACGCAGCATCGCCAAAGCCAGCACACTTGCCAGTTTACGCGCGTGTCCCAAAGAACGGCCCATCATCGTGCACGCTGGATCAATTGCTGAACGACTTCTGCGCGCGCTCACGCAAGATGATTGCGGACGGTGTGCCCCTCAGCGATGTCATCGGGCCGGATACACCGGCGTACGGCGCCTTTGCCTTTCCGCATGCGCAGCCGCCGCAACCTGCCCATCCAGTGTCTGCGCTTCTCATAGACATCTTACCCAAGTTTCCTGATATACAGCAATTGCCAGAAAAGGTGGCCGTGCTGTATGTCATGTTTCATATGCTGCGGTGGTCAATCTGTCCCTGCGAAGATTGCTTCAGTCGCCTTCCGGACTTCAGTCGTCCAACGTTGGCTCAAGTGGACACGGCACATCCCACTTGGGCGGATTATCTTCCGTGGTGAGTCCCCTGGATTAAAGACGTACCCTTCGTCCTACGACTTAGCGAGCTGATTTTCTCCAGGCCGCACATGCGCGACCAACTCACCCGCACGGAGAACGAAGTCCAGTTGAACGATTTCTTTGTGCCGTACACGAAGACGCTATCGTTGAATTGGTCACATTCCCCAGAGACCGTGTTGCAGCACCATCAACGGCCCGTGTCGAGAGCTGGTGCTGATACTGCTCCGACATCGGACAGTGTCACGATAAATCCAGCCTTCGAGCGCCATTGCCGGACGCTGTCAAACTGGAGCGTCGGTGCTGCTTTCCGCAATGCTTTCCCGCATCTGGTCGACGCATCGGTGCAGATCCGGGAATAAACCGAGAGAAGTCATGGAACGCACAGTAATTTGGGCCTGGTATCCATCTCATCTACTTTTGTCGGCTCGGAAAGGTCAGAAGTCTTGTTGGTGCAGCCCAGCTCAGATTGACGACTGTTGCTCAATCATCTGGGTAGACCGCAGAAGGGTTGTGCAGATGGGTGCAAGTAAATGATGATTTGTAAAGTTGTAAAACAATGTCCTCCGACCCAGTCCACAAGGAGGCTTGACGGAATAAGTTACTGCATAATCAAACAGCAAGCTAGCTGAGACATGATATATAGTCTCGTACATTTCCACACAATGCCAGACTGTCACATACGGAGTGGACGACTATGGTCGTGCCGTGCTTAACATGAATGCCCTGCATGAGAGATAGCTTGTCCGGCCGCGATTAACCCTGCAGCGGGACGTCTGGATCACGGCGTCCCAGCATGCGCTGAGCAGTGACTGGCTGTATTAAAGTAGAATAAAGGGGACTTCATCGACATGAGAAATGACCTTCCAAGATAAAAAGTGTGATTAAACATTTTAAGCCAATTTGGGGTTCAAGCTGTATGAAACAACAGCCGATCATGGTGGGATCCAAATGGCAGATTGAAACAGCAATCAGAGCTGCACAGAGACAAGTCTCCCCGAATATTTGCCGTCGTTCATCGCTTCTTCTTGTCCGCCTCCTTTTTCGCCTCCTCCACATACTTCGAGCCGATCTTGATAGCCAACGCCTCATCCCAACCCTTGCTGAAAAGCGTCGGCACAAACTTGCCCACACGCTCCTGGTACAGCTTGTACTCCGGGTACTTGCCGGCGCTAATCCTCTCTGTGAGCGGCGTGCTGCCCTGGAAGACCAGGAGGTATCCGATCATGCCGGCGGCGGTCCAGTTATACGGCGTCTCCGACGCGAAGCAGCCCCACTGATACAGGATGACCCAGATGGCCTGCTCGGCGGCGAAGTTCGGGTGGCGGCTGTACTTCCACAGGCCGGTGGTGTTGAAGCCGCGCTCCAGCTGCGCGCGCGTCCAGCCGGCCGGCACCTTGGCCGTGCGCTGGTACTCGTGCTTCGCTTGGTGGTAGTCCCATTGTTGTCCGTCTGCGAAGTACTCGAATACGACCAATGCCATCAGCAGGCTTCTCAAAATCAAGTCGTAGCCGGTGACTGCGGGCTGGATGCGGGAGGCGAGTAGAATGAGGTAGGTGGGGAGCGCAACAGCCCAGAGCAGGATCTGTCATTCAATGTTAATAGCTGTGGATCCATCTTTTCAATGTGAGGACTGACCACTTGAGCAGTTGAGGTGAAGGCCAGATTGAGTAGGAAGAAGGCAAAGCTGCCAATCCGGCCCTTGATGAGGTTCCATCGGTAGTCTTCGCTGCCAATCTGGTATCCACCACGACGCCAGTAGTTGAACGTCAGGCGCACCGACCAGAGGATGCTGAATGCAGCAACAGCATCCACGCGCTCAGTCGGCAGGCCAGTGAGGCGAGCCCAGAGTGCGTAGTTCAGGTTGAACACGGTCGGGAGCAGACTCCAGCATCGGTCCACCTGACTCCAGTTCCTGTTGACTTCGGAGACGACAAGAAAGATCGGGCACAGGGCGATGGCAAAGGCGAGACCAGAAATCGCCGGGTTCGTGGTGATGTAGAGAGCCTTCAGAGCTTCCACATCGGCGCCCGCGGCCAGGATCTGGTTCGGAAGGTCGTAAAGCTGGGGCAGGAACTGTCCAAATGCAGTCTCGTACTCTGCCCAATTCGTGGCCGAGGTCACGATCGGCAGTGAGGCCACCGCTGCTGGTATGAGAGGCATCATGTGTAATTTGCTCCAGAGATTTTCTCACGGTGAATGATGTGCTGTCATGAGAGCAGACGAGCAATTTATGTCGCCAAAAGCTCGTGTGGCATTGATGTTTACTCGTGCACGTCATTTGGATGCGCTAAGGACGGCTTGTCCCGCTGTTCAGCGTCCATACGCCAAAGTTGTTTGTAGGTGGACATGATGCGTTTGGGGTGCACGCGATTGATAATGATAAGATGGGAATCTACTCGCTGTGGAGGGTCGTACACTTCAACGGCATGTCTGCTGCGTTGATATCCCGCGAATATAATTACAATCAATGGATCAAGTCGACCTCGGAAGATCGACTGTTTGAACCACAGATGACTACTCCGTACCTGCCTCAGCTGGAGTGCCCCTTCGTCAGCCATGACCGACTAGATGGGCACGGTGGGGTAATGCCTCGCCGCCCTGTAGATCTTCTCTCGAAAGTCTTGCAAAGACCAAGTTTCAGAGTGCGGTGGCGGTGGTTAAAGCAGGACATCCGCGCGGTGTTTAGAGTGGAGAGCCTCGGCCAGTGGGGAGCAGTCCGTCACTTGGTTGGCTGTTCTGTCTGGGGAGAGTTCGCGGACACGGCGATCCCACGGGGCGACCGTTACTGGCGTGCCAACTCAGCTTACCCGATATGGGCTTAGTGGTGACCGATAACGCGCGTCTGTGCAAGCCCGTCTCGTCCTCTCCGCAGCGAACTTTAGAACATTCCCCAACGCTCCCGGGGCTCACCAAACACGCCGCAAGGAAAAATACACCCTCGTTATCGCCCGCGACACCACCTTTCGTTTAACACACCAAGTCATCCTTGCACTCGCTTCCAACCTCATTGTACATTCGCTTGCTGAAAGGATATCTCCGTCAGCACTGTACCAACACCAAAAAGGGATGAACTGCATTATCACCAGCTTGTAATAATACCAACCATCAGCCCGCGCATATCCGATAAGGGCCCTCTAATACACAACTTAATCGCCGCCAACATGGGCAAACATCGCTACGGCCTCGTCTTCGACGCTGGATCGTCCGGAACGCGCGTTTACATCTATCAATGGCTGAACGCGGACGCCGCGCGTGCGGACGACCATGGCGAACATCTCACCCAACTGCCCAAGATCAAGACGAAGAAGGAATGGATCAAGAAAGTGAAGCCGGGTGTCTCGACTTTCGGCACGAAGCCCGAACTCGTCGGTCCGGACCACCTGCGGGAACTGGTGGACTTTGCGCTCGACGTCGTGCCGCAGAAGGACGTTGCGGACACCCCCATCTTCCTGCTCGCGACCGCGGGCATGCGCCTGTTGCCGGACGACCAGCGCGCCGCCGTGCTCGAGAATATCTGCTCATATTTCCAGCGCAACACGAAATTCCAGCTGCCCGATTGCGCACTGCACGTCCAGGTGATCCCTGGTGAGACGGAAGGTCTCTATGGCTGGATCGCGGCCAACTACCTGCTGGGCGGCTTCGATGCGCCGGAGAAGCACAATCATGGCAAGGACCACCATACATACGGTTTCTTGGATATGGGCGGCGCGTCCGCGCAGATCGCGTTTGCGCCCAATGCCACAGAGGCAGAGAAGCATTCAAATGACCTGCAATTGCTGCGCCTGCGGAGGATAAATGGAGACGAGATGGAATACCGGGTCTTCGTGACGACATGGCTCGGATTTGGTGCGAACGAGGCTCGGAAACGATACGTCGCCCGGCTAGTGGACTCATATCCGGCGAATCAACACGAACTGCCCGATCCGTGCTTGCCCAAGGGCATCTACGTCAAGAAGACCGGAGAGGAAATCTCACCAGACTCCACCGAGTTCAAGGGTCCCGACGCGCATCTCGTCGGTACGGGCAACTTCCCCGAATGTCTCAAGAGCACATATCCGCTGCTGGAGAAGGAGAAGGCATGTCACGACCCGCCTTGTCTCCTGGATGGTGTGCACACACCATCCATTGATTTTGACGTCAATCACTTCGTTGGGGTGTCAGAATTCTGGCATACTACGCATGAGGTCTTCGCGAAAGCCCACAAGGGCAAGGCGTACGATTTCCTCACGTATCAAAAACAAGTTACCGAGTTCTGTGAGCGGAAATGGGACGACATTGAGAAGGATGTGGGAGATCAGGTTTGGGGACACAAGGTCGACGAGAAGACGGCGGAAGAGGTCTGTTTCAAGGCCTCGTGGCTGATCAACGTGCTTCATGAGGGCATTGCGATTCCTCGTGTCGGCGTCGAGGCGACCAAGAGCGGCACGAACAAGACGACGGAGATTGTCGACAGCGCTAAGGACAAGGGCTTCCTCGACCCCTTCCAGGCCGTTGACAAAATTGACGGCAAGGAAGTCAGCTGGACGCTCGGCAAGATCGTCCTGTACGCCTCCTCGCAAATGGCGCCCGCCGAGGGCGCCCTCGCCGTCGGCTTCGGCAGCAACGTCGCCGGCCACAAGCTCCCCTCAGATTTCCAATACGCCGGCGGCTCCTACTCCCCCCTCCCCACCGACTCTCTGCACGATGACGACCACGATGACGATGACGACGACGACGGCTGGCACTACTCCTTCAAAGCCAACTACTCGCGCCGTGTCCCCGGCATCCTCATCTTCCTGCTCATCCTCGTCCTCGCCGCCTACCTACTCTGCGGCCGCGACCGGCGCATCACGCTCTACAACAAATGCCTCACGATGCTCGGTCGCCGACCCGCCGGTGGCGCCATCCGCCTGCGCCGCAACAAGCACGGCGCCTCGTCGCCCACCTACGACCGGATCCTGGAAGATGGTGGCGCGGATGACTTTGAGCTCGCCGACGTCTCGGATGACGACCGCCTGTCCTCATCGTCCTCGTCCGGCCACCAGGACGTGCTCGGTGGCGCCAAGTCCCGCAGCGGCCGGACTTCGGGTCTCGCCACGCCCGCCGCCGCGCGCGGCTTGAGCCCAGACGTCGCGCGCACTTCGCCCAAGCAGGGCAGTGGCGCTGGTTTCCTCAGCGGCAGCGGCGTCGGCTCGCTTGGGCTTGGGATCGGCGGCTCGGCTTTCGATCGCAGCGGCCTCAGTTCGCGATCCGAGAGCCACGAGAAGTTAACAACTGCGACGTCGCGGAGTCGACGGGCAAGTCCCTCCCGTGCGGGTGCCGCTGGGAGGAGTCCGTTATTTGGAGGTATGGGGAAGGAGAGTGTGGACTGAGTTGTTCGTCCCTCTGTACATGGTGTCCAGCTTTGTTTATAATTTTGCATGGCGATGGCGATGGAGATGGCTCCTACAGTGTTTTGTATACCTTTTGCATGTCGCGGCGACCGGAACAGACCCGGCGGCTCATTACAGACCTTAGTGGAGGTCCAAATTTCACTATACTCCGCAAAGGAATTGCGCTCCATAAGAAAATGTCGAAAAGAAAATGACTAATCATTTCAATCTTTGATCATGGCTAGATATGACACCCCTATCACCAATTTCAAGCGTGTTCTATGCGGGATAGTCGGGGTAGATTCCATAGTCGCAATCTATAAATGTCGAGAAAGGCGATCGTGCCATCTTCTACTGCCATCCTCGCCAATCCTTGCCGTTCATATCTCATCTTCTTCCTCATCAAAATCATCATCCTCGCCCATATCATAAAGAATCCTCCCGCCTTCCGCCACGCCCGTCTGTGCATCGAAGTATGGCAGTACCACCCCTTCCCGATCCTGCCTCTGTTTCTCCGTGAGCCCGAGCTCGAACGAGGCGCTGATCGCCTCCGCCTCCGTCTTTCCACCGCCCACATCGCTGGCAGTGCGATACAGTGGGTGATCCTCGAGCAGAAGCACACCATCCCTCGAAGCAGCGACAGAAGCCAACGTCTTCTGCGACGACGTCGACTCCGGCAGCAGGACGTACCATTCCCGAATCCCCCGTCCGCTTTTCCGCCGATGTTCGACCTCGAGAACCACGCCATCGTTGCCATTAGACTTGGAACCTTGGATCACTCCGTTCACTTCTTCGTCGAGACCGAATGAGGGCTCGACTTGACTGCGCTCGCGGGCGGCTTTCTTGGCGAGGACTTGGTGGAGAGAATGAGTTGTCATGACCGTGGTTGCGAGGAATTTGAGTAGGGTTAAGGTTGATGGCGAGTAAGGCTCGTTTCGACTGGGATTTGTCACTTCGGGCAGGTCTGTATGGTAGACGGCTACCAAGGTCGTCGTTGGGTTGATGAAGCTGGAGAGCAGGGCTGGCAGACTTGAGGCGGCGTCGGTGAAGTTCAATGAATCAAACACCAATAGCTTCTCTGTTAGAACATAGCTGTCAATAATTATGTTCGGATACATGAGATTTGATTGAACGGGACCTCGTACTGTGGCTTGGGTCTTTTTGCACAAGGACGGACACTTCTTTGGACCATGTTTTGAGTTCCTGTCGCCAAGCTTCGACGAAGGCAGTGGCATATTTTGGTCGATGAAGCGTCTCGAAGGACACGAACACTACGCCCAGGCCTGCATTCTACTTGCTGTCAGACCAACCCTCATTTCTACAGCGGTCGCCACCGACAGCGTTGCATCTACATACATGTGCGCGTTTGATGTATTCGGCGATGAGCGGCTTCCCCGTTTGCTCGAGGCTGTCTAGCACGAGCGTAAAAGGTGTCGCTGCATCGCGCGGGTTCAACAGCTTCGATATGAGCAGGAGATTGTGTGTTCTGCGATGCTGCGCAGAAACGGGTGCCATGGTTTGAACATGCTGATTAGTTGTGAGGCCAATCGCGATATCGCTTCTCGTTCTCGTCTAAAAGTTTTAAATATTGACTAGGGCTCTGACGGCGCTGGCCGGCTGACTCGCTGCAGTCTCCACACTTCTCGCCCATTATCTTATGTATTCATGACTCCCGCGTGGCTTGCATTGAGGTTTGATTGAGCCTTCGTTCGACATACACCGCTGCAACAGTTGGACGAACAAGTGGCGGGGTTTTGTGCAGGCCAAGAACAGTCAGAGTCGGTCATTGAGCGCACTGAAACTCCATCATGGAAGTTATGCTGCACGCTCTCAACGGCAGTCATTCATCCATGACAGACGACGCATCGTCTCCTCCCAAACATAAATTGCGTGCACGGCGATTTGCATATGTGTACTCTTCTCAGTCAGTAGTGTGGGGCAATGCTGAGATCGATCGTTTATTATCAGCTTTTCAGCCGCCCAATGCTGCCGCATGGGCGCGATGGGCGCGAGGCTGTTCGTGCGACGGTAAGCAATGGAGCGAACGTATAAGCAACAGGGGAAAGACGAAGTCGATGGGCCACAGTAGATCTACACGCCTTCTTCCGCGAACGGTGATTTGAGATGTGTCGCATCATTACTGAATAAGATACGTCACAAGCAACCGAACCCCGGATCGGATGGACCTCCGTTTGCAGGTATTTGCTGAGAAGCACCGACGATGGCAAGTGACCGCACACCGGCGGCTCTATCGTCGTGTCTCTGGAAGGCCAAGTCGGCCCGTATTGATATTATGACCTCCCAACTCGACATCTCTGATAGATTCGACAGTATCGCCTTCATGCTGATCTGAGAGAGATTATTATCGTTTCCGGCACTGACGAAGAGAGACTGGATGGCTGCGAGATCTTGATCAAGGAGCACAAGGCTCCCGTGAACCAGCACCTACAGCAACGTGCGACAGATGTGAGGAGCTTCAGCTCGAATTATTGCCCATATCAGATCAATTCAGTATGCAATGCATAATCCAACACCAATCCCAGCGTTACAGAACCACGACTCAGAAATCGTGAAGTACTAGTAATACACAACTATCCAAATGACACTGGCAAAACCTGTGCCTATCTACCGCGCAGCGAACTTGCTACGGGCTCGCAGAGATGCACCCTTCCAGTACAACAAGAACATGCCGAAGATGCCGAGCACGCTGATGCCGGCCAAGATGCTGCAACCCCAGACGACGCCCAACTTCATGTAGAATGGCACGCCGAGGTGCACGGCGCCTGCGGCGAGAACACTGCGGCAGGCGTCGTTGGCGGCGAACAGGCTGGCGGCGTAGTTCGGGTAGCTCTTCAGCATGTACATGGAGAGACACTGCAGAATGACGAAGACGGAGCCGGAGTAGATAGCGATGCCAGACATGCCGACAAGCCAGTGCAGCTCACCGTTGCTGCAGAAGGCGAAGATACAGATGCCGATGGGGATGAAGCACACGGCGACCAGAGCAGGTTTCAGGCGGTCCTCCTGCACGGCGCCAGCCTTCTCCGAGGCGGGATTTGCGACCTTGTAAACGTACCAGAAGTAGGCTGCCGCGCCCACGGCGCATCCAAACATGATACAAGTGCATGCAACGGCGACTTGTGTAAGCGAGAAACCGTACTTGCTGATGTAAGTGATGGGCAACGCATCGAAGAAGGTATAGTAGGTCGCGTAGCAAAAGCTGGTGTACAAGTTGACAAAGTTGACGGAGGGGTCAAGCAGACTGATCTCCAATGGCTTGATCAAGGAGTCCTTCAAGGTCTCCCAGATGCTATCGTTCGTGATGTGAAGCTGCGCTTCGGTGAACTCCACCGGATCGTTGTTGCCCACACGCGAGTATTTGCCGCGGCGGTAGAGGATTTTCGGAAGGTAGGTTTCCGGCAAGATCAGCAGCAGCAGGCAAGCTGGCACGGAGCCATAGGCGACGAACCACATCGGAAATTGCCATCCGTGCACCTCAGTAGGATAAGCTGCAAGCGCCGGGCCGAGAGCGGGACCAGCGTAGGCAAAGGCGATCCAGATACCGAGTGCATACGGCAGCTCCTGCTCCGTAAAGATATCGTGCATAGAAGCACCTCCATTGGCAAGACATGGTGAACCGACAAAGCCTTGAAGAAACCGAAGCACCAAGAACCCGAATAGACTCTTCAGGGCCGTGGTCGCAGTCAGGAAAGAGACAGCAACGAAAGCGAGGATGGTGAAGATGTACACCGGGTTTCTGCCGATCCATCGCACTTCCGTAAGTGGCGCCCAGAGCAGTGGACCGAGACCATCTGATTTTGTCAGTAATTAGTCGAGTCATTCCGACATCGAGGCACTCACAGCTCAGGACATAAAGAGAAAGACCCATCAAGGCCGTCTCCTGGCCGATGCCGTACTGGCCCATCACACCCGGCACCGAGACCATGAAGATCGAGGAGCCAGAGTAGAAAACAGATCTAGAGGTAAGGCACGTCAGAACAACACCCTCAAGCGATTCAGCAGCGAGCACTCACGTATAGAAGGCGATCGTGATTGCGACCCATAGCTTCTTCCACAGCGGCCATCTTTGAGGGTCGAGCGCGTGTCCAACGGTGTCAGACATTTGCATCCGCGAGATGCGGAGCTCATTCTCCACGCCATCGTTCAACAGTGATGCCAGCGATGAGGCATCGGACGCAGCGTCGAACTCATCACGTTCAATGTCAGCCTCATCGCCGACGTGGCTGTACGAGCCACCGAGAGGTTCAAGCTTGCTCATGGTGGGCGCAGATGACAATTGAAGTGAATCGAACGGCAAATCCACCACAATTCCGACGATGAAGGCTATCGCCGCAGAGATGGACGTCGGACAGAGAGCAACAGATCCCTAGCTACCGATCTGTCAATGGTTATCTCGCGTGTCTAGCCAAGATCAGGAGAGGAAGGGTTTGGCAGCCGGGCCAGGCACGCCAGGGTTTCGACTACTGTACAATCGGGCTAGACGTGCGGAGTGCGCCAGGCACACGTGGGGCTTACATACGCCTGTGACCCCCTCGGCGCCGCGTCAGTCGCAGCGGAATGCTTCCCCATACGTTACAGTCGAACATCTTAGGGTTATGTCGGTCTAACTGGTTTTCCATGTCCTCAATGACTCAAGGATGGATCCGCCTCCTTGGCTTTGGTGACAATATCATGTATTTTGCTCTCCTGCACGGCCATCTCTAGCAAATTAATATCTTCAACTGCAGGCGAGTATTGCACATACGCCATTGAATATGCTATCCGTTATTCACCGTCGTTGCAAAAGCAAACAGACCGCGGAAAAGACAAAGTGAATTCGTGACAGATGATTTGGTAGGGTATGGGGCATTGTGTTAGATGGCGCCAACGACTGATGTTACACGAGAAGCACATGACCGCCACCTTGTCTTGCTGGTACAGATCGACGAGAACAGTCGTTCTTTCATCTACAACTTCGACTTGGACGCCGCCTCTTCCTGCTTGACGCGATCCTTCAGCACTCTTCGCAAAATCTTGCCCGATGCGCTCTTCGGAATCTCTTCGATGAACCGCACACCGCCGCGTAGCTTCTTATGATCTGCGACATTCTTCGCCACCCACTGCACAATCTCATCCGCATCCGCGATGTTCTCCTTTCCGACCGGCGCGCCCGTCGTCTTATTACCCGCGTCCTTCGGCCGCTTCGCATGCACAATGTATGCGCGAGGGACCTCAGTGTGGTTGTGACGATCGTCGATGCCGATGACTGCGACGTCGGTGACGAGCGGGTGATCGATGAGCTTGCCTTCGAGCTCGGCGGGTGCAACCTGGAAGCCCTTGTACTTAATCAACTCCTTGACACGGTCGGTGATGTAGAAGTTGTCCTTGTCGTCCAAGAAGCCGACGTCCCCAGTCTTGTAGTAGCGCTCGCCGTCGACTTCGGTCAAGCAGTCGGCCGTCGCGGTGTCGTTTTTCCAATAACCCTGGAACACGTTGGGCCCGGTGACCCACAGCTCGCCGACCTCACCGATCTTCGTCGCCTCCACGCCGTCCGCCGTCATGATCTTGGCGCGCATGTTGGCGATCAGCTTGCCAACGCTGCCGACTGAGGTCCACCACTCCTCCCAGCGCTGCGTGTGCGTACCCGGCGACGCCTCGGACATACCGTACGCCTGGGTGACCGAGATGTCGAGGCGCTGCTTCACCTGCTCGATGAGCTCCTTGGTCAGCGGCGCCGCGCCCGAGGTCATGGTCTTGACACTTGATAGGTCGTAGTCCGCGACGACCGGGTCACGTGCCAGCCGGACGAGTATCGGTGGTGCGACGTAGACGAAGTCGATCTTGTGCTTTTGTACGGTGGAACAGAAGCCCTTCAGGTCGAAGCCTGGCATCACGAGCATTTCAATGCCGCGGTGCAGCGTCTGCAGTACGAGCAAAGTGAGACCGTAGATATGGAAGAAAGGCAAAACGCCGATCCACCGATCACCCGGCTTGTACTTCTCGGCGCCTAGCGACACGTACATCTGCAGCAGGTTTGCAACGATGTTGCGGTGGTGAAGCATAACGCCCTTCGGCAGGCCAGTCGTGCCGGAGCTATAGACCAGAAACGCGAGCTCGTTGGTCGGGTGCATTTTGCGCCGACGATAGCGCAGCGCGCCGGACGTCTTGCGAATGCTGGACCAGTGCTTCGTACGGTGTGTCTCATCGCGGCCCTCACCGATCAGGATAACGCGATCATCCGGGATGCCGGCCTTCTTTGCGGCGGCGAGCGCGTTCGCCAAGAAGGGCTTGGTCGTAGCAATCGCTTTGCTGCCGCTGTTCTCCAGCTGGAAGGCAAGCTCGGTAGCGGAGTAGCCTGGGTTCGCGGGCGAGACGACGCCCCCAGCGAAGAAGGTGCCGAAGATGACAGGCGCGAAGTCGATATCATTGGGCGCATAGATATTCAAGACATCACCGCGCTGCCAATCCCAGAGGTTGCAGAGGCCCTCGCCGAAGGTAACCGCAGCTTGCTTGACCTCTTTGAAAGTGTACTTGCGGTCGGTGTTGTACGATCGGTAGATGACTAGGACCACATGAGCATACGTTTCTACATTTTTCAGGAATCACTCGATCATACCCTGATCGTCGGAGAAGTCCCGATCCTTGCGATCAAATATGTAGGCCCAAAGGTCGACTTCTGGGATCTCGACATCGGGATATATCGACTTCGACGGCATTGTGAAGAGATGCGTCTGGGCGCAGGCTTTGCGCTGTAATACGTATACTCAGCTTCGTACCTTTGCAGCTGTATTGACAATCAAGGGCGATATCAAGGTGTCGATTTCCAAAAATAAGAATGCAAACGTGAAGCAGTGCCGAGCTCATATGCCGACATGCAAGCTGACAGACCAGACGTGCCAGAGGAAGTTCAAGCACGTCCGGCTGGTCGTGATAGACATCACTAAGCCTAATCCGGACCGAAGCCCCGACTCCCGAACCTCGGATTATGATAAATCAGATAATCAGAGACACTTCGAACATCATCGATTATCGAGCCTGGCTCTCGGAAATCCCGGGCCATAATAAATCAGATGGATAAATAGATACCTCAGTATTATAGAGTGTCAAGACTGTCGGATCAAATCCAGCACGAGCGAGCTGCAGCCATTGGCAAGGACGCATGGGACAACCCCAGCATTACCCCAGACGTTTGCCCCGGACATTTGGAGCTGGTGGGCGGGCGAAGCAAGGGGGGGCACGCGGCTCAAGCCATCAGAATCCCTGCGTAACACTGATGAAAGCGAATTTAAAAACATGATGGAGGATGTTTTCCGAACCCTCACAAGGGCGCTTTCTGATTTGCCGATATCTAGATCCTCAATAAGATCCAATCCGCTCAGCTACCCTCAGCATCGACCGTAAATGCCATCTACAGCTTCGCCTCTCTCTGCAGCCTAATGACAGCCCCTTTCCCTCCATTCCTTCCCACACCACCAACTCCCTTCCATACTACCTGCTTCTTAACAACAAACTCCCCTTCCTCTTCGACCTTCTCACTTGAGAACGCCGCCTGGACCCGATACTTTCCGGGCTCAGCCACCCACGCATCGCGTCCCTCGTTCCAATAACTCGTGGCCGCCTTCTTCTCCAACTTCACTGTCGCCACCGCTTGGGCGCCCGGAGCCAGAACATCCGTCTTCGCGAACCCGCGAAGTTCCTTGACCGGCCGCGGAATCGAGCTGTCCTTCGGCGGCGCGACGTACACCTGCAGGACCGCGCGGCCAGGCCGCTTGCCGGTGTTGGTGATCGTCGTGCTGACGGTCACCGTATCCTCCGCGTCATCCTTGCCCTCGTCCTGGACCTTCAGGTCGCGCAGTGCGAACGTCGTGTAACTGAGGCCGTGTCCAAACGCGAACAGTGGCGGCCGGCCCACGCGCTCGTAGAACCGGTAGCCGACGTATATATCCTCTCCGTAGAGCACGCGGTTGTCGTGGGAGCGGTAGTGCAAGTACGCCGGGTTGTCTTCTTCCCGGCGAGGATAGCTCAGACTCAATTTGCCCGAGGGATTGACGTCGCCGAAGACGACGTCCGCGAGGCCGTTGCCCGTCTCATTGCCGCCATACCACGCCTGGAGAATGGCCGGCGCAGAGCTGCTCCACGGCATCGCAACCGGCGTGCCGGACTGAATAACGACGGCGGTTCGCGGATTTGCGGCCAGCACGGCGGCGATGAGGTCGTCGTTGCGCGGCGGTAGCGCCATGGTGCGGCGATCGAAGCCTTCGGATTCCCAGTCGGAGTTGAGGCCCGCGCAAAGCAGGACCTGGTCCGCACGCTTCGCGAGGGCGACGGCGCGCTTGATTTCGGTATCCGGGTCGATTTTCCGGTAGCAGCCCAGACGAATCCCGCCGGCGCCGCCAAAAGCGGACACACGCCCTTTGCGCATCGTCATGGTCGGCATGGAGCCGAAGTCGACGTGGACGTGGTACGACTTGCCGGCTTTCAGAGAGATGGTACCGTATTCCTCGCGCGTGCCGGCGCCGAAGAAAGAATCGCCTGGATGTTGGTGCGTTGCGTTGTCGACGACGAGCTTGCCGTCAACGTAGACTTTCGCCGTGCCGGCGACGGAGCAGGAGAACTCGTAATCAGTGTTTTCTTCTGGTGTGAAAGTGCAGTCGATATCGGCGTAGAAGAGACTGGAGCGGAGCTGTGGGTTGCGGTAGTCAAACATGTTGATGTTGGAGTCGCGAACGTGCAAATCGTCTACGAGTGTGCGCTTTTGGTTCTTGTTTTCCGTAGCGTGCGTGGGAGGCTCTTTATAGATCTTCAGCGTGAAGCCGGGCTTGCCATCCATTGCCTTCGAAATGTACGAGAGCAGCGGGAGCTTCTTCCAGCCTGGCGCGCCGAGTGCATACTCAATCTTCGCGGTCTTCCCTTTGATGCCCTCCAGCGGCGAGACGGCATAGTAAGGCGGTAACGAGGCTGATCCTCCTCCACAGTATGCGGCGAATGCGGCATTAGGACCGATCACGGCGATCGTCTTCTGCTTGTCGAAGGGCAACACCGCACGGTCGTTCTTCAAGAGAACAACGCTATTCGCGGCAAGCTCTCTCAACAACGCCGCCGTCTGCGGCGAATCGATCGTCCGCTCTGGCGCACGCTCGGGAATCCCCAACGGCAGCACGCGCTTGATCAACTTCAGCACTTCTCTCACTCTCGCATCGATATGATGCGGTAGCAGCTTGCCGCAACGCAGCGCAAGATCTATCTGCCTCCCTCGGACCAGCGTCGGCCCTGGCATTTCAAGGTCGAGCCCAGCCTTCAGCGACTCCGTCGTCGAAAACACGCCGAACCAATCCGACATGACCGTGCCATCGAACCCCCACTCGTCGCGCAGCACGGATTGCAGCAGCCGCGGGTTCTCACTCACATGCTCGCCGTTGACCAGGTTGTAGGAGGTCATGACGGCCGCGGGCCGCGCGTCGCGCTGCGCGATCTGAAACGGCAGCAGGTAGATCTCTCGCAGGGCACGCTCCGTCACGCGGCTGTCGCTCGCCATGCGACGGTCCTCGAGGTCGTTGCACACGAAGTGCTTCAGGGTCGCCGCGACACCCGTGCTCTGGATGCCGTTGATCGCCGCCGCGGCCATGTGGCCCGAGAGCACGGGGTCTTCTGAGTACGATTCAAAGCCCCGACCGCCGAGCGGCGAACGTTGGATGTTCACCGTCGGGCCGAGGAGCACGGAGGCACCTTTGGCGATCGCTTCGCGACCCATCAAGGCGCCACCGCGCTTGATCAGCTCGGTGTCCCATGTTGCAGCCAGCGCGGTGCCTGGAGTGGATTGATTAGCTTGTACACTGTACATCAAGGATGCCTGGTCAGTCATTACCACATGGTAAACACGCTGCCGGCACGCCATTGAAGAACTTCGTGCCGCGTACGCCATTGGGCCCGTCGGAGGTTCGAACGGCCGGGATACCTAGTCGCTTCACGCCAGCCAGATGCCAGAAGTCGGTGCCCGCCAGTAATGAGATCTTCTCGTTATGTGTGAGTTGGGCGAGCACGGTGTCGACATCGAAGTCTTTGTACTGCGTCGTTGCTGTCTTGGCCATGATGGCCTGGGTTTGGGAAGAAGGTTATGTTATGGCTTATTGGCGGGAGCGCACGGGGTGACGTTGGTGTTGACGGCGGCAGCAGCAGTGGCAATGACAATTCCACTGAGAAACGGAGAATACTCAGAAGGAGTGAAGAGGAGACAGGCGTCTAATAAGGTATGCAACCTCAAAGCTTATACAATCCAACGAGTTGGGTACGCTGGAGATGTTGGTGAGATACGTGGTTCATACACAACAAAGTTGCCCAGCATCGACGGGATGTCACAAAAGCCTACTTCCCAGCCGCTGGCACCATGGCTACGTACGCCGCGCGCAGCCCTTTGTGTGCGGTCATGGACGAACGGTCACCAAAACGCGGGGCGTAGTTCCGCCCAGCTGTTCCGCTGTTGAAGCCAGAACTGCTGCATCACGACCGGCGGTGCGGATGTAAGATATGTACAAGGCAATCAGCGCGCGCAACGAGTAGCGTAGTATGGGAGAAGTGTGGATGCGACGTTGCGTTCTTGGGTGGAAGGATCCGTCTTCTTGACGGGTCTTGGGAAAAGCTGGGCCGGAAATAGCAGTTGGACGGGCGGCACGTTTGGTGGCTGCCGCGTGACTGGCTGCAGCGAGCAGCTGAGCGGGCCGCGAACCTCTGTCAGTCCAGAGGTGCAGGCGTGGCACGGGAGGCATAGCGAATGACCATTCGTTCGGGCCGGTGGACGATGGAACCAAGGAGCGCGCAATGTGCAGTTGGGGCCAAGCTGGAGGTGTTCCTTCTCGTTCATTCGTCCTTGATCGCCGTAGGCACACGTGAGGCGCCGCTGCCGCATTCTCATCATCCATACCGCGTGGCATGCCATGTACAAAGGCAATGCGCTTGCTGCTGCCGCATGCGTCCATTGCTCAGTACATCGTCCACCTCAGTTTTCAGCACAGTCCGAAGTAGGCCCCCAATCACGCCAAGTGCCCGTCAATCCACACTGTGACGCGTGCAACTACTTAGAATGCACAGTTCCAGAATACTGCTGATGGCAGACTATCCTATCACACTCACCGGACCGTCCAATTCCATGCATATTTACGCACATTATAGCAAGTCCATGATATCCTTGTCCGCATCCCGCGCCAGCAGCTCCAACATGCCCGGCGGCATGATCGGCATACCGTCGGCCGCGTTGCGAACGTATTTGAAAGGCAGGCTGACACTCTCTGCGGGTCCCTTGGACTTTCCTTTCGCGGGAATGGAGATGTCGGGTCGGTCAACGTACGGGATTTCTGCGAGGGGGACTGCAATATCGCGAGGGGAATGATGTCAGATTATTTGTAGAACTCGAGAAAAGAGCCGAGACAACGCACCTCTGTCTTGTACCACAATGCGTGTGACACGCACCGCCGTATCGGTCGTCATCTGCTCGGGACCCAACCGACGACCGGGGAAGCCGAGTTTACGGAGATCTCCAGTCCGGTCTCGGGGCGGATCGTCGCCTGTGTAACGTCAAATATCAGCTTTCACGTTGGAAACGAACGGGCCCTCTCCACCTCAGTGCAGAACCCAAATGAACTCACCCAGAATCCCGCCGAACAGAAATGCATCAAAGTCCTCCCCATCCTCCGGACAAAGATCTTTCTCGCCCTTCGGATCGAGCAAACACACTCGACGGCGCTGTTCAGGCGTCGCGTACAGCGTCTCGACACTCGTGTGGGATTTGCTGCTCTCGGGGATCTTCAGAATGTCTTTGGCAGCGGCGTCGAAGTCCTTAGAGAGACCGGAAAGCAGAAATGTGGAACCAGCGGCGGTAGTCTCAGCAGCAATGGCATTGTATTCTAGTCCTTGCCAGTCTTCGAGTTCCGGATCGAGGTGTTCGACGATGAAGGTGTGGTGACGAGGCGAAGTGGATGCCATGGTCAATGCTCGTGAGTTGATTGTGATCTCTTTTTACAGCGTGAAGACTTAAAGTGCTACACAAACTATTCTCACTTCAATGTAATTGTGTGTATGTACACGCAATATGTGCCGAGATCGAATGGTGAATGTAAAGGATCAAATATCTTTTCCCCAGGGTTCAGTGGAAAAGTTTAAAGCGACGTGATTGGTCAAAAAGTAGTTCTCGGAATCACAGATTGACTACTGTTCGTACTGTATAGCCATAGACAAACAGCCAATCGTACCATCAAATCAAAAGTATGACCGAACTCTTCGTATCGACCACCATCGGTCCATCGATACGAAGGATGTTCCGCTCGAGGTCCCTGCATTCGTTCCAGGACTGTTAGGTGTCGTACCTCGGATCCATCCCAACCCCGCTTAGTCATTAACAGTTTCGGTACAGGGCATCTCCTGAAATTGTTCCAGTGATCGCGATGCTGTTGGATGGCGGAATTGTAGCCTCGTTAAACAACTAGAGACGTATACACATAGAGTGACGACGGTGTCGATTCCACCTCGCCACGATGCAGCCGCGACAGAAGCGCCTGGTGCAGCAAGTCGGGCTATTCTTGGTTGTTGCTCTGATAATCTTCTATGGGTATGGTCAAGTGCAACATGGGTCTTCCTTGACCTCGACGTCAAGCAGTACGACGACGACGACAGAATCCGAAAAGAGCGCGCCTGGACTCACGGTTCCGGATGTGATCACCCCGAGTCGGCCCAAAACGGCCGCAGGCTCAAAGCGCCAGTACCTATTTATCTTGTGAGAACTCGCTAAAAACCACAGAAGCTACCTGTATTCGAGATCAGAAGCTAACGGTAACTCAGTGGCGACTCCTACTCGTCGCATTCGCATGCAGGCTTCGTACCGTCGGCGCCACTCGTGCCGACGGACGAGAATCCCCTTGGCTACCTCCCGGCGACCAAGGACGAAGGAACGTTCTCTGGCGGTGACATCTGGGTCGACATCTTCGTGGATTCCGCACCGAAAGGTGCGCTGGTGTATAACTATGCGACGCCGGGCAACGTGGTGAACTTCACCCGCCTTGGTAAGGTCTTCGACCCGACTTTGATGGCTATCCAATCCCCCGTGCGGGATATGGTCGATCAGATGGGCCATTTCGAGAAGTTCCACAGCAAAGCAGTGCCGTGGACCGGCGAGAATAGTATTTTCTTCAATTGGTTCGGAGTGTGAGTTATCGTTCAGAATTACCTTCCGATATCTCTGAACGTCCCGGCTAAGCGGTCATAGCAACGACCTCACAGCAACGCAACTGCACTCCAAGCTGCCAAAAGATGAGATGGAGAAGCTCATCAAGGCCCAGGTCGGCGACTTCTGGACTCTAGTTCAACGCCAATATGATTTCGGTGCCCGGAAATTCGTCCACATGCTGGTTCCACGTAAGTCCTGAGACGACCTCTATCGAGTCCTCACGAGATCTTTGTATTGATGACTTTTCTCAGCCATGCACCGAGTTCCATCCTACGCCGACTTCAACCCGGAGATGATGCCACTGGCGAAGCATCTCGCCAATACTTGGAGCACCACGTTCCGGCAGGGGAACAAGGACTTCCTGGCCGCGAATGCCGACGCGTCGTCCATCGTGTTCGAGACCGCGGACGTCTTCAACCAGGTCATGGACAACTACAAGGACTACGGTGCCCGCAACGACAACTGCTTCAGCTATGGAAAGGACACCCTTTGCCTTTGGTACGACTTCCTGCATCCAGGTGAGGTCATTCAGCGGGAGATGGGCAAGGGTATCTTTGCGGCTGCGAAGAAGTTGGTCGCTTGAAATTATGTACTTTGTTGAATTGATGAATGTCTACATGTACGACTACGTTGTTAGTTATCTTGCACCGCAGTGGGTTTTCACATGTGTTGAGTTTATTCTGGGTGGACAATACGTTGCAGGGTTAAATGCTAGCGAGTATGTATTTATTTGAACTACAAATTTCAACCTCGATGTCAAATTCATGGGAATTACAACTAACGATCAATGTTGAACCAAATCTCCATTGCTTGCAAGGACGGTAAAGTAACCTCACATAAAGTGATGCGTCATCTAGATAATGTCACCGCGCGAACAGACACACATAAGATAAGTTGTATCCATGCACATAGTAGTAACCCCAACAGAGGCGAACCCGAAAAATTGATGGTCCAACCCTAACGGCACAGAGCGGCCCAAGCTGTTCCATTACAGCTCGTAGAGTCCAAACGGTGGGAGGGAGATTCGAGTAGCAGAAATTTTATATTATGGATTCGTGTTGTTTCACTATATCGTAGGCGGATGCATCTAGAAGGATGCATGTGCTGACTGACCAGTCCTGCCTAACGTTCGAAGCGTCGGCGATTGTTAACCTCGTGTGGAGGACGCGAGCACTGAGCTCTGCCATATCGTTCCAACTCTGGCGATGTCGTCGATCGCTGAACGACTCTCCAGCTACTCCAAGAAATTGCGGCAATTTTCTAATCGTGCTCCCTGTGGTTCCGTGCGCCTTGCTCGTCGTAACGAGCTCGCCGGAGGCCTGCATCTTCGAATTCGACAACGCTGGTCGCGGGAACAGACGAGCTGGGAGGGCCCTGGCTACTGCCAACCGTTTTCACAACCCACAGTGTAAAGCACCGTGGCGGTGTCATTGATGGGTCACATGCGCCGAATATGTGGAAGCAGTCGAGCAGACTCTCCGATGTCAGACAGGATTTCTGTGTGGAGACAGCTTCGGTGGCTCCTCTCACTATGCACAAGGCGCTTGCTCCGGTGGAGATTCATAGGAGTAGTCGCACGATGGGAGGCCCGAGCACAGCAGAATCTTTCCTGGTGAGGATCACTGCTTGCCATCGGATTGTTGCGCGCACGAAGTTCGCTAGAGGCTGTACGCGCTGTGGTGGCGCACATCCTGGCCAAGGCTGATATGAAGCATGTTCCTTCGATCCGTTTCAAACAGCTTCTCCGGGCTGACCTTGGTGCATCGACTGTCTCCGTTGCATCTCTTGCTGCAACTGCTCCAGCACCTTACTCTCGCGTTGCCGCGCCGCGACGGCCGCCGCCGAGATCGGTCGCAAGGTCCACTTGCCAGTGCGCTCGTTGAAACCCAATTCTTCCGCGTTCTCGACATCCACACCGGTGGTGCTTGGGAACTGGGTATCATAGGGGTCGTAGTAATCCGGGTGGTTGAAATCGTGCTGGACGAGGTTCTGTCGGCTGGCCTGCTGCTGGAGGGGGTACGAGTATTGGTGCTGCGCCTGGAACGGAACCGGAGGTTGCGCAGGCGGTGCGTCTTCGAATCCTTCGCCGCCATCCGCGATGCCGACGCCCTCGACATCGGCGTCATCTTCGCCTAACGGCAGGGCGATGCCCGTTTTGCTCTCGTTCGCGTGCGCAGTCATCGTCGTCGTCCATGCTCCGTACGGCAGCTCTTCGCCGTTCTCGCCGTAAGCGGGCATGACTGCGTCCCGTGGAATTCCACCCCACGAGATGCGTTCCTCCCGGTTCAGCGACCGACTGCTTGCACGGCTCAGGCGGCTGGCTAAGCTGGCCCGCGAGCGGCGCGGTGAGTGATTCGAGGTGTGTGTGGTATGCGCACTATGGCGGATCCCGGATCGCCGACCGCGGGACTGTGACCGAGCGCGAGTTGTGGACGGGGTGATGGAGCCTGCGAGCGAAGAGTGTTGGGCTGTGGAAGAGCCGGAATTGTAGCCGCTCGAGTTCGTCGTGTTCGTGCCGCCAGTAGCAACCTCGCCGCTGGGTTCCTCGCCGTCGCTGCGGTGCCGCGGTGGCTTTTCGTTTCCGGGCTCTCCAGCGAACACGAAACCTCCGGCATACGAGAACGGACCCTTTGCGCGATCAGGGACGAAGAAGCGGCGGTCCACGCGCGCCGCGAGCCAGCCTGCCACGATTATGAATTCCAGCATCCAGGTGAAAACATAAAAAGCAGCCTGAGAGAGATAACCAGGCCGATCTGGTGAGTCCTGCCGTAATGGAGCGCTGTATGAGACTCCAGCGCAATACCACGCACTCAGCGAAAGAATGCTCCCAGACGTGAGCACAATGGCAATCTTCGCGTGCATGCTACCCGCGCCGAATTTGTCCATGGTCTTCGTACGTCTGATGTAGGGATGCGCGCGGGCGCAGGTCGAGGCTCCGGTGATGAGGATCGGTAGTAGGGCGGCAATCGCATAAATCGTCAACCCATATTGCTCAAGCGCGCGAGCTGAATGTTGCTGCGCATTGGTGTTTGTATCAAAGGCAAGGATCGCGGATGCCATGAGGCAAATAAAGGTTATGATAAGAATAACAAGGGACACTGGGATGACCAGGGAACATGCCGTTGACCAGCCAAAAGTAGGATGCTGTCCGCGCACGATGCGCTCGGCGAAATAGAGGTTCGTGATGAAGAGGATCGGCGTGCCGATATAAGAGAAGATGGTGGCAGCGGTGGCCGGTGCCACATTGTCCAGATTGGAGGCCCATCCCATTCGTAGACAAATAGACATTATCCGGGTGACGCAGAAGCCTGTAATTGACAATGTCAGACATGTTTCGTATTTCATCGCCCTCTCACACTCTGATCCTCGCCAGCTCTTCCAAGTATGCCCTTCACGTACCCAAAATCGCCGCGCTGAAGATAAATTTCCGCTCATGTCGCGTATTCGAATAGTAAATGAAACCATGGCCGGCAGCGGAGAGAAGGAAAAGCACCAGAAATATGGTGCTGACCGGAATATCAGGAATGACAGAAGGCACTTCGCCTAAGATCTGGTAAGATGGTAGATGTGGTCGGTTCGAAGTGGCGAGGATGGGGAACTGAGATCATTTCTGTCAGTGATCCTGTCCTCGAGAGACTCGGTATCGATCCTGGCGATGCGCGATTCTCGAGGGTTCTCGAGACCTGCGACAGGCTGTTCATTACTGACATTGTCCTGTGATGCCATGGTGGCCGCCAGGCGACGGATGCGTCGCCGCTCTGGTTCAACGCTCAGCAATGCAGAGTCATCGTCGTTTCAGCGTCTCCGGGTCGATATGCAGCATTCAAGGCAGAGCAGCCGGCGCGCTCATCCAACCAATAGTCCAAGAAACGCACGTCGGGAGGCTCCAAAGGGAAACAAGAGCTGAAACGACGAAGGTCCAATGCGGGATATGCTGTTGGAGCGCACTCTATCGCAAACACGCGACGGCTGCCACATTACCCGCACACCAGAATCATGGGGCCCCAAGAAGCAGCAGCACAGTACTGGCTGCAAGTTACGTCTCCGTTGGCACAGCCGCTAGCCAACGGTGGCAGGACACGCAGGTCGTCGCGTAACTTACACTGCACAGAAGAGTGCGCAAGGCATTATCGAAAGTCTAAAGGCATCTCTAGCCCGATTTTACTAGCTTGCGGAATCGGACAATTGATCGCGGAGGCGGCGCCGCCGTCCGTTGCTCTGTGCCTGGACCAGAAAATCATCAATTCTCGATGGCACGGGCTGCATTGTCTCATCTTGGATCCCCGGCTGTATCTTATCCATAGATTCCATACCATGGGTGCCAATATCACCCGCGCAACATGGTCAACACGCAGTAAGTACCGCTCAGAGGTTCGAAGGAACAGCAGTTCGGTGTCTAGTCTAGAGGATTGACAGAGGACAAGGATTCCTGGTTCTCAAGACTGTGAGCTGGCGGGCTGCCTGGTCGATGATGCGACCCTGCATGAACTTGCAGTTGCAGCCCCATCCTTGTCTTCTAGAAACCAGTGTCCCCTCACTCCCCTCTTGTAACTCCTGCTTTTGTGCGAATTTGGTGAGCACTTGGTAACGTGCAAGTCTCGACCTCGAGCGTGGCTTTCATGCTGTGCGGACAGTGGACCGCGCGGGCGGGCAAGGCGGCCACGAGTGCGTCAGCCGTTGGCAAGTTTAATTCGGTCAAATCTCCCAAGGGGCCAGGGTCCTCCTTTGGGTCAGTGCAGTTTGCGAACCTGGGCTACTGTGCTGAACAGACCGGCGTCGTAAAGCAGTTCCTAGAATGGCCCATCGCAGTCTCAGGTAGATTGCCTGCAGGGACCATTTGACAGAAATAGTCCTGTTGAAATGTCTCCTGCCAGCCTCGTTACTTGTCCCAGTGACGTCGTCAGCCGCAATCGCCGATACTGCTCTCACTTCTCTATGGCATGATTTCGTGATATCGATGTGGTCTTACTTTGACACAAGCCGTGATCAAATTTGCAAATCGGCGTGGGATGAGTAGTTCCTACTGTTGGCAAATGCCTCCAATACTCTGGTGCGACTAATACGTGCACGGCGCTCCTTGTGATTTGCACAACACCTTAGAGCCAGCACTTACTCATCCATGGCCTGGAGAATTATTTGCGGTGACCACGGCTCCATCTGATCAACCTCCATAGACATGGGGCTAATACCTTGGTGTTTTGCTATTTCCAAGGTCGATGCCTTTGAAATTTTGCTATCTCACAGCGACTCTGTTGTCTATGTCTCTCGAAACTCGTATGGTCCCGTCCGATCCTCCACGCCTACCTTGATCTTCGCCTCGTTCAACTCTTTCCCTCCAACCCGCAGACCAGCCTCAATGACATCTCCCGTCTCGACCGGCCCGACGCCCTTCGGCGTGCCTGTGAGCACAATATCGCCCTCTTCCAACGTCATGACGCGCGAGATGTCGCTTAGCTGGCGGCCAATGCGGAACAGCATCAGCGCCGTGCTATCCCGCTGCCGCTCTTTCCCATTGACGTTCAGGTACAGCTCCACATCGTGCGGGTCCTTGATCGTGGACGCCGCGATCGGCTCGGAAATGGGCAGGAAGGTGTCGAAGCCCTTGGCAATGTCCCAGGGCAGACCCTTCCGCTTCGCCTCGTCCTGCACGTTCCGCGCAGTCATGTCGATCGAGAGGAGGTAGTGCGCAATAGAAGGCTGCCACCAAGAGTTGTCGCTGCTGTCTGCGGAAGCCGACGCCGGTGGCGTCAGGTCGCGAATCGGCTTGCCGATGACGAGACCAAGCTCGACCTCATAGTGGAGGCTCACGCCCTTCGGTCGGAGGATTGGGCCGGCATTTGGGAGGAGGATGGAGGTGGGCGGCTTGAGGAAGAAGAAAGGTTGCTTCGGCCGTTGGTTGTTCAGCTCGGTGATATGGTCGGCATAGTTGCGGCCAATGCATATAACCTGGTGAAGAAGCTTAGCTGTCGCGTGCGGTGGGCTCTACGCACAGGAAGAAGTTACTTTGCGGCAATTCCTCAGAATTGACTGTGGGGTAGCCATTTTGCTGAAGCTTCTGCACAGTTCTCTCCTCTCGGCTCGATATATATCTATGGCAGGGATATCTTTGTGTTCAAATTTCTACACGAATTGCGCGTCTCCTCTGCCCGCTTACATAGATGAAAGTCGGGCAAGCCGGCGGTTCCGTATGCCCGACGACGGGCATCCCGTCCATTGAGGATTTTAGTCAGCCGAAGCTCTAGGTACCCCTAGGTAGGTCAGGTGCAGGTAGACACCCCCATACCACTGTAGCATTCTTCTTATAACAGAGCACATCATCCATTCACGGCGCTAGTACGCCATATCCGGAGAATGCAAAGGCGCTCCCATCCAGAATTCTTGCCACTAATCGCGACCGTCTCCGTGGACCAGCCACCCGGCCATGATCGAATGCGGCTCGCAACGCTGTCCGGCTTATTCTGTGCACAGAGCAATACGTAGGCGACGCCGCGCGAACTCAGAACATCCGGCAGCTGTGCCAATAGCCGATCTGTCGTCTCCATGCCGTTGTGGCCGCCAGCATATGATAGTGCGAGGAGGTGCGAATCTCGCTCGAACTTTGCGTGACCCGTCAATGATGTTGCAGCATCCGAATCGTCGAATTCCTGACGTGGGAGGGCTTCGGTAGGTACATATGGAGGGTTGAAGATCAGCACGTCAACAATCCCGGCTCGAAGGGGCGCTGTGAGGTCGCCCTGCACGCTGTCGAGGTACGATGCTGTATACACGACGGCCGCATCACTCTGTGACACATCTGCGATCGCCTGCCGGGCAGTATTTTTTGTCGCGGCACAGGCGAAGGCGTTCAAATCGGTGCCCAGGCTAGCGATGTCATGGCGTCCGAAAATCTGGGCACAATGGGCGGTCACGAAAGAGACGACAACGCCAGACCCGGTGCCGACCTCCAGCACTAGAGGTGAAGTTGACGGTATCGAAAACTGCTTCTGCAGGAATTCCTGCTCGGATGTACTTGAGAAAACATCGAGGAAGAAGTAAGAGTCTTCTGCCGGTTCGTAGATGTGCGAGTAGTCAACGTGTGATGTAGACGGCGTGGAGAGGTAAACCATCTCTATCTCACTGCTCTGGATTGCTTTCAATTGCTGTTGGTTCCGAGCAAGTCCTTCTCAATCTGCTATCATAAATTCTTGGCTCTATGGCCTTTGAAGTGTGCACCGGTTCAAAGCTTCGGCAGCGGCCGAAGCGCCTTCAACAGACACTTGCGGGGTCTTTTGTGCATTACCTGCCCACACTGCCCAATCTCTCGATAACGGACAAGGCATCTGAGAGGACAATCTCTGCAAGTAATGGCTATCGTGCGTTCGCTGAGCCATGATCCAGACCTCTTTGCCATGGTAGACCTTTTCACGAGTATATCATCAGCTACGGTTAGCTTCGTGATGTATGCGGGTGGACGTTCTGGCCAAACAGTCTATGCGTTCATGGAACGAGCTTCCGCTTCGATTTGACTACCATACCTTGACGGCAACAGCACCACTTCTTTGCAGGCTCTCGCTTTTTCATGCTGTGTCTTCGATCCGGTGGAAGAGGAAGTGATACTTATAGTGAAGACGACTGTGAAACATGATATCTGCAAGACCAAGGTTGACAATCGAATGACTTGAGACTCGACAACTTTTCTCGTTCTGCCAAATGATGTCCCAGACAGGCCGCAGTAGCGTGAAATCTCTGCGTGATGAAGCCACAGTGTACACATTGAGGGTTTCGTAGTCGACACAAGGAATGAATGAGAAGCGGGCGAAAGGGTCTCGGAGCCATTTGGAGAGTGAAAGAGATGCACAAAGATATCGAAGAATATTCAAGGATTGTATATCCCTGACCACGCGGGTTGATCTTGTACGTACTATGACAATCATGACAATGGATGTTGAAAACCCGGACATAATGCAGACATGCACCGAGCCGATAATGCGACAACACAGAAATGGTCCCCAGTGGCGAAGCGCAAGCCACTCTCACCCCCCATATCCAACCTCGTCGTCATCCCATCAGGATGGTACAGTAAACAAGCGAAACGACTCCCATCCATGAACGCCTAGTCGCCAGCAAAGAAGTGAAAGCAAATCATCACACTTTCATGACATCATAAGAATTTCCCACATTCATGCCTTCCTGGCCCCAAACAGACTTAAACTCAAACTTGTATCATTCTCGCCCCCAACCGATGGGATGATCTCCCACATTCGCAGCGGAAAGGGGACGAGTTTCGTCTCACGCGAGTCCGCAGCTGAACCACGCATGAGCGCTAACGAGGGTTTCGAAGATTGCTGTTGCTGTGACTGCGATTGCTGCTGCGATGATGAAGGCGAAGAAGCCGCCGAAGTTGGCGCCTGACCGTGAGGAGGGACACCCCTAGCCGCAGCCGCCGAAGAGTTTTGCTTGGCGAGCAGACGCTGTTGCTGAGACGCGCCTGCTGGGCCCGAAGATGGGTGCGTGGCGAGCGCGAGCCAGGTGTGCGTAGTAAGATTCAGGGCGAGGATCGAGACGAGGCGGGAGTCCCGTGCAGCACCGGGCAAGCCGCGGGCGACAGTTGCAAGAACGGCGTCTGGGAGCGAGTCGGCGAGGAAAGCCGCGACGTCAAATAGAAATTCGAGCGTGCTTGTCGGATGTTGTTGGTGCAGACGTGGGTTTTGAAGGAGCGAACAGAGTGTTGCAAGGAGGTCGCGACGGGTTGTCTCTGATTCTTCTGTCGCCGCGTCGGAGGAAGAATAAAGCACACTGAGATGCAGAAGTAAGGGCAGTCTAGCTTGAGGATCGCGTGTTTGTGACGTCTGCTCGGATGTGACCACGTTCGCTGCAGCGAACGGAGAAGCAAGCTGTGCATCGATTGCCTTGACCTGCTCCGCGATCGTCGCCATAATCGTCATGCTATTCGCGTCCTGCGTCGCATGGTATGCAACATCGAGGATCTCTAGAGTGTGTCTCTCATCAGCCGAGGGTTCTTCACCACAACCGTCGCTGACACCCGAGAGTGGTAGAATCAATTCTCGCGCCCAGAGATAGATACTTCGGATCGCTTCGGGACCAGAGTATCGAAGCAGCTGCGGCCAAACTTCAGAGCCGGCACGGATGGCTTCGAGGACAGCTGATTGAACACGGGCCGTGAGCTGCGCCGCATGCGCGGCGGTGGATCGACCGAAAAGATCAAGCATGCCAGCACAGAAGAAAATTGACAGCGGCGTGGCACGCTGAACGACTTGCTCCGGGTTCATCAGAGACGGACTTTTTCCGTTGCGATGAGCATCCTCGTCGCGGCTTTTGCGTGCCAAGCTCGTCATAAGTAGTCGTCCATAATTCGCTGTGAAGACTGCACTGCCCATGTGTTCCGCAACCAATGACCTGAACTCTGTAGCTTGGTCACTAGAGGCGACGAGACCGACAACGAGCTCAGCCAAGTCAACGTTGTCAGCCGAAGCAGGAGCGCCTTCTGAAGCGCCGAGCGCAGCAACTACTAGCTTGACAATGGAGGACCCTTGCTCGCGTACGAACCGCTCGCGTCGTGTGGCAAAGCGATATTCCTCCATGGGTGGAAGAAATCTCTGTGCGGGACGACCGCGAAGAAAGACCAATAACGCCGTCGAGGCCATTATAGATTTCTCGCTACCGGCTAAGGCAGCTGCCGCAACGTCGCTGAGGTCCAGGTATTCTTCCACAACCAGACCACGGACCATCCTCTCAAACTCATCCACATCCGTTGGGTTTGTCAGAGCACTGTCGATGTACGCCCGAACAATTGCTTCTAATGCAGTCGCGTCCAGCGCCCTCAGCTGGCGTAACCAAGCACAGACCTTGACACCACCACCGTCTGCATGGCTAGGTTTCGCCACTGCAGCGCGCTGCACGATTCTCGCGAAAACTCTCCGCATCAACCCTTCATCCATCGAGTTGCCACTAGCGAAGACAGCATCAAGATCTGCGTCGGAATCCAGCTGCCCATTTGAAGTCGCTGCCAATGACATGTTGACAAGGCTATCGGAAGCCGGCGAACAGACTGCCAACGCAGTTTGCTGGTCTGCCAGCGTAAGGTCTTCGGCGAGGAGTTTCAGCGCTGTAGCAGCTGACGATTGTACGGAATCTGCAGAGGATCCGATGCGCGATGAGTCTGCGAGGGTGGAAGAGAGGAGGCCTTGGACCGCGATTATGAGTTGTCGATCTAGCGGAGCGGACGTCCGCAAGACGCGGTATCGAGCCAGGATGGCGGCACGGAGTGGCTGCAGCTGTTCTAGTACGGCAAAAGTCGCAGCGTGACGGGCCAGGGTGTCTGCAGCGGCGCCGAGAAACTTCGTGTCCGTTTCTTGTAAGGAAGAAGCTTGCACCGTGGCTGTTTTGAAACAAGAGTCGGTAGGTGGACAAGCCCATGAGACCAGTTCCACCAGCCCATCCCCGTCCAAGCACCTTTCCATGACTGCCCGCAGAAAGCAGAGCGCATTGAGTCGATAGGGCGGCTCTTCAATTTTGGCAAGCTGTGGCAGGAATACAGAACCCCTGTACGCAAGTCGGCTAGTGCCAGCGAGGACTTCCTCAAGCACCTCTCGTTCTTGAATTTTTGTATCTTCACCATTGGCGATCGCCTCAAACACCGCGGCCACCCGAGTAGATAATAATTCTTCATTCAAGCCAGGAACGTGATTCGTGCCAGCCTCTACTCGTTTGATCAGCATTGCGCGTGTGCCGCGCAAATGCGACGGCAAGGAGTCCGTTGAGACAGCATGTAGAAATCCCGCAGCCAACGTCGCGTTTTCTCCAGATACCACCCCGCTGGTGAGCAACCACTGCATGTATCTACCAAGCGCAAAGGCACCAAGTCGTACGAGTTCCGCGAGAACACGGAAGAGATTCTCGGAATGTAGAAGGGTGGATTCTGCGGTGCGCAGGTAGCTGAAAACGTAAGGATCGGTGTCGGTCTGTTGGGTTCGGTGGTGAAGTCGCAATTGAGCCAGGATGCGGGCCGTCAAGAAGATTCTGCTAGTACCAACGCGATAGATCGAACAGGACCAATCGAGTAGTGCGTTGATGAGTTGCTGAGGCTGGCTAGTGTTGTTGGGGATGCAGGCCAGACATTTGAGCGTCAGAGCCTCAATGTCAAATTCTTGGTGCAGGCGCAGACCATCGAGAAGGGTATAAAGATCCAGGATGGGCGAAGGGGTGTTTTCCGTCGTCCGCGATAGAGGTCCCAGTAACCGCTCATTCCTTGCGAAGATGTTCGTCCTCGCGCTCGGGTCCAGGATCTCTGTCTCGGCATCGTGCTGTTTGGAGAGCTGGAGAAGATGCTTGTACTTTCCCCACACCTTTGGCATGACCAAACATCCTCTTTGTTTGTCTCCCAGCACGGCCAGCAATTTCCCCAGCCGCGCACGGAGCGGTGCCGTAGTCCGCGGTCGATCAGACTGAGCGATCGCCTCGAGCTTTTGTAAGATCGCACCGGCCAGCTTTCTCCCGCGTCGCCCATGCGCGGTAAGGTCCTTCCAGTAGAGCTGCACAAATATTATCCAAACGGGCAGGCGGTCCTCAGTAGCGCGCGCGAAAGATGAAACAATCCAGTTGAGAAAAAAGTCCTGGTCGACTAGGCGTTCGGTGTAAAAGCAGGCGGTCAACTTGATGGCATAGTCCATGCGCTCGCGCCAGCTGTCCTGTGGTGTTTGTTGGTCTTGCTGCTGCTGATGTTGTGAAGTTGCGGTCTGATCGCAAGTGGCAATGACGCCCTCGAGGAACTGCTGTATATGTGTCGTCCATTCACGAATCCACTTATCTTCACCACCAGCCCCTGCGCCTGCCGCCGCCACCGTATTAGAACCGCCAGCACCGGCAGTCGACGCTCCCTTCCTTCTTGATGCTCGTAATTCGTTCGCGCCAACGCACTTTGCCAACCACACGGCACGCGCAAGAGGGATTCGTTTGCTGAGGCACTGTTCCATAAGCAGCTTACCGCGAATTCCGTACGGTATATTTCGGCTCTGCTTTCTAAGCGGTACATCCGGATTGGCAAGGTCGCGGAGCCAAGCTTCACGTTTCGAATCCGTAATCGTCACACGTGGAGGTGGCTTGAATCCTGTGGCTGAGCTGGGTGGAACATGGCGGCCGAGTATTTGACGCTTCTCGAGGACGGCGGCGTAGAGAGTGGCTAAGAATTGCAGCGGAATATGGTTCTTTTGGTTTAAACCGTGCCAGATGGTGGGGCGCGCGGATGCGGTCTCGGTAGTACTGTTGCTATTGTTGCTGCCGCTGCCGTTGATACTGTTGCTGCCACCAATGCCCATGGAGTTCGTGCCGGCGCCCTTGTCAAAAAAGCCCCCTTTGATAACGACATCATTCATGACGTCTTCCGGATGTTGGCCATTCCAGGGATGGAAGTCAGCGACGATCTTTGGTGGCGGCAGCCGCGTAGCCATGGCTGGCGGCTCAAGGTTGTCAGCGCGACGGGCGGCTCGGTCAGCCGCAGTTCTGTTGCGTGACCGATCATTTTGCATCGCGGAAACAGACATATTGAAGGTTTGTCGCGGTAGGCGTGGCAAGGCGGCGCCAGGCACAATCCTATGAGCAGTGTCGGCATCGACGGTCGGCTCATCTGATGTAGCCTGGATTTTGCCATTTCCTGTCCTTGCACGTTTTGCCAGCCGATCATTCTCCTCTTCATCCTCCTCTTCTAGGTCAATCACTTCCGGAGATGCGTAGACCTGGCCACCAGCCGAGCTTGTATTCGGGAGTATAGAGGCCGCCGAAGATAGTCGCATGTCATTTGTTACGAGACCAGTGTTGTTAGCAGTCAGATCAATATGACTCCCTGCACTACTGGCAGCGGACGGTTGGGAGACTGCCCGGACATTGCTGAGGCGCGAGGGCCCAGCAGCCGGCCGGCGGAGCGAAGGGTGGACGGCATAGACGGAGCCGCCGCTCAGAGCGCGATGGTGCTGTTGCGGCGGAGGGCGCTGTGTGCCCTGCTGAGGTCGATAATCCATTGCATACTAGGTGATGACCGAGGTGCGAGGCGCAAGCCGGGCATCTTCGAAGTGACGTTTGCCAGGAGAGTTCGGTGCTATCTTCGCCCGGCCATGGCTGCGAAATATTGGAGGGGTTTGCCGTTATGTAGTAGTAATGTTCCCTGAGCGGGTGCGTTGTATTGTAGTGGTGTGTAGTATTGTTGAGTGGAGAGTAGACGAATATAGGATGGTGATAATACGCAGTGAGGTCCACCAGCAAGAGGGCTCACAGTGGCAGGTGTTGAACGCGGAGCCTCGAATGCCGGCAATCAGGCGACGCCAGCCAAGTTCCGTAAGCGCAATAAGGCAAGAGCGAGGTAATCCAGCCGGAGGTCGTACAATATGCTGCGCTGCAGAGTCCGGGATGTGGTGTGGACATGTAGAGGGTGTCACCGTTTAGGGTATGTGGCGGCGATTGGCAGGGAATCGGCGATGGACAAAGCGGGTTAGCCTCGCTTCATTCCGCCCTCCACGCACGAGACTAGATGGGTCTCAGGGTAATAAAGGCGAGGCTAACATGCGATGCATGTATTCTGTGGGGGCATGTCGATATAGGGAGACTGCAGATAACAGCTCAGTTGTGCAGATTTTCGATGGCCCAGTAATCCCACTTCGTGAATCGCAGAGGGTTAGAATTTCTCTACATGAACATTGGTCATGGATACCCACTCCAGCAGTGCTCTCGTCAACCCTTTTGTTCGTAATTGCCGCCGCCAACCTTGATTCAATGTTACAAGATCATATAATGTACATGTCGCCCGATACACTTTTTTCACTATACAACCATCGTCTCAATGCTTCCGATCGGTCTTGCCGCAAATCCAACACAACCGTCAACCACGCCTTGTCGCGCCGCTTCGGAGCTGACCTTCTCTCCGGCCAGATACCCGAGCCATATCAGTCGCGAGATGCGCTCATCACAGACGCCGCCGAGCTTTCGAACGGCGCCGTCCTCACCAGAGGCATCGGGTTTCGGCTGGAACCAGACATCCAAATTCCCAGCTGTTCCACGCGAGAGGATCATGACAGAGCCTTTCGGAGCTTTGCCCCCAGAAAAGATGCCCTTGAAGTCGCCAATCGCTTTCCCGAAGTCATCAGAGTCGTACTCCGTCTCAGCATTCTTTGTAGCTTGGCGAGCTTCTCTGATGCGATTGTTGATTCCTGTGATCCAACCATCTCTTAGGTGACCGAAGTCGGTATTTCTCGTAGGAGCGATCCTCCAAGCCGTCTTCAACCCTGGTAAATGTAGCAGCTCGTTCCATATTTGACGGTTCTTCGACGGATCTAGAAGAGCCTCCCGTAGTTTCTCCTTCTCCGATGGGATCAGAGTCGACGCGCCTTCGTTCACTACGTGAATGAGTTTCGCTTGCAGCGCACTAATATCGGCTGTGCGAACATACATCCCCACGACGTAGACCTGTATTGATAGGAACGACACACTCCGAATCCCGAGACCGACCAAGGTGTATTCCTCTTGTACTTGCACGCCGTGGATATTTGATGACGGTATAAGGTCGGGCTTTGCGGCGGATTCCGTTGAGGTAGGGAGGTAAATTGTCCGTGGAAAATGTGGTACACTGCTCGTTCCAGTCTCTACGAGATCAATATCCTGCTGTCCTTTTGCGACGATTTTTTTGCTATCTCCCACACCAATGACCTGCACTTCCTTGCCCTGGAACCGTTGATTCGCATCACCAGAAGCGTCTAGCTGCTGTCCTTGCCGCTGTTGTCCCGTCGATTTCTCCATTTGGTCGAGATCAAGGTTGTATATGATGGCGGTGAGACCCATAATGCTCATCAGAAGGCCCATTCCAGCCAGTCGCATTTTCCGCAGGTGATATTCTCGCTTTTGCTCGCCTGCTAAGTATGCGGCGCGTGCTGCGAGAGGATCTGGCATGGAGACATTCTGCGCCTCTGAAGGACGGAGAACCGAGTCGACGAACGAGGGCGCTTGTGGATGCTCTGGGGTGACAGATCTCTTTGCTGGATTGCTGTATCTCGTCGAGGCGAAGCGAATCTGAGAGCATGTACCTGATCGGATACTTTGTGGATGCAGAGCCTGAAACCGCAGTGGTTGCAGCCTCAGTGCGATGCGAAACGTTGCGGTAGACATCTCTGAGCGGTTTCAAATGCCCGAAGTCGCTCAACTGTATGACCGCTCATGCGTGTTTGCGCAGGACAGGTAAGTGGAGGCCAGTCGGCAGAACATAAAGTCGTGGAAGCATTATTAGCGTGACACCCACCGCGGCTGCTTGTCTCCTTACGTCATCCAGGGACATGCTCAAGCTGGGGAGAGTGCCTAAGAGGATCGAAAGCCTGGCGTGCTGGGTAGCTTGGTCGACAGTTTTGGGAACATCAGAGCTCGGCCGACGTGTCAATAGAGTCGAACAAGATGGATGGGCCTCCATTGGCGTCGCTGTCGCTGACACATGTCCATTACAACCCGCAAGATCCTATCTCTCACCTCTGCGCATACCTCGCTTTGGTCCCGCAAGGACTAGTGATTGCCTATGTCTCGCTAATATGGGGAACGCGAGAGATTGAGATCCTTCTCATGTTCGCTGGTCAAATGGCCTGCGAGGGGCTTAATTGGCTTCTCAAAAGATACATCAAAGAGGAGCGACCCACACGTACGCGGATTTCTGCATGTACCGCTGGCTCAGAGAGCGCGCGTAACTGACAGAACTGCACAGAGATGACCGGCAAGGGCTACGGCATGCCCTCTTCTCATGCCCAATTCGTCGCATACTTCTCCACGTTCCTGACGCTCTTCCTCCTCTTCCGCCATAGCCCGCATGGCAACATCCACTCATCTACGACCCATCTCCCTACGCCTTTCTGGCAGCGATTCCTTTTGGCCATTCTTGCCCTTCTGAGTGCCGGCGCTGTGGCCCAGAGCCGGATATACCTCAACTACCACACTCCGCGGCAAGTACTTGTCGGGTGTTTGGTTGGCACGGCTTGCGCGGTCGCGTGGTTTCTCGCGACCTCTGTCGCGCGGAGGTTCGGACTCGTAGACCAGTTGCTCGACCTACCACCTCTGACCTGGGCGAGAATGCGGGATTTGGTGGTGAGCGAGACTTTGGAGGATGCGGGCTGGGAGAGGTGGCAAAAGAGCCGGCTTCGACGGGCTGCAGCTGGTGAAAGTAAGAAGAAATAAAGTGGAGGTCGATGTCAACTCGCGGCAGGCAGGACCCAATGAGGCAATTTTAGCACATGGGGTGCCGCACGATCGCCGACTTGTCATTCCGTAATACTAATGATAGATTCTGGAGTAAAGTTGCTCGCGACTGGAAAGATTGATGCAAATGCTGCCTTGGCTAAACAAATGTCCAATGGCGGCGGAATATTGCACTACCATGTTCGAAATACCATCTCGGCCCCTCCACTAACGATGCCCTTTGCTCTGCGCGCCTTGCACACAAGATATAAGAAGCACGACACATCCCCACAGTGTTATCAAATAGGCCGTCAAAGATTCCCGGCATCGCTATTCCTGTTTCTGCGCGCCAAAGAAATAATTCTCTCATATTGTCGTGATCACATCATTGTCATACTCGTTGTGTCCTGTTATTAATTCTGCATTTCACCAGGAAATGGCTTGCGGCCAAAGGTGACCGGCATGGGAAAATACGCATGGATATGGCGGTTCGCGAGGTCGCGGGCGACCTTGGCAACGAAGACGTCCACCTCGGGCTTACTCCAGCCCAGCGCACGCGTGTACAGCGCGAGGCAGAAGCCCTCAAGCCCTTCCATGATGTTGACCTGGTTCCAGCGGCCGAGCTCCTTCATGAAGGGATCCTTGGGCCAGGTGTTGGAGGGCCACATGAACATGCGCTGCTGGATGTCGACGAATCCGGCCTCGCGCATCCACGTCTCGTACATCTCGCTAACGTCGGAGCCCATGGGACGACCGAGCTTGCGCGCCGCCTCGCAGAGCAGCTCGCCCCAGCGCATCAGGTTCGTGCCGTCAGCGGTGCCGTCATATGACTTGACAGGTAGTCCGTAGTCCTGCAGCTCCAGCCAGCCGCCCGGTTCGAGGTTTCTATGAAAATGTTAGCTCGCAAGTCAGGTATAGCAACGCGAAACAAGAACGGGACATGAGTCTCTGCTTACTGGTAGGACTGGCGTAAGAAACCCTGCCAGTCGGCAAAACAGCCGGCCATCAGGCGTGCATGGATGTAGTCGAACTTTTCCGCGTACAGCCATTGATCTTCGGCATCATCGACAAGAAACTTGAGGTTGGGCGGGATCCTGTCCCAATGTGATTAGAATGGATCGAATTCTGTTAAATGCGGCCATAGATGCGCACGTACATGGTAGGTTGTCCGGGACTGAGGTCTGTACCGATAACTTGGCAGTCTGGGTACTCATCTGCGAACTCTACCGCCCAGATTCCGGTACCAGTGCCGACGTCAAGGCAGTTTCGGGGATTTTGCAACGGCGCGAAGTGAAGTCGGTTACCGTATGTCTTCGAAAGGAGATGATGTTGGAGATCGAGACGGTCAAATTCTCGCTAATGGCAATGTCAACATGTCTGCAACTATGGGCGAGGCAGGGAGTCTCCCAGAGCTGGCGTACGTCGTCATTGGGAAAAATGTATTTGCCGTCTTTGTATGCTGCAATTGCGTTACGTTAGAAACAGGAGTTCTAAAGTCGCAACGACGAGACGAACCATGGTAAGTACGGCCGTATTCTTTACGATATTGGAACACGGATTCCGCAATGGTTGTCGTGAAGCTCTCACTTTGAAACATGTTAGTTCGCGGGTACTGAAAGGTCGAATAGTATTGAAAATTCTCACGTGTCGCTTCCAATGGCCGAGTCGCTATCAAACTCCTGCAAATTGTCAGCGAAATCTCCAAAAGACAGCCAGAGCCACAAACATCGGCTTCGAGGGCTTGTTCTTCAGCGAGAGGGCCCATCGGGACGCTGGACTCCGCGTGGGTCGCCACAGCACCCGTAGCGGACTCGTGCGAGTCAGCCATGTTGACGTCCTCGTCAAGGGATCCAGTCGGTTCTCCGAAGCGGCTGTGGCCTGTGGACTGGGAATGATCTTGCGGCGGTGGCGCTCGCGAAACTCCAGTGTTTGCTGTCTCGGCGTTGCCGTCGAAGGCCAGATTGACGCCGGAGTCGTTGGAGGCCTGCGTGCCTATCTGTCTTATATTGGACATTGCGACCGGGGCGGGGTAAAGAGCATGCTCGTGCTGCTGTTGCGTTCTGTCGGCCGCGAGGGGGTGCAGGATGTGCTGGTGGGTGAAGCAGACCCGAGAGAATGGTTCGTCTACTGCAGGCGTAAGGAGGAGAGGTGCAGCGTGGGTCCTTCGGTGCGATGTGTTGTCCGGGTCTACTGCGAGGATGGCAGGGTCGACGGAGTAGTGAGCATGTTCGTCGTCGACTGTGAGGTTATTGTTTACGAGCAAGTGTCGTCGGGATGCATCGTCATCCCTCGCGCGCTACACGCTGTGCGGTCTGGCCTTGCCAAATTCATCGACAGTCGGGGCGACTTGGGCCCGCAGCCCAGAGCAGCAGAACTGTGTGCTTTACGGCTCGCTTCACAGCGCTGCCTCCGAATCAATCGGGAGCTACAATAGGAATTTATTGACGTACTATCAACAGCTGAAGGCTTCGTTACTAAAGGGTATTGCGTGTTTTGCACGCATGCAAACTGCGAGACAACTGCAGGGCAGGCAGAAAATGCCTTCGTGAATCGCTGCAACGATACCGGGCGTCACTGTGCGACGGCCGACACTCGACCGCAACTGCGGCCACTGGGCTCAATGGCCGCGACAAGGCTGGAAGCAGTTAGCGGCTGTGTCCACGTCGCACGAGCGGGCTAAACGCTGTGCACAGTGCAACGATGGCGCCAGTTCTGTGCCCGCGTGGGGCTTCCGTCATGGCAGTGAGACTGCCACAAACACAATGAACGCCCTCTCGTACGGCCAGGATTTCCGCCCACGTTTGTCTGACCCTGGATGGGTTGCGCAGCATCTGGACTGGCGCCAAATCATGGCTGCGGGCGGCATTTCGGCTCAAAGCCGCGGAGACGCCGTCGTAGGCTCTAATGCAACTATCCTACGACCTTATGCGTGCAAGGAGAATTGGAGCACGGGAACGGTGATCAGCCATCCGTGGGTCGCTCTGCATCCTTCATATTGCACGCGTGGGCATGACGGTGCACCCTTCAGGACCTGCTCGGTGAAGGATGCGCAAGCACAGTGCATGCACGGATGCGAGCAAGCGACCAGCCGCCGATGCGAAGACGCAGGTGGATAGCGTTGAGGGACTCCTGCAAGGCCAGTCTTTGCCGAGAAAGCATATGCTGCATCACATCACCGGTTCGTCCTCGTAGCTTCCCTTGTTGGCCCCCCGCCATTCTTCTGTCCGACCTGACACGCGAGCGCTGTACAACCACGTAGGATGCCTCACGATGCTCGAGCACCTCACATCTAGGTAGGCTGGGAGTGCAGCTTGCAAGGGTTACCACACCCTTCCGATGGCTGACCCGGCGGGATGAGGTTGATCTGATCAAAATGCGAATACTATACCAGATGTAATCCCACATGTGTGCTTGCACGCCCTGCATTTTCGATTGTGCGGTGATTCCCGCGGCGTGCAGGAGTCGCAGCTTTGACATTGAGGCTCGAACTCCGCAGAGTCCTGGCGGCGAATTTGGAACGATAATTGTCCAAAACATTCGTCTTCTAGGGCAGCTCGCAGAAATGGGCGGCCTCGCTCAGCAGCTTAGCTCCACGGTATTGCAAGGATAGGTTCATCGCTGATAGATCTCTAGTCAAGTTTATACAATAATTGTCAGGAGAGGTGATCGTCCCGTAGCGAGGCCACAAATAGACGCAGCTGCCTTCACCGGGAATCACAGCACTGCAGACAAGGCCGAGCAGCGCCTACATGGCCACCATCGTACTGTTCCAGAGCCTCGAGATTGATCCCTTGCTGTTCGCACAGGACTCTGTAACCATCAGCCTCCTTCATGATCTCGTCACATTGCGATTCCATTGCTGCGATATCCTGCACATGGCGCGCCTCAAATTGAGCATCCGTCAGCTCTACTCGCTCCCTCTTTCGGTGTTGAAGACGTCGTTGCTCGCTGAGTTCGAGGTGGTAGCACTTCTCATCCTCAATTTCTTCCAGTAAAAGCTTGAAGGTTGCGATCCGATCGAAGTATTCTCGTGCCGATCGAGGAACTTGCTCGCAAGGGGACGGGCTTGCTGGAGAGCACAGAACATGTTGATTTAGTCCATGCTTTGGCGCACATCGATTGTCCGCAGGGAGCCACGGATTGCATTCTTTGACGTTGTCGATCATCTCACGGCCCGCACCAGAGCATTCATTGCTAAAGTGATTCCAATGTGTGTTGGCATGCAGTGCAGCCGTAGCATGGCTCGCGAGGACAGCTTGGCTATCTTTGAGTCGCTTTTGCAGCGATTTCAGTGTCCGTGTATCATCCTCCATCCGCTTTCTGTAGTAGGCGCCCTCCAATGCCGTTGTTGGCACTGCCAATGCCGATGTGTGCTCTTGTAGATGCTGAAGAATTGTGGAAATTTGAGACAATATCACACCGACCGACTGGGCAAGTTCGCGATGGGTTGTCGACACATCAATCGCTGCGTTGGCGCATCCATCAAGACCTCGTTGGAACTTCGCGTACAATGATTTTAAATGCTGCGGATTTGACTGCGTGCAAGCCGACAGGGCTCGGCCCTCTGCGCCTGGCCTGATCTTGCTACCATTGAAACCTGCATCACAAGAATCATTCGACGTAATCGTGGGCCATGCTTTCTCATCGCCCGAATCAATAAAAACCCATTCTTCCATCATAAATTGAGCGACTTGCGTGCATTCGAAGGGAGAATCGGATTCTGGAAATTGATGATGTTCGGTCACCGCCCTTTCACAGTCGCACGGACACAAATCGCGGGATTGAAACGAGGTGCTCCGGGATCCTGACGGGAGGCTGAGGCGTGCATTAGAAGATGGATTTAGATACGCTACATCTTTTTTTCCTCCCGTCACTGCTCTGTAGCGATGAGACGCGTGTAACGTTGCAACGTTTTTGGACCGCAGAAAGAAATCAGGCGACCAATCCTGAGGACCTGAAATTCGCGTCGGCGAAACGTTCATAAATCGGAAATCCTAGGCGAATCCGCGACTTGATTGGCAACGGCAGGTTTTCCTACCATCAGCGCCTTCGTTTGTCAACTACGCTCTACGCTTCATTACGCCTTGGTTGGCGCATATCATTCGGGTTTGCGCCCGTCGAACACAACCGGTGTGGTCCAGCGGCATGGGCTGCAGACTTCGCAATCTCCGAAGCGCCAGCGGCTGATAAGACTTGTCAAAAAACGCCGCGCGGGCACTTTCCTCCGACTCAACTTTCAAGGTTCCCATTATGCCATGCGCAGGGCCCGACATGAGATATGATACAGTCTAGGATTTCAATCGATGTGAATTCAAGAAGATTTATTGGCTCTTCTTACCAACAGGCATCTGAAATGCAAGAACAAGAGGCTTCCCGGAGCGGCCGGATCACAGATGCTCCATCAACGATGGGCGTGAAACAGATGCAACGCTCAGTTGTCATGCGCGAAATTGCATGTTTCGAAAGCTCGATTGAATCGAATCGCACTTGAAACATAGGCATATCTCGTAATGGCTACGCCCCAAGTAGAGGCATCGCGTGGTTCAAACCATCTGCACGCCAAGTAACCGCTCGGAATGTCAAGGTGTTCTGTTGGGTGTGTTTCGAAAGCCTTGTGTACAGCCCACCTCTAACGTTTGAGGTTGGGCGTCGATCGACAAGCCATAATTGTTCTTGGATCATGATCATGGAAGCGAGTGAAATCGTCGCAAGGGAAATCACGTAAGAGTCATCAAATCCGGGCGGGATCGATCGATCGAGAGATGGTGAGTTTGAGACACAACAGAGTTTCGCGATGGACATGAAGGCAAAAAGCATATCGGAGGTGTGCAAATGTCGCACAAGCTGAACACTTGCCTTATGTCGCCTTCCACTAGATTTAAGAAGCGTCGTCTGCGTTGTGGCCTGACAGTTCTATTTCTGTCAGCTCTGCACCGAGATTGTCTTGAACAAGCTATGGCTTGGCCCTGTCACTGCACAGGATCTGGAATGTCACGTTCTGTGTCAAAGTTTACCAGCATTCCTCTTGAATTTGGCCTCGCACAAAATGGTATAAACGTCACCCAAGAAGCAATCAGAGGCGTAGAATGACTGGCTTTGGGGCTTTGGAAAGTGTAGGGCGATGGGATCGACGCGCGCGATGGGTCAGGAGGACGTTGTAAAAGTCTAAAACTTGTGTCGCTTCGCCGGACATCAGCACGCTCCGTTCTCGCTGTCATTCATTCATGATCATATAATCGTAGGCAGCTCGCTCGCTAAGATCAATCGTCGACGCTCTTTGTCGCGTCGGCCGCCGTCTTGGGATCCTGCTCCTGCGTCGGTTTCGCCTCTACCACGTTATCGGCCTTCTCAGACTTCTTCTTCTCCCCCTCTACCTTCTCGGTCTTCTTCTCCTCATCTACCTTCACGATCTTCTCCTCCTCATCTGCCTTATTTTCCGTTGCTGTCGTCGCTTCCGCCTTCCCTTCCTCCACTTTCTCCACCTTGCTATCTGGTTTCTCCTCCTCAATCTTCAGCACAGAAACTTTGCTCTCCACATCTTCTACCGCATCCTCCCCCGGAGCTTCTTTCAGCGCGGTCGCCTTCTCCACTGCACTGATAGCTTCGGGGCTCGCCGCGTGCACTTCGCTACCACGATGATGTGTAGTCGCGGGAGCAGGAGACGTGTCTGCAGCGGTCGGCGGGGCGGGTTTATTCTCACTTGACGCCGGGACCTCGGACTTTGGTTCTGCATGGTTCTCAGCAGGCTTTGACTCGACAGCTGGAGCTTCCGCAGTAGCTTCTGGTTTACTTTCTTTTGACGCGCTGGCCGTGGGTTCCGCTGTGGCCGTGGGTTCCGCTGTAGTCGCGGCTTCATTGGGTTTCGAATCGTTTGTCGCTGCCGTCGCGGTGGAAGGTGTGGCAACAGTCTCGTCAACCTTCATCGGGCTCGATTTGGGGAGCTCAGTTGCTGTCTCCGCCTCCTTCTTCTCCGCCTTCTCTTTGTTCTCCTTCTCCTTCTCCAGTAGCGTCTTAGGCACAACGGGTTCCGGCGCGAAGCTTATGCTCGTTTGTCGAGGCCGTGGTGTTATCTTCGTCTCGACATTGATCGCCTCGAGATTTGACGGCGGTGATGCGGGCGTCGCATCAATGTCATCTTTCTCCGCAGAGGTCGTCTTCGCTGCTACCGGCGCTGCTGCTGCTGCCTCTTCTGCCTTCGCTACCTGCTTCTTCTGTGCGAGCGCCGCGATCTCCGCAGCGCCCGGCAGAGCGATTCCCTTCGTCTTGTCGAAACCAGCCTCTGGCATCTTCGCAGCAGGGACACCAGTCTGACCGCGGACATCAGCAACGACGGTGCCGGCAGGCCGGATGGGAGTAAAGGCGTTCGCGTGCTTCTCGACGGGTGCGATCTGTACGCCTACCTGGCCGCCCGTTGGCAGCGCGGCACCATGTGCCGGCACCGGACCGATGTTATCGTGCAGCTCGCCAAATTCATTCCACTCTTCGACTTCCGCAAGATCCTACAAGGTTCATAACCATCGTCAGACTATCCCGCACCGGTGAGATATGGCTTATGCAATTAAAGCACATACCCCGATCACATAACCCTCCTTAACCAAACCTGGCAACTTCCGGCCGCCGGCACGACGCTGCCATAGACGGCGCGCCTTCTCGTCCGTAGCCATGTCTATCGCTTGGAAGGGGATCTTGTTCGCCTTGAGGATCGTCTCGAGGCGCGAAGTAGCTGTGATGATGTGCGAGGAACCGGCAGTCAGCGACGTGTACAGGAACAGCCGCGGGTCCTTCTCGAGCGCCGTGAGATCGAGCGGTTGGGCGGTCGCCATGATTGCGGTCTTTGTCTTGAAACTGGTGACTTGGTATGCAATTTCGTCGATGTTAAGCTGGAACGCTGGCTCGTAAATGTCGTTGTATCTGCGCCGGGGGTCAGGCTGCCGGAATGTGATTATATCTGGGCAAGTGTAGACCGGAGAGATTCAGGTCCTTCTGCTGCTATCTTTGGCCTATCTCTACCGTTTTAGGAGCGCGATTTTCTTGCTTGCCCTTGCTGCTAGCCGGATACTGGCCTCATAAAGGTGATGTTCCCGCCTCTAACCGCCAGTGACGAAATGCGGAGGGGCTGCTGCAGACTTAGAACGCTAAGTAGGGGTCCTTGCCCGTAGCTGTTTACAATTCGAATGGACCAGGTATTGCAGCGTCTCATCTACCAAGGTGTTACACTCGCCTTGGTATCGCTTCATAAGACTAAAGCTATCCTTTCGAGGTTGCTATAATACAGGTACCAGAACGAGGCTCAGTCCTCCGCCACGTAAAACTCCGTGCACAACGATTGTTCTCGAAGCCGAGGCGGTGGAAGTGCGAGCCACCCCACTACCCCTCGCAGTATAGGTCAACCATCAACGAACCAATTCCGCAGTCCATACTAGCTCTGCCCGATCCAGGGCGCGTGATGCTACTGGATAATTCCCGAGCAAATGCACAGAGTGCTGTGAAAACAGTTATCTCCCGATTTCGTAACCGCATCTCATCGAAATTGCTCGTCTCGTTTGGAATTATGCTCGCTTAGTCAAATGGCAAGGACTGTCCTTCTGTACGTCCTTCATCATCCAGGGGCCAGCGTACTAAAGGACGCTCGGGTATCTTTGATGTTCTGCTTCGACTCAGCGCAAAGGCGTTGCGAGCCATATGTTCCCGTGCAATATGGATTATGCAAAGCGATTCACTCGGGTTCCTGGTCCAAGTGAACACTCTCTACATTAGGCAGTGGCAAAGGTCGACATCACTTATGCCACACGTCCTTGTCGTCCTGTACGCCGATTTCATAGCCAAGCAGGACTTCCGTGCTGGCGCCCTCCCAACCACGGTTCCCTGACGCTGATAGCATGAAGCGGCAGGCAGGGTCGATGTACAGCGCGGCGATCGCGCCACCACGGTGTCCTGGCACAATGGTGAAGGGCACAGCCTTGTGCCGTGCGCTCTCGTCGGCCTGTTTGAGGTCGTAGATACGGAGGATGTCGTTTGAAGCACTGTGAGTGATTCACAATGTCAGTAACAGCTTCCTGCATGACCAGTGGGGAAAAGGGTTAGAAACATGTTTTTAACATACCACAATAAATGTCGCCGATTTGGCATCGCCCGCACTGCATATACGGGCCCACTGCCCTGCTGGAACTTGAAGATGCGATTCGGCTCAGACCTCGAATCTCCCAGCTTGTGCACTGAAAACTCCTCTACGGTGCCATTGCGACGTCCCGCATAAATGTAATTACCATCGGGGCTCCAGCAGGCACCCGTGCACCAGGGCGGCGTGGCTCCGTAAGGCGTTAAAGTCGCAACAGGCGTCGGCATACGGCGGTCCCAAATCCGTAACGTGCCGTCTTGTGCGGCGTCGAGGAAAGTAGATTCGGATTGCGGAGGGAGGTCACCCTCCACACTATCGTTAGCGACTACAGCGTGAGCTTCAGTCGCGCTATCGCTAGTGGATATTCGATCCTCGGTGGGTGGAGCTGTGGGTGGCTTGTCGGAGTCGGGATGGCCATTAGGGAAAAGCGAGGGAGCAGGTGCTTCAGTTAACGTAGAATCGGCAGGGGGGTCAGCAGTATTGTCGGAAGGTTTGGTGTCTGGTAGATCTTCTGCTTTAGCTTCTGTTGCAGTAGCAGTAAGACCATCAGCTGCATCGGTGGGACTGTTGGCTGCTGGGGCGTCTGTAGGTTTTGGTGATGCATCCGTTGCATCTGCCGCGGGTTGTGATTCCGCGGGCTCGAGCGGCTGAGCTGGAGCATCGCCCTCAACACCGGCCACTGCAGCATTTGCCTCTGCGCCCTCCTGCATCTCGCTCTCCAACGCTCGAGCCAAATCGTTGTCGTCGTCGAATCCGCCTCCTACGCCTGTCGCACCTCCAGCGTTGTCTTCGCCAAACAAGGATCCATGGTCGCCCTCGCCGAAGAGACTACCATCTGGCGAGCCACCTACATCGTCATCGGCACCGCCGAACCCATTCATGAACGTAGTGCCATTTGCGAAGGGCTTATCGGCGTTGTTGCTCGAAAATGTGCCGGGACCGTTGAGAGTCGGCTCAGATGGCAGGTCGGAAACCTGGGGAATAGGCAGGTCACTCAGCGGGCGTACTTCGATCGCGCTGATCTGGCCGCCGGACCCGCGATATGAGCGCTTTACCTTGCCGGTTTGCAAGTCCCAGTCGTGGATCGTCTTGTCCCAGCTGCCGGACAGGAGATTTGTCTCGTCCTGTGACAGCGAGAGCACAGACACAGCATTCGTGTGCTCTTTGAGTGTTGTGATCCGGGTTCCGGCCTGATGTCGACATGTCTGCAGGTTGATCCCGCCAGATTCCAATCCCGACAGCAACCACAGCGCCTGGTGCTGCACCGCCAGCGAATACACGGGGCTTGTCCACTTGCCCTCATCTGCCGCCGCACCTGCGCCAGTAGCCAGCGGTGGCGTTCGTGCAACGCCGGCATCTTCGTTTTCCCAGTATGTCACTAAAGAGCCGGCCTTCATGACGCTGTCAACGAAAGGGTGCTTCTGAGCTACGGTCAGCGGTACTTTGCCATTCGCCGTCTCGACCCAGTTGTACATGCGCACATAGCCGTCCGTGCCACCTGAGAAGACCCATTTCATGTCTGGCGTGGCCGCAATCGCATTGATTGATGTGCCCTGTGGCGCCGCCATGGTCGGTACGATGTCATACGCTTGAGCGTGCCGCGCCAACTCTCGCACCGGCGGTATCCAGGATTGAGCTGCAGGGCGGCTATGTGGGGAGCGGGCGGCGGAGCTCGAGGAAGATTTAGTGCCGAGCGCACCGCCATCGGGCCGTTGCGAACCTTCGCGTGTACCATCGGCTGGACGCTCCTGACTACCGGAGCACCGTGTAGAGTCGTGAGGGCCACCAGCGGCGCGCCGAGAAGGAGTGTCAGGTTCATTGGCATCGTCATCGTCATCCTCGTCGTCTCCATCATCACCGTCACCATCACCGTCGTCCTCATCATCACCTCCATCATCCATATCCTGGTCCGGCTCGTGGTTGTCCTCCTCCATCTCCATCTCTTCATCTTGATCTTGATCGTCGTCGGAGTTCATGTTCTCGTCATTGTCATCGTCGAAGGCCATGATGGCAAGTGTCTCGCGCCTCACTCCTCGCGCCGCTGAAAGTTTGGAAATGTGTCTTTGCCGGCGGGACAGATGTGGTTCTTAAAGATTGTGGACTCTCGCGCGCGGGTCGGTCTTGGCTAGCTTGTCATTTGCGCCATCTACATCAGTCGCAGCAGGACAACAGCTGCCGATTGACTTCTCCGTTCCAGCCCGGATTGTGCGCGCACTGCCGCTGCCTGTCCCGTAGATTGTCCTGCGCGGACAGCCGGGGCGGTACTGGTGTGCTCCTCAGTAATCAGCACGAATATCAATTGAGCCGGGCTTGTCAGCTGGGTTTTGGTGGTTGAATAGCTTGAGTCCTGAATTCTAGCGCTCTCTTGCAACTCACAGCCGTCGCGCCGCACGAAGTAGGTCCTGTATGTCCTGAAAATGCCTGGGGGTGTAGCTCTTTCTGTCCTTGGTAGGTCGCATGCGCAGCTTGATCGCTGCAGGAACCTTGCCCTAAGCCTTTTATTAGTATACCTTCCACTGGACCGATCAGGGCCGACCACCAGCCCTGGGGGTACACGGGCAGCTTCCGTGCTTTTACGTGATTTGCCCTGACCGGCGTCGGGTGCCGGATACGGTGGTCCAGGTCGATCCACGACTTGATTCCGGGTGGTTCCTTCAGCGTCCTTCACTGTATGTAAGATAATAGATAGTATTATTAGCCTTTTAAGCCGGAAGGAAATTCTAAGACGTGCTCGATTGATGTGCCAGGCGGTTCATTAAGGTTATGCTTGTTCGACGCCAAATCGGTGGGTAACCCATCAATTGATTACCAATTTAATGGCAAAATTGATGGAAACCCTTAGCTAGGTGGTGGGTACTTGAGCGAAGAAATGATGAAGAGTTGCCATTTGGTCTCTGATTTGGTATGAGCATGAGTGCCTCGACATTGGTCAGATCAGCTCGATAAGTGGTATTCAGCAGTTTCAGGTCATGGCAGCCCTGGCGGAATTAATGGACTATCTAATAGCATTGGAGCTTGTTGTGTTATTGATACAGGCCACGGAATGCTGCCAGAAAGTGCGGAATGAACCCGAGGTTTGAGTAATCAGCAGACGCGTTCGTTGGCAACCACCTGCGCGGCCATCGCGACATTCCTAAATACATATATATTCATTGCGTTATTCTGAGCTCGAAATATAATCTCGTCAAATAATTTACATCCGCGACCTCGTCATATTATCAAAATTTCAAAGTGGCAGGGCCGTTGCTTAGACGCTTCGCGGCTACATTACCTACAACCATTGAACGCACGAGCACCACACAGCGACAAGCCCAACCAAAATGGGCCGCACCCCCGTCTACTTCTTCAGCCATGGCGGGCCTAACATCATGGAAGACGTCGAACACCCGGCGCATGCCAAGCTTCAAGAACTCGGCCGCGAGATCACGCAAACCGTCAAGCCCAAGGGCGTTATCGTCTTCTCAGCGCATTGGCAAGCTGCAGAGCGGGATGTGATCGAGGTCAACACGGCGGCGCAGACCGACCTGATATATGACTTCTATGGCTTTCCACCGCACTACTACAAATTCCAATACCCGCACCGCGGCTCGCCTGAGCTAGCGGGCAAGGTCATGGAGAAGCTTGGAGCGGCCAGTATCCGTAGCCGGGGCGTACGTAGGGGTTTAGACCACGGCGTCTGGGCAGGTTTCATGGTTGCGTTTGATCCCGCGAAGAACCCACTTGAGGTTCCGATCGTACAAGTCTCTCTCTTCGACTCGGAGGATCCGGACCAGCACTATCGCTTGGGGCAGGCTGTGCAGAGCTTGCGCGATGAAGGGTACCAGATCATAGGTTCAGGTAAGTGTCTGTCTATGAGTGTCACTATACAATCGGAGCTGACATGAAATGATGCGATAGGAATGTCAGTACATAACCTCCGCGACTTTATGTTCACACGGGGCCGGCCACATGCAGCTGGCGGCTATGGCAAGGCCTTCGACGACGCGCTCCGAGATGCCGTGCAACAGCCAGCTGAGTCTCGGCAGAAGAGCATGGCCGAATTGTTGAAGCGACCGGACGCTCGAAAGGCGCATCCGACATTCGAGCACCTGCTGCCAATTCACGTCGCGGCTGGTGCTGCAGGGGACTCTTCTGGGAAACAGTTATGGACACTGCAAGAGGGACCGATGGCGTGGGCGCAGTATCGATTTGAATGAGGACAATTGATCCAAACACAATGGGATAAGTCTTAGATATTGTACCATAATAGATTTGAGATGATCGAGGTCGATAACGATGGTGAAGTCCACGGTACCAACGCTATGCCCAGCTTGTGTACCCCCATGGACTTTAAGTTGATGGGCGGACAAATTTGCCCTGCACTGTAAGCTGCCATCGAACGTCGGCATGATAGTGCGATGCGCCTGACCATGAATAAAGGGGGCAAGAAAAGAAGGTGAATGTGTCGGCCGGGGATAATCTGAATATTAATGTGTGGTCTGAACCTTAGCTTTCGCACGCGAAGCTCGCGCCACGCTCCACGCGACGCCACTAGAGCAAGCCACTGGTGTGACGTCAAATGCGTGTCGCATCCGCCTCATCACATTTTCTTGGCTACCGCGATAGCGCGTCGCCCCATCAGGCAGGAGAGCAGCGTTGTATTGTAGGTCAGTTGATGAAGCAGCCTTTGTATTTCGTTGCTCCCTTTCTCAAGATCTCCTAGGTAGCTCCTTGTACATTCATTTCATCGGTTTCCGGGTCCGGGACTTCGTCCGCCGCAACCGTTGGCCTGCATGCCCGCCAAGGCGCTGTTTCGTCATCGCATAACTATAGGTTGGCGAGACCGGCAGTGCATTGTTGTATCCTCCCTTCGACGGCGATTTGCGTTCTCTTTGTCTCTGGACAGAACTATTGCGACCCCATTCTCCTCTCAAAATGCCGAACGATGGCGCTCCTGCGCGCCGAGACTCACGCCGCTTTTCCATCCAGATGCCCCCAATTCCCGGGATCCGAAGACGACAGACCCACTATCAGACCAAGATCCAGCGTCCACGATGGGTTTTACATATGCAGGCGACCTTCTGGCGTGTGCTCATGGGCCTAGGAATGTTCTTCCATCGCCTAGCACCGCCACGACCACCGCACCCCAGCTTCGTCCGAAACATTCCCAGCACGGTATCGAGCACGCCAGGCACGATCGCACTTAACTTTTACGTCCCAAAAGATTACGAAAGACAAAGAAAGCTATATATCGACCAAGAAGAAGGAGACGGCACCAGTCAGCGAATTGGAAGTCTGAGTGCACTTGGCCACGGCATCCGGCGGCGGAGCTTTCAAGCGCGCAAGTGGGGCGGATACGCAGTCGTCATCAACTTCCACGGAGGTGGATTCACACTCGGAACAGCTACAGATGACGCGAGATGGTGCGGTACAGTCGTTGAAGAGATCAACGCAGTGGTCGTTTCGGTGGACTACCGCTTGGCACCGGAGTTCCCGTTCCCGACGGCAGTCGAAGATGGCGTGGACGCTGTGCTGTGGATACATAAACATGCTGCGGAGCTCGGTATTGATCCCAAAAAGATTGCAATTTCGGGGTTCTCGTCAGGAGGGAACATGGCGTTCTCGGTTCCCTTACGCCTCTATGATCATCTTACCGACTACTCAAGGATGGAGACCGGCTCAATGATGACTGGAGGTCCTAGTGCTGTCTGGGAACATGAGTCTGATGCGGATGACTCTTCGACACAATTGGTGCAGCCAACATCGAGTGAAACACCGATACATAGCGATTCGACCAGGACTGCCAACCCGAAATCCGCGGTCAAAGCGTCAGCAGCGGCGATAAAGGAGACCGCGGTGCCTACACTGGACGTTAAGATCCGTTGCATCGTCCCCTGGTATCCATCTCTCGACTACACGCGTACGCGAGAATATCGGCGCGCGACCTGCAAACGTGCTGATCAGGAGCTACCTGCACTCTTCACAGACCTATTTGACGACAGTTACTTACACCCGCCCAAAGACGTAGCCATGGATTCCCCTTACTTGAGCCCTGGCGTCGCGCCCGCCCCGCTCCTCCGCGCGGCGCTACCGCAAGAAATCATCATGCACACCTGCGAGTGGGACATGCTGCTCGAGGAAGGCGAGGAGTTTCTGGAGCGCCTTCGCGGGCCTGAGGTTGGTGGCAAGAACGTCGTCTATACGATGGTTCCTGGTGTGCCGCATGGTTGGGATAAGGCGCCGAACCCTTGGAAGCCAACCCCTGGTGTTCGGGAGTATTATCTCGCGGCCTGCAGAGAGATGCGCCGCGCGCTTAGCGTGGAGGGCCCTGCGCCGGAGCATCTTGTCGATGCGGAGGCCGGTGTGGTCTCGTCCGCGGAAACGACAAGTCGGCAGATTGTACGATAGATAATTTGAACGGAAATTTGAGACCTTCCTTTGTGTCTGAAGTGCACTTCCAGAGCTATGAAATTTTCATCCCTGCTCATGACTTTAGCAGATCACGATGGCGATCATGAATGGAAGGCTTTCAGTGATTAACTTTATCAAGTTTATAGCAATGGTGAACGCTGTTGTCATGTTCTTCTTCGTCATATCCAACCAGAGAACTCCGTAGCTTGAAACCCCACTGCTTGAACAGTGACAGGAAGCTAAGCCGAATATGCGTAGCCAAATACTGCAATATTGATCAACCTTTGACTGGATGTTTCCTGATCTATCACAAGCATCGAACAAAATACTCTTGCATTACATTAATGGAGCGATCCCCGGTGCACCCAGCTGTCGATCTTTCTGCATGATAAGTCTGCCGGACGGAAAGCTAGTACCAGCCATGACATTGCACAGCCGACAACCACATCTGCTCCACAAAGCACTCCAACTTGCGAATGTGGCCGAAGCTCTGGTCGTACTTACCAGTACGTTAGGCTGCACAGTCACTTGGCTAGGCGCGCAGTTCGTATATTCAAGCCTGGTTGATCAGTCTGCCCCCGTTGATGTGGATGCACCTTCAGAGGGCTCAGCCGGTGTTGTGCTTGTCAGCTGGTTGCGGGATATTGCTTTGTGGAAATCTGAGATCCGCCGTAGTACTGTAAGTTCAATAAACGAATTTGAAGTCGCGGCCTCTCCGACTTCACGAGTCTAGAGGAAACGACATTGACGCCTCGATTACGCCAGGGATTGGACGTAGGAAAATTGGCCAGCAGCGGCCGCTTCACATTTATCGACCTATTGGGCCACAAATTTGCGTCTCAAGCCCAGCTTCTCCAAGAAACAGATCGATTGATCACGGCATCAATCACGAAAATGAAGGCGTCGGATCCAGATCGCAAGATCCTTCTCGTCCTCGACTATCCGGATACCTTGCTAGCTATCGGTGCGACCTCCGCACAAGCCCTCCGCCTGCTCGTCTTACGACTCCGGGCACAGGTCTTATCGACTGTCGTAATCTGCGCGGCAGATCTCCCTCTCGTTGCGGTGGCCAGCTCAGCCGCCAGGACTCACTACACACCCCTCGAACTTGACACAGCGTCTTTCGTCGTGGCTCAGGCACATTCTGCTTGGCTCGCCATCAGTGCGAGCGAACTGCAGACCGGTGCCGCAAAAGATGTCAGTGGGGTACTAAGAATCACGCCGGGCGGCGGGACTTTCATTTACAGCAATCATATCGACCGGATTGTCGATTCGGAATTGCTCTATTTGATCCAACGCGATGGCACGCCCAAAGTCTTCAATCGAGGTTCTGATGCAACATAAGGGGTTGCTTGTGCTCGTCTTCTCTACAAGCATTGTGCTTGCCCTACGACTCGTGCAGTGAATAATCTGCTCCTCGAAAGATTACGCCATGAATATTCCATGCAGAACCCCGCCATAATCACTTCCTCGACTACATCCAGCTGACAGTCAAACCTACTGGGAAGACTCGAATAGGATGGCGACGACAGATCAACATGGAGATAATCATGAAAGCTAACACGTATATATCTCGTTCGAACATAGCAAGACAAACATCATGCCGGGCAGTCCTGATGGCCCGCCCTCAGAACGGTATTTTGCACCCTCGTGACCCTATCTCATCGCACGTGGGTCGCATCGTGCAGATGCATAAATCTGTGCGGAAAGATATCGGGGCGATCTTCCTCATGCCCAGTCATCGAGCTCAATATTCAATACTTGCGCAGGGGCGGAGCCACGCGCTTGATCATGTCGTTGTGGGGTGTAGATAGGGAGAACATGTAGCAAGAAGAAAGTGGAGGGGCATCACGACATGCGCGGACCAATTCCGCAGCCTGCACGTCAAAGCTTCAATGTCAAGGGCTACTACATAAAATCAGATACCTACAACCCGATCATCGTGTGCATTTTCATATGCCCACATTTCTTCGAATCAACATTTATTGTGTCTTGGTTTGATCGTCCCGTTTTTTGAAGCATTGAAACATCGTCATTCTCGAGATTAGAAGCAGAAGACAATGTCGGGGGCCGCAGCCTTGGTTGTTCCCGCGCTTAAGCGACACACCAGCACGGTTATTGTTGCTCATGGCCTCGGAGACAGGTAAGTCGTCTCCTGCGTAATCGAGGAAGTGGCTACTGACTCATAATAGTGGTGCCGGATGGTAAGTAGAATGGTCACTGTCAAAAGGCTTGCTATGCATCGAAGCTGTCAGAAAAGCATACATGAATAAACCTAAAGCTCACACTGCCTCAGGGCTTTCCTCGCTGACGAGTTCCGTCGCAAGGGCAAATTCCCCGAGACAAAAGTATGAATGGTTCTGTCTGTGAACATGAGAGCTGTTCCTGCTAACTTTCCCTACCAAGTTCATCTTCCCTAATGCCCCCACCATCCCCATCACCGTCAACATGGGCATGCGCATGCCGGGCTGGTACGACATCTCCGACTTCGGCGACCTTGCGAACCGTAGCGAAGACGACACCGGCATCATACGAAGCCAGAAAGTGTTCCACAACCTGATCGCCGCGGAGGTGGCGGCCGGCATCCCCTCGGAGCGGATCGTCCTCGGCGGCTTCAGCCAAGGTGGCGCCATGAGCCTGTTCGCCGGCGCGACGGCACCAACCCGGCTCGGCGGAATCTTCGGTCTCTCATGCTACCTGCTGCTCAAGGACAAGGTGCAGTCGCTCGTGCCCGCGGACGCGCCGAACGCGAAGACGCCCATCTTCATGGGTCACGGCGACGCCGATCCCGTGGTAAAGTATGCCTGGGGCAAGGCCACGGCCGAGCAGCTGCGCGCTTGGGGCTACGAAGTCGACTTCAAGACCTATCCGGGCTTGCCGCACTCCGCTGCGCCGGAGGAGCTCGACGACCTCGCGGCATACCTTACCTCTCGCATCCCGGATCAAGGAGACAAGGCGGCCAGTGGCGACAAGTTATGACTGCCCGAAAAAGAGGGCGAAGGCTGGGTCAAAGAGCCTTATGATGCTGTTGAGATCAAACTCGTCCTCGGACTGGCCTTTCTTGTTGTAGTGTGGGCGATGACACGGTCCATGTGGCGGTGCCTACAGCGAGGACGGTACCTTTAGAGGGCTAGCCTGGACGATACATCCGCGATCGAGGATAACATTGCAACACAAGAAGATTTCCCTGCGTTTCCTTTTTCACGGACTGCGTAGGCGTAACTACCATGACCTCACCGACCAGGGCTTGTAGTGTTCATCTCGCTGTCAGCACTGAATCGATGCCGAAGATAGTCGTCTATATCTAGAAACGATTATATTGTGACTTTAACGAGGCTCTCTACGCTATACATCAGAACGCATTGTTCTGCGGTGCAGGCGCAGCAGGGCCTTCGGGCGTAACGTATGCCTTGGTGAGACCACCATCCACTGCACAGATGGACACATATTAGCTAAGTCGTGTCATCTCTCTGGACGTTTTTAAACTTACCAGTAAAGTCAGTTCCGATGACGAACGAGCTCTCGTCGCTCGCTAAAAAGACAACCGCATGTGCTTGCTCGATGGCCTCGCCGAATCGACCGCTCGGGAAATGCACCTCGCGGCGGTGTCGCTTAGCCGCGTCATCACCGAGCCAATCCTGCAAGAGAGGAGTGTTGAGCGGGGCTGGGCATAGCGAGTTGAACCTGGTATTGCATCAGTTAATCTGATCATCGTATCAATCATTGTGAAAGCGACTAACCTGTAGCCTTCGCGAGCGTGCACAATTGCCAATTCTCGGGTCATGGCAAGGACCGCTCCCTTGGATGCGGTGTATGCGAGCTGAGGGGTGGCTGCTCCGACAAGTGCAACCATGGACGCGGTGTTGATGATGGATCCCTTGGTCTTCTTGTGCCGCCGCAGTGCCAGCACCGCGTGCTTGCTACCGAACCAGACCCCCTTTACGTTGATGTTGTGGGTCAGATCCCAAATCTTCTCGGGAGTATCGATCGCATCTGAACACCAGTGAGCTGAAGCGATAAAAAGGCGAGTGTCAATCATAGCACATACCAGCATCGTCTGCGTGCATAATTCCAGCATTATTGAACATCACGTCAAGGCCGCCCCACGCGTCAACACTCTCGACTAACGCCTTCACGTCGGCCTCCTTGGAGACATCGCACTTGAAAGTCGCCACTTTGCCGGCCGGGTTGGGGACCACAGATTTAACCTTCGCCAGGGCTTTCTCGAGGGCGGGCTCGGAGATATCTCCCATCGTCACCGAGGCGCCCTCGCGAAGGAAGAGGATCGTAGTCTCCAGACCGATACCGCTACATGAACATGTTGGTTCAGCTTGATTGCTCCATGCAGGGAGTAACCGTGTGACCAGGCGCGCGCTGCCCGTCTCTATCTTGCCAGGTTCAATGATATCGACTTACCCAGCGGCACCCGTGATGACTGCATTCTTGCCGGCCAGGCGGCCACGCGGAACTTCTGAAGTTGAGGCCCTAGTTTTGATAACAATCATTAGCTAGGGTTGTGTGACTCTTAGCCAAGCTAATTGCGATTCATTGAGCGCGTACATGTTCGTAAGTCCTGGTTGGCTTCCTGTAGGCAGCGCTTCACCTGATGGATATCGGGGGAGTATCAAATACTTCTTGTTTGAATTAAGAGGCAAATCGTTTTCTATGTCCCACTTAACAGGAGAAGAAGTCTCAATCTAGAAGGCCTTCCTAATGCCCAAACACTTATGTAACACCCGAATCGATGCTGCGTGGTGGTAGGCTAGTGAGCCTCTTAGTGATTCACCGCCCGATAAGCGGCCGTCCAGGACCCACCAAAGGGTTACCATCAGTCGCCGGCGCGTCCGCCGATATGCGCTGCAGCACGACGAGGAACAGCTCCATTCCCAATCATGCATGAAGCAGGAGCTCCGGCAATTTATACTTCTGCCAACGGATATCTTCAGCCGCGAAAGATAGCATTGACTCACCCCGCCTACTGTATATATTTCAAATGTCTGTCAATGCGCGCCCATGAAATGGCGGGGTAAATGTGCTTGCCATGACGCAGCCCACGCATGCGGCTAATATTGTAGCCATACGCCTCGCGGTCGTACATGATCTTTTCGAATGACAAAAGCACGCGGAGCGCAAAGCGAGCTCGCCAAATGAACCGATAAGAGCGCTCGTGGTACCATTCGTAAAGGTGTATTCTTCCATAATGCCTTTCTTCCATTCCGTTATAGCATTCCTTTCTTCGTCTGCTCCGCCCGCTCCTCCCATACTGTCTTTCCACTGCAGCTGCATACTGTCTTGTCGTTGTCCCAAACACCTGCCGACCGCGCTACCACTCCAACCAACGTATCTGGATCCGCCGGATCGAAGTCTTGTCGTCGTTGACTGACCACCATACTCCTGCCGAGAATCTCCCAAATGGGCATGGGCCGGTCGAGGAAGACCGACCCCAGTCCAGACTTATCCACCTCGACGGTCCCGAAATCCCCTCTTATGCCTTTCCCTTCCACCAGTGACTTTTCAGCGCTGCCCCAAATGCCTCCCGTCGATGCCGCGCCAGCACTGATATCCCCTCTTTCCCGCACCGTCACCGCGTATGCCCCGCTCGCGACTCCGCGCACCGTCACGTCAAGAACCGAGCGCTGCGGCCCCACCTGTACCATGCGGATAAGCCCACGAACGGGATCTTTCACGCCAGGTGCGTGCGTCTCGAGGATGCAAACCGCGGCGGTCGAGCCATCGGTGCTCCGACCTGAACCTCGCAGAATTGCATCACGACCGGTGGATTGGATCGCCGCGACAATGGCAGAGGGCGGAGCAGTACCGGTAATGGCGAGGAGTTGCGAGGGTAGGTCGGGGTTTATTGATTGGACGCCTATATTGTAGAAGTGGAATCATCGCGTCAGGTGACGTTGCGAATGTGGCTCATGTTGTTGTAAAAAAGACAAACCGTTGACTTTGTACAGGGCGGCCGAGACATCCTGCACGCACGAGTCGCAGTGCATTGGGACCGCGAAGGTCGTCTCAAAGGGCGGGAGATCCGTAGCCATTGGCGCGTTTTTGGGATTTGCAGGTGTCGCGTTCAATGTCGCACCTTGATGGTTGGATTGAGTTCCTATAAGTGACGGCTTTGGCCTGGTAATACGTCGATGGCGGGGTGGCCGAAGGCCGGCCGGTCCCCTCATGGATCTGATTACAGACGGGATTTCATGACGCTGCTCAGCGGATCATCCCGCTTGGAACAACTCTTCTCCATAGAAGAACACCACAAGTGTCTTTGCGCGCACAAAGCATTGTCAATAGGACTTTGTATGCCTTCGTCACTCTAGATCGAAACAATGACCAAGTTCCGACCATGTATCGACCTACACGCGGGTGCAGTGAAGCAGATCGTTGGGGGGACGCTTTCAACGAACAATAGCGACCTGAAGACAAATTTTATCTCAGAGCACCCAGCAGCATATTTTGCAGAGCTTTATCGAACCAATGATCTTCATGGTGGGCATGTAATCATGTTGGGGCCGGGGAACGACGAAGCGGCGCGCCAAAGTCTAGCAGCCTGGCCGAACGGACTCCAGGTTGGCGGTGGCATCAAGGATGTCAACGCAAAAGAATGGATCGATGCCGGCGCTGAGAAGGTCCGTTCGCCGACAGACATCGACAGTAGCCTACAATTGGCTGTGAACTGATACTTTGGGTAGGTCATTATCACTTCATTCTTGTTTCCGTCCGGCTCGTTTTCAATTGAGCGGTTAGAGTCTGTTCTCAAAGCATTGGGAGGAGACCGCGATCGACTAGTCATCGATCTCAGCTGTAGGCGTGTCGGAAATAGTTGGCGTGTAGCTATGGATAAGTGGCAGACCATAACAGATTTTGAGATCAGCAAAGGTATGTCGATCGAATTCCCATAAACTAGATATGGCATCCGCCGCAGGTCGCAAGCGCTGACAGACATGATCAGAGAACATTGCCCTTCTCGAGCCATTTTGCAGCGAGTTCCTCATACATGCTGCTGATGCTGAAGGCTTACAAGCTGGCATCGATGAGAAACTCGTCAGTCTCTTGTCCGAAATCTGTTCGCTGCCAGTGACATATGCTGGTGGCGGACGACATCTGCAGGACCTCGAATTGGTGGAGCGTCTCAGCAAAGGGAAAGTGGACCTGACCATTGGCAGCGCATTGGACATCTTTGGTGGCAAAACTGTCACCTTTGCAGAATGCTGTCAGTGGAACAAGTCACGATAAAGAGACCATTGATCGCTCATAATGGTTGCTAAGGATATTTATGGACTTAAATTGCCCAGTCTGGCATCGACACTTTCCCATGCGTGTTTGCCACTTACTACTGCGACCCCATCTCAAGGTCAACCAAAGTAAGGTATGGCCAATTTGATGCCCAAAGATCAATCACAGCTTCCAACTATGGCGTACTCAAGAGACATTACCTCAACTCAGCTTCAACGCGAGTAACCCTTTGTCAGTTATGCATTCCCTTCGTGTCTGTCGCCATCCTCTCAGGATTCTGAACAGCGTCCATCTCATATCGCTCCTGCGCTGGCATTTCTTGCGGCGGCGGCGGATTTGGTACGAAGCCGTAGTTCGGCGGCGGCGTGTTCCACGAACCCTGCGACATCTGTGTTGGAGATTTGCCATCTGTCGCATCGTCAGCCGGCTTTGTTCAAGACTCGCTTTGTTCACAATTGCATGTGGCACGGCATATCGAGGCCGTAATCTCAGGCTGCTTACATTGTTCCTTGTCACTCCGCGTCTGATGGAGTTGTGTTTCAAGCTCGATGCGACCGAGACTAGTACTGTTGTCCGGCTCATCATCCCGTCGGTTACGACGCCGACGCATGAGGAAGAAGAGGCCAAGAACAAGTACCGCAATGACTGCAAGGCCGCCAACAACCCCACCGGCGATAGCGCCTGCGTGGTTACTTTCGCTTGAGCTGCTGCTGGACGTGGACCATTCTATACGTGCGCAGAAACGTTAGATGCTCGTTTCTTCTCAGTCTGGATCGAGATCGAATGATGTAAGTACGGGGTGGACTCACGATTCAAGGCCAAGTACGGAGCCGCGCTCTCTGGATTGTTCGACAAGAACGCCGGCGCAAGACTCTCACGTGGGCAGCTTCCATTCACGCACGGGTTGATATTGCAGCAGCCCCAGAACGGTGGCTCCGTGGCAGAGCAGGTGTAGAAGAGTCCGCTATCACACTGCTGGTCCGGCATTTTGCCGTACTGCGCAGGTGGAAAGCTAGCAGTTTCGAGGTTTCCGCTCGGGCAGCCGATGGCTGAGCATGGGTTCGAGCCGCAGCAGCCGACGAAGCGAAGGCCTTCTTCGCATGCGTAGAAAGCGCCGCCCTGCGGGCAGGTCATGTTCAGCGTAGAAGAGGTGGACATTTTTGTGGTGGTCTTGAGGGAAAGTAAATGCGGTCGCTCGCAAATTCGAAGGTTAGACTGTCACGCGATCACCAAGTGGTGAGTTGCGCTCAATAGTGCATATATTAATCGATCAAGCGGTTTGACGGTCAGTCTGTGAGATGGATGATGCTCTCTCATTTGTTCAGATGTTGGAGACGAGAGTCAGTCTGGCTCAAGCGGCAGTCCAATAGTCAGCCTCATATTACGGCGGGCCCAATATTTCTAATCATGCAGGGGGCGGTGAATTGGGGGCCCATGTGAACACGCGTGTTCTCTTGGACAAGCACCGCCACGCACACCTCAAATCCTCTGCTTCATCTGACAGCTCAGACCAAGCGACGATGATGACAGCCCAGCCGGACCGCGCTGCACCAGCTTGAATGAAACGGGCCACCTCCGACAGAAGACAGTTGGAGTGTCTTCGGAGAAATTTCCTATTACTTCACTCTTGTCATATTTCCACCGACGGTCCCATCCAATGTTGCATTCTCAAGATCTCTGGCATCTCGAGCGAATCAGTATGGTCCTTCCTCCGACGCCAATCTTGGACTCTCCAGCATATTTTCAATACCGATGTTCATATGCTTCTTCGTTGCTCGGAGCAGCAACTCTTGGACAGAGTATGTATCCATCACCAGCCTGATCTTCTGGCCGACGGAGGTCTTGGCTGCTCACATGGTCCTTACGCATGATCCTGATTGCCAACCCCGCTGCCTGAGAAAACATCCGTACCTATACAATTGCCTCCCAACACCGATGCAGTGTCACTCCCCAAGTTGTCTGGTACGTACAAGCGAGCAACGATGGGCAGGCTAAACGCTTCTCTGCACGTGGCCGCTATCCACTCAGAAATGCGGGAGTCGAAGTTGAAAAGATGCTAGGATGTCCAAATCACTCCACCAATCCTGGACTCTGTTCATTCGTGTAAGGTAGATACTGGAGAAGCTGACGCCCAGAGGATCCATATAGCTGGAATAAGTGATGGTGTGGTGACGCTGCTCACGATGCTGACGAGTGTGTGCGTCGGGCGACCCGACCGCGTTGCGGCTGACCGCCTTCACGTCCTTCCTCGGATGAAGACGGAGATTGCGCGAATTTGCCAGAATCGCCGGGGTGGGATGCTACGCTTCGACCTCGCACAAGAATTTGTTGTGTTCGATTGTGGTGGGAGAAAGGCGGGCGTCTTGGCTCGGTGGTGACACGGCTTCAGCGCCTCATATACGGGATACCGAGACTCTTCGTCAAGGCCTCAATCGAGAAATCTCCTGATCTCCCCACCAACTCCTTCGAGGTCAAGCAGGAAGGTGTCATGCCCAAAAAGCGAGCGGTCCTGCCCCAGCTCCACGTGTGTAACGCTGCGGTTTCCAACACGACGCAGTGTATCGGCAATCTCGCGCTGTTGCCATGACGGGAACAAAATGTCCGAGTCGACGCCCAGGACCAGTGCTGGCGTGCGGCGCAGTGCCGTCATGCCCTGGACAAGGTCTTCTGGCGGACCGGCGAACTGCGGCGACCTCGTCTCAGCCGTGTCGTTCGCGACAATATCGGCTGAGGAAACATCCGTCTCCTCATACGGCTGGTCGGGGATGCTGAGGGTGCAACGGTCCTGCTTGACCTGTTCTTCGAACCCTTCGCTCTCGAGCTTGCTCGTGTTAGCAAGGCGGCGCGCGGCCGTGGCGTCTTGTAGGGCGCGGCCAAGATCAAACAAGTCCATGGCCTTGCTGACGTATAGCAGACTGTTGGCATCGTACTCAAGACACCATTTCTCGCCAGCGTGGTCAAGATAAGTTTCGATCAGGAAATCAGGGCAAAGTGCGGGCGGCTTGCTCGCGTCTGCTCGCTGGCGCCCGAAGCGCTTCTCCCACTCGGGCCCGGACCGATACGTGATGGTCGCGATCTCCCGTGCCAGCTTCATGCCTGTATGCGGTGGGATGCTGGTGTAGTAGTTGCCGCGTGTTTGTGCCCACGCCGGATCGTTCATAAGAACCTGGCGCTGCGTGTGTCGCATTGCGATGCTGTAGGGATGACTGCGCGCGCAGCCAGACACGGATACAATCCGAGCAACGCGGTCTGGCTCTAAGATTCCGGCAGCGAGGGACTGCATGCCACCCATGCTGCACCCAACACTTGCGTAGAGCTGTTGGATCCCAAGGCCATCCAGGAGCCGGAATTGCGCGCGGACCATGTCCTGGAGCGTCAGAATGGGGAAACTGGTGCCGTAGTGCTGGCCACTGAGAGGATCAATACTGCTCGGGCCAGTGCTGCCATAACAGCCCCCAAGTACGTTCGTGCAGATGATGAAGTACTTATTCGTGTCCAAGGGTGCGCCAGGACCGATAAATTTTTCCCACCAGCCCGGCCGAGGATTTGCTTCAGTGCTGTGCGCATGGCTACTCGCAGAAAGCCCAGTATGTAGCAGTATGGCATTGCTCTTCGCATCATTCAAAGTACCCCATGCTTCCCACGCAATGTCAAATGACGGTAGAACTCCGCCCCAGTCGAGCAGGATCGGCTCATCTGAATGAAAGATTTCATGTTTCCCACTGGTGTATGATGGTTCAGGACCCGATAGAGATCGCTTATTACGAAGGTCTCGCGTACGATCTTCTGCACTGTCGAGACATGGGAATGATAGCTGTGGGTTCGCAGGCGATGCAGCTGGGCCTTTCGTCGCGGTAGCTTGGGCAGATCGTCTGGTGTCGCTGTGAATTGTGCGAAGCGGTGCTGCGAATCGCGTCTGTGGATTCGTTCGACGAAGAGCTCTCGGGGCGATCTGTGCCAGGCTTCCGATCGACTTCATCACAGCCATACTGGTAAGTCTCGTTGTTTGGAACACGACAATGAGACGTCACAGGTTGGACTTTTCGTATCTTGCAGCGGCCGTGATCGGCTGCGCCACTTCACCTGATTATTAAGCCGACAACCAACTCCCGTCCGGATCAACCTTCCAGGGTTGGTGCGGAACGAGAGAAAGCTTGCCTATACAACAAATCCACCATGCAGCAACTTTCATGATATCGTAGACATCAGATCGCGAAATCAACAGCATGATCTCATGTTCTTGTACGCGCGTTCTATCTCGGGTGAACTAATCCTGAATGCTCATTGCTTGAACATATCTGTCATAGAGATTGATCCTTCACACACCGGAGTTTTGATCTGGGGGACCTGTGGAGAAGGACTTTCATCGAACATTGCCCTCCTCGTTCCCTCCACGAAAGCCATGGGCAGATAACTGACAAACCCGAAAGATTTCTTTTGTCGGAGCCGCTTGATCATGCCACTTGTAGACTTCATGGTGGTGTGATGCTCATAGTTGTCACTAACCACGATTGGGAACGCACACGGGTAGCATTCATTATCGTCCAGGCCCAGAGGTAGTGACTTTGAACCTGCTTTGGGTGCAGGTGTATCGACTGAATCGCATATCGGTAGCATTGCCATTCAACAGTCTCCTACGAAACTGGGATTTGGCAACATACTTGACCGGTGTGTATCAGTGGCGATGCGAATGGTAGTGGTCTTGAACCGCCCCATTTAGGCGGCATTAGCAACAACAGCTCAGCTGACATCCGGCATTCGTGTGATGATCTTGCGAACCCGGTCAGTTGCATCCATCCATTCTGCCCAGGCTCGATAGCTCTGCGCAACGCCGGTAGCGTACAGTCGCGTATAATATTGCTCAGTGAGCCGATCCAAACGTGCGAAACTTGCTGCGCGGTCGCCCAAGACGAGTGCGACCGGCGCGTCCATGTTCATTCCGTCCCAGATAGGAAGCAGAAAGACTATTTCGAACGATGCGCACGGATGGAAGTACTTCCTCACGCGAGCCAGTTGCTCAGTAAGAATGCTGATCGCAACGTCAACGCGCCATCCCTTGTAGCGCAGGTTGAAGGTCACCCGCTGGAGTTCTCGTGTGCGCTCGCTCCCCACAAGCTCGCACCAATCGGCAAGACGGCGTAAGCTGACTTTGATGGTAGCCTCCAGTCCCTCGCGAGGTGAACAATGCACAGTGAGACTATTGAGAGTGAAATAGAGCTTCGAGGTCTCGTCCCTCGTTGCGCGGCAGGCAGCTGGCAATCCGAAAGCGGCGATGTTCTGGTAAGCAGTTCGGGATTGCCAAGTCCCCGGTGCATCTCCGCTCGGGAAGAAGGGGATTCCCTTGGGCTCAGGCAGTGCCAATTCGTAAATTTGGTTTCTTAGCTCAGCAGGTAATTGCCCGAATCGCGACTCCTCCATGGCGTTCGATTTGCGTCAGATGCCCGATCGCGGTCAGAAGAGATGGAGCTGCTAGTCTACTGGGCGATTTTTCCGTGAGCGTTCGTCTTTGACCGTCAATAGATGTACAAGCACTGGCGTTCTCAGTATCCTCGACAATTGGCCCTGAAAATTGAAAACATGCAGAAAGGACTTCAGTCGAGGTGCGTGCCAGCGCACTTTAATATGGGAACACTATCACGCGATAAGCGTGCGCGTGAGCAGAGCAGATCTCCCTCTTCTGGCCCTCTCTTGGCATCTCACTGACCATCAGAGGTGGGCTCAGAGGCAAACGTGGCGGTAGTAAGAACTGAGTTGTGCCTTCCTACTGGAGTATAGGCCCAGGGTGCCAGAGCAGCCCAGAACGGCGTAGGAACCGCCCGTTCCGACCGCATGAAAGTCAAATATTGAACTCGTTTGATTGGTGCAGGGGCCCTTCCAGCATAATGCAGTGAGAAGAAGCACTGCCTTCCCAAGACGACGGCCAGCGAAGGGAGGGCTAGTACGTTTCGAGGTATTCAAGTCATATGTCCTCCAATCGTCTTTCATAAAAGGTACGGCGTGCAGTAGCAGCCACTATCAGGTACGGGTACTTGGCAATCCCGTCCGGACCAAACGGAACGTCATTCAGTCCTGTCGAGCTTTTGAAGATAAACCTGAAGGCTTATGACCAGCAGACCTCACTGCTGACGATCAGACGCTATCATGGCTGCATGGGTATCCTTGTAGCCTTCGGCCAAGGAATGCGTTGGCCGATATCCATTCAAAATGCACACATCGTGAGTTGTAGTTTTTTGGATTGAGGTTCACACAGCTGAAACCCATTCATAGCCCAAATGTAAATCCTGCGCGCGTGAACCCAGGAGGGTGACACATGAATGACGAGCTATTTGGATGCTAGTTCATTGATTCCCTCGGAAACGACCAAGGCTTGCAGGGCCTGCATGTTGTTGTGGAGCTGAGCTTGAGCTGGAGTCGCCTCGATGTATTCATGCTACGGCATTCCTTATAGCTTGGCAAGTCCTGGTCCGAGCTAGGTGGATGGGGTGACGTCCATCGTGAGTATGAGGAGCTGATTATGCAGGTACTGGGGTTGAACCCATATGCATATAAACTCGTCAAGGGACATTGACTTTGGAAGGCGTCGTTCCGAGTAAGCCACTCTTTCCAGGATCACCACTGCCGTGTCTACAATCTCGTCACCATGCGTTTCGCCATCTTCTCCGCCGTGGCCCTTCTGGTCACCATCTCGGTCTCTGCACCGGTGCCAGTGCCAGCTGATGTTCTCGAGGCTCGCCAGAATTCGACTTCGACATCGACATCAACCGGATCTAGCAGTGGTGGAGGACTTCTCGGTCTCCTCGGCCTAAATGGAAGCGGATCCAGCGCCGCTGCTGCAGGCGGCAACAGCTCGTCCGCCAGCACCAGCAATTGCAGTAGGTTTCCATCCGTTGACAATTGCGTTGGCTGTTACTGACAGTATCGTTCTTCCAGATGTGCTTTCTTGTTCATCGGGTGCCTCCGCCGGTGCCGCTCAGGAACAGGGGAGCACTGCAGCAAGCACCAGCAGCTCTGGCATCAATCTTGGCGGCGGTACGACTTCATCTTAAGTTCGCCTTTGATATTATTGAAAGGGATATCATCTTTGCATCGATCATAATGACGAATAATCGCGAGTCGAATTTTTGGTGCCCTGCTTGGTGCCGAATGGTAGCAAAGATCAGTCGAAGATTCCTGGGCTTGGTTTCATGGAGTATGAATGGTAATCACTTGAGGTATATTGTGGACCTAGTGCCGCAGAGGAGCCAGGAAATAACGTCGAGCTGAGGTGTATACGATGATGAGATAATTGGACCACACTCGTGTCTAAATGATGACACTTGCGTTCCCATAAACGCGACAAGAGTGGGACATTCGCGCAAGTACAACCCTAAGTTCATTCGATTTCTGACCACCGCAGCAACGTCATGTTAACAATATTCACCTGTTTGCTAAGTAGTAAATGCACACTGCCATTGTTTCTGAGTATAGCTCTGCGAGTGATAAAAAAATGAATCTATAGTTGATTTCGTCGGAGCAGTGAAATCAATAGCAGTGCGTTGACATCGAAGCATGAGAGGAGAGTACTCATCCTTAGGGTTATCTGGTCAAGGTCAAGTGCATTAGCCGATACACTCTCGCTGTCGGCGGGCAGCGCGGCCCGAGCACCGCTGCGAATCGACGTTCTGGTCAAGTGCGTTAGCCGATCATTGGACTTATCGATGGTGCATCGTCTCGCTTGGTACTTATTTCGCAATCGGCAAGCAGGGCGGCCCGCGCACCCGTGACGAGCGGAGCGCGATCACATACCGCCGATGCACTGACGATGGCTCTCTCTGCGATATGGCAGTCGGGTGCCGGTCAAACCATTGGCTACCCGATCGATCGCATCAGAATCACGCTCCCGACGATCCACTCACATCGAAGTGCTATCTGCTAACTTGAGTCGAACTGCCTATCTGTAGCTCCCCTCCATAAATACGGTAAATAGGATATTAAGAATGTCGTGAACCCATTTTTGCACCGTCTCTCCCCTGACTATCATCATTGGATCACAGTTTGCCAGTATCTTTTTCACTTGCAAAGCAGGATTGTCAACATGGCCCCCGCCCGAACCCTCGAAGAGCCGGACTGGGCACCTCTCGACTTCGGCGTTGTTGGTGGTGGTATTGGCGGCATGGCCGTCGCTATCGCACTGCGCCGGGCCGGACACAGTGTGACCATCTACGAACGCGCGGACTTCGCCGGTGAGGTGGGCGCTTCAGTCTCATGTGCAGCCAACGGTGCACGTTGGCTGCACGAATGGGACGTCGACGTGCCATCAGGTGATCCAGTCGTGCTCCGAAGCCTGATCAACCGCGATTGGGAGACTGGTGAGCCTGTCAGCACGTACTCGCTCGCAGACTACAAGGAGAAATGGGGTTACGAGTATTACATGTTCCATCGACAAGATATGCATGCGATGTTGATGGAGAGTGCGGTTGGTGAAAAGGGAGAAGGCCAGCCGGCCAAATTGGTGGTGAACCACAAGTGTCGAAATCTGGACGTTGAGACTGGAGAGATCGTCTTTGAGAATGGTGTCAAGGTCAAGCATGACGTGGTCATCGGGGCAGATGGTATCGGCTCCGCAGTGCGATCACTGATTGGCGTGCATCCGGAGAAGCGGGCGGCCAGCTCGAGCTGCTTGCATACGAACGTCTCCACCGAGAAGGCCGTCGCCTTGGGACTGGTTGACTACTCTCAAAACAGCGCCCTGGAGTACTGGGGTGGACACGGCAGCCGGAATAAGATCGTCCTCTCGCCTTGCCGGAGCGGTAATCTGCTGTCATATTACTGCTTCTTCCCCCGCGACAAGGGCGCCGACTACAGCTCGCACAGATGGGACGAGGATGCGCCGGTTGAGGAGCTCCTAGCACCCTATCCCGATCTCGATCGGCAAGTCTTCCAGCACCTGGCTATCGGCGAAGAAATCCGGCCGTGGCGGCTCTGGGTCCACCAGCCGTATCCACTATGGATCAAGGGACTAGTATGTGTGCTCGGCGACGCGGCACACCCTATGATGCCGGATCAAAGTCAAGGCGCGTGCATGGCGATCGAGGATGCAGCAGCTCTAGGCATTGTTTTCAGTCGGCAGTATTACCGCGGTGATATCTGCGAGACCCTCAAGCTATACGAGAGCGTAAGGAAACCGAGAGCGACAAAGGTTCAGGCAGCGGCGGCGCGGGCCCGGGAGAATATCCATGAGCGCATTGGTATGTCTTGCTACCATCGAGATGTAGTAATTTCGACGTCGAATGATGCTAACTCGCGCTTCACAGGCTTCTCAAGTAACACCAACAACAAGCTGTACACGGTCAAAGACGAGAAGCAAAAGCTGACGGTCGAGGAAATGAATAGCTATGACATGTACCTTGATGTCGAGGGCAAGCTCGGGCTGCGGCCAGATACAGAGGGATTGCCGGAAGGCTTTCATCCTTGAAGGTGTACCGGATAATGCTGATTTTTATTATACTGCATACTTGATGCAGATTGTTCATAGTGATATTTTGCGCTTGATGGTAGACGTTTCCGTTGATGCGACCACATTTATCGAAGGGTTGACGTGTGTTCCGAGAGCTCCTCCATACTTTATCTAGCCCTGACTTTCTGGTGATCTCGAGGCTTAAGGTTAGAGAAGGCCCGTGCTGATCGTGAATACTTATCATGATCGCAGTGTCCTCTACTGTTGCACCGTACCATGCTTCCTGAGACCCAACCTACTACCTATCAATAGAGCTTAAAAAATGCGCGCACGCAACTTGGGATCTATCCTACAACGGACCTCGCTCGCTCGCCCGACGCATTGCCGTCTCAATACCTCTGGCGCACCAGCTGCCCCAGCAAGACCATCGACAAGGACTACCTCGCCGTCTGGAGAGGTGCCGATCCTAACTACATCTCCGCCGGCGCCGCAACATCTCCCAGATGTCCCACCCCTTCCTGTGACGCGAAATTCATCTGCGCCAGAGTCAGCGCCTAACAATAGTCGGTTCTTCCTGGTCGCTTTAGTCTCGATCCTCATTACGCCACCGATCATGTATTTCTACTACGAGCACCGGAGAGAGCACATGGGCAAGAAGAAAGAGGCGTTGATTCAGCAGATTGAAGCAAGACGGAAGGCATATCTGGCAGAGCGCTCATGAATACCACCGATGCTGTGTTCCAGACAAACCGCGCGTAAAGCCTTCAGTAAAGCCTCGATGCTTTGTCTATAACCGGTCAGGATTGGCCATTGAAGTTTACGCGGGATTGGTGAGACTGTGGAGCCAAAGAGGAAGCCGTGATCATACAGGCCTCTTCAGAACACCTCAGACAGACCAGGCTCATATCCTGCCATTGGCCTTCTCCGCTGAATCTTTTACGTGTCACGGATCAGATCCAGCGCAAGCCGAACTCAGTTCACTTCAAAGAATCATGGACGGCGCTCTCCTGCCACGAGGCGATCGTTTGTGGGCACAGAATGCAGCACCCAACCAGGTTTCTAAGCACAATCAAGGCATAGCCTCAGGCATCGAAAGCCACCCTCCCATATTCCACGTGGGTACCAGGTCTCAGGAAGCCAGGGTCAGGCTCCTTGTCTCTATGGGAATCATTCAAGCCAGCTGCGTCTTGAGATCCTGTCTATCAGATTGTCTAGTCGTGGCAGACTCATCCCATGTGCATAACCACCACAGGAGCGTGTGCGCGTTGAGTCCAAGCTCTCCCCCCAGTGCGCAGTGGTCTTGTCTTAATAAGGATCGGTTTCCGCACCTTTGGTGCAAGCGAGACATTGCAAGGCCTCTTACCGCGATAGACGACCGACCTCACAACATGGCTTCAATGATTATGCCAGTTCAGCCGACAAATGTCCGTGTTTAGATCGGTGGCTTCATGATCTGAACAACGAGCGCTGGACCATAAATACAACGCGAACAGATCCCGTCAAACCATGTCTTGGTCTGGGCTCATTGGAATAGGCCGGTGAAGCTAGGATTGTGTCTCATAAAGGAGTTGCTCGTTTGTTCCGATAGTACATGCGGTCGCCCCAAGAAGATCTGCGCTTCGAAAAGTATTACATCGGATGGACAATATAGCTAAGACAGATGGTCCGTATCTTCGCTCACGCTTTCAGCATGGTGATGGTCGCAGAATGTAGTATCAGCCTTTCCATGACACTGCTTGCCTCTGGCTCTCACTTGGTCTTTGCGAAGTGTGGTGATGAGATCAGCCGATTGGGGTAATTTATCGCTGACACAGGGTTGTTATAACGGTCACTAATCACTAGTGATCATTAATTAGTGATGCTTTGTAATCACTAATTTTGAAAAATTAGTGTTAATGATCGCTAATTTTTAAAATAAAATGTTACGACCCTGGAAAGGTTCAACCCTAACTCGAACTCTAACGCATAATGATCTTAAAAGAGCTAAAAACGCACTTTAAAAGCAACCTATAGGAGTGCTTTCATTGCTTTTGTTAATCTTAGCTTAAAGCACTTAAAGCACTTAAAGCATTTCTTATATAAAAGAAATATATAAAACTTTAAAAAGACTTTATGTTCTTTTATATAAAATTTATGTTATTAACTTATTAATTAAAAGTTTTCTTTTTAATATATATTTATATATTTATTATTAAAACAATTTTTTAAATTATATTTTTTCTTTAAAAAGTTAACTTATAATACTTTTTATACTTTCGAATATAAATACTATATTTAGACTATTAAAAGCTATTGCTTTTTTAGCAGCTAAAAAAAACAATTAGCGCGACTTAATAATAATGTTAATATAAACAATAAATCGAACTTTGACTTTAACGACGAATATATAAAAAAAGTTAAACTAAAGGTTAAGGTCGCTAAGCTTAATTTATATTATAGCGACTAAGCTAAATATAA